>VZTA01000316.1:456952-493903 GCA_013398855.1 Mohoua ochrocephala | reverse complement strand
CCCCCCCCAGGAGGAAGATCCCAGGGCTGACTTTCAGCAGAATTGTGTTATCATTATTATTGCATGCCAAAAAATTTATGTGAGGCTACATGATAGCAGTAGATGTCATCTGAAAGCAGTTTGCAGTGGTGTTGCTTTTCTTTGATTGCTGTAGTGCTGGTTAAAATTCCTCTCAGCAGCGCTATTGCTTGATTGCTGGGTACTGCAAATTCTGGAGAATTAGAGCTGTTTGAGTGTCGTGGTTAGACTGTGGTGATTCAGCAGATATTCTGCCTTTGTTCTTTTTGCAGCACCCCCACATGAAAACCTACTTTTCCTACTTTGCCCATGGAGAGACAACCTATTTTATTTCTTTTAACCACCTTCAAATGACGTCTCCCGAGACTTCTTTAGGGGGGAAAAAAAAAGACCTATTGTTAGTTATAACCTGCTCTCTCACTGAGATATTTTATGAAATCAAGGGCTGCTAGATGACTTCACTTACTTCTGCCTTACTTTTCAGTCCTAGCTTTACATTCTCTAAATAAGGGAGGGGAAGAAAGGTTGAATAATGCTGCTTAAATACTTGGGGAAGTAGAAAGATAGCAGTGCTAGATCCAGAAACTTCCTGCCGCATTTTAGATGTGCATGCAGAACCTCAACCTCTGAGGAGAGCGAAAGGAGGGATGTGCTCTTTTGGGAGGGATAGGCGTGTGGTCCCATGTCAGCTCCTAACTTGGAGCAGGATTTGCCAGTCAGTTGAAGACAATCTAAACACACTCTGCTGTGGAAGGGGATGGTCTGCTACAGCTCTGTGCTGGTCTGCACTCCTGTTCCATCATCTGTGTTGCTTTAGTGGCCAGATTATTCTGAACTAAGTCAGAGCAGCTCAATGATCGGGCTGAAACTAAACCTGTACTTTGGGCTTGTTTTCAGTGGTTGCTCACCCCCATGCTGGGGAAGAGGTGATGCTCTGCAGGTTCCTCCTGCATGGTGGAGGGAGGGCAGACCTGCCCATTCACCAGGGTCCTACATCTGCTGAGACTGCATGAGAAATTGCAGATTTAGGTGTCTGAAGTGGGAATGCTGACTCTAAATAGCCAGTAGGCACAAGGATTCCTTTCAAAGCTTTTCCAGTGTAACTGTCTTCAGCAGCAATCTATTAATAGTCCACTAATTTAGAGAAGTACCAGGGGCAATTAACATTGTGAAGTGGCACTCATTCAAGGGTGGAAATGCTTATGCCTGCAGTGATGATATTATTGCACAGTTCAGCTTCTGTTCGTATTGGTATGTTCATGGACTGCTGGACTTCATCAGGAGCTGTAAAATCTGTATCAAGTGAGGAGTTTTGTTAAAGCATTGGAGTTCCTTTTATTTTTTAGTGTTATACTTGTCAGGTGTTCCACAGTAAAACTGTACGGTGAAGGAGGCTGAGCTGCCACATGTCACAGGAAAGCTGTCCCCCACTCCTCCCTGTGGAATCAGGGGTGCTGGGCAGCAGGGCTCCTTCGGAAAGCCCTTTGGGAGAAACCTCTGTGGCCTGAGGGTCCCAAAGCTGCTCAGAGACGGTGCTGTGGTGCACTGTGTGCTGCTCCCACGGGTTCTCACTCCTTTCAAATACATCGTGATCCTCCCCCTACTCCCACTTGCTTGTGTGACTCTCAGTGAAGTTGCACATGTAGGGAGACCTCAGAGCTGACTGGCAGACCAGATCCGGATTACAATGCTCTGTGGATTTTGCAGACCAGATTAAAGTACTTGGAAGGATCAGTCTGGCTCATGGGCTATATTTTTGACATACTTGTTTTAGAAAAATATTAGGAGTTGTAAGAAGGACTAATGTGAGCTTATATTTTACAATTTGGTGTGGTAACTGCTTTGTTAGGGAAAGCAGAATTTGGAGAAGTTATACTATTTTTGTCTGTTGAGTTTTTTGTTGCAGCAAATGCCTGTAACATCTCCTACATTGAAAAGCATTTTCCCCATTATAACCATTCAATTAGTCTCATCTCTGCTCCCATTTTCCAAGCAACTTAACAAGATGAGAAAAATCCTTCAAATTGCACTTATAATACAAACACTACCAGTGAGCCTTTAGCAGTGAGGAAAGCCGATGGGACAATCTCCATTTACAGAAAGCTGGTTAACAGCAAATGCATTTCAGCTGATAAATGGCAGGTAAAGGCTTGTGTCTGCATAATATAGTTATCACCTGCAAAACGTTTTCCACATAGAGATGTTAATGTACCTTGCAAGGAAATGTGAGTATCTTTCTACTTCTAAGGCACAAGGAAATTGAAGGAAAAGTCTGGAGGAACTCCCCAAGGAGATGCTGCCATAAGTAGGAGAGTTTTGTGACTGTATCTTCCATCTTAACCATCATTGGGGAATCAGTCTTGAACAGGTTTTGTGAAATGTTGTGTCTCCTTTGCAGTAAGGAGCCATTACTGGGTACAATGAGAGGCTTCAGCTCAGTGTAGGTTTCAGGGAAAGCCCCGTGGAAAGCTGATTCTCCAGCAGCATGTGACAGCGGACTTCTTTCTCAGGCTGAAAATGGGACGTGCTTAGGAACGGTGCCTGGCCTGGGGGACAGAGGTTTCATTTCAAGGCACCTTTCTTTCCCTCTTCTCTATTTCCTGTCTGAAAATTACAGCTTCTTGGGGGAAGAGGCTTGTTTGGTTGAGGTTTTCTTAAATGTCTAGGAATATTCAAATAGCTTGGATCACTCTCCAGCTGGTTAATAGGCAAACACATCCAGCTGGTCAGTGTATATATGGAGCTAGGAATGATCTGTAGGGAATGCAGGATTGCCTGGGTGGCAGTTGGGGATGTGCTGAGCAGATGGCAGCATTGTTGCTGGGGCAAGAACACGAGACAACTAGAAACACTAGAGGACATTGTAATCAGAAGGGTCGGGACAAACTGTGGTACAAAAATGACAAAATAAATTGATAGAGGTCAAACCCTATAGGTAATGTAAATTCATTAGCTCTGCTATGCTCTCATAGAGCAGCAGCAGGAAAAGTTTAGAACTGACCTCAATATTTTGGATAGAAGAAATGTAAAACCCCACCAAAAAAACCAACCAAACAAAACCCCCCCCCCCCAAAAAAAAAACCAAAAACAAAACAAAAAAAAAAGCTCAGGCTGCAGTCAGAGAATTATCTGTACCACCTGTTCTTGTATTAGTTCTTCCTTAACTTTTATATGTAAATGTATATAGGTATTTTGGGCAGATTTTGTAGGCTGGGTTAAGCAGGGTGAATATCATAGCCAATGAGGATAAAATAGTATAAAAGGAAGGTCATCTTGGTATTTGCATCATCATCTTATGTGAAACTTTGGCATTCTGCTGGATTTCATCTTTGTCTTCATTGCTTCAGTCATCAAATTTCTACTTTTTAAAAAAAAGAAATTTAGGGAGAATGTGGACATTTAAATTTAGCATTAGAGGTCATATAACAACATTTCTGATGACTTCAGCTATTTACCTTTCTGCTCTTAAACTTTCTGTTTAACATCTCTGAGAACACTTGTTGCCCTGTCCTTTGTAGATGCCAAATTTTACACTTTTTAAACTTTAAACACATCATTTCTGGTTCCAGAAGGCTTATCTGTAGGCTGCTGGACTGTGGATGGGTGTCAAGGGGTTGAATTATGACGTGTTTTCTTTCTGTCGGAGTTGGTTGCCAGCACTGGCACCGGTTTTGTCTGTACCAGTTTCTGCTGAAATGCTTCCAGATGATGGTTAAATTCACTCATCAAAAATGAAAGGCAAGCCCCCAAGCTAACCAAGAAATTGCTAATCTTCTTTCCCAAACCTTTCTTTTTCTCCCCCAAGCCTTTCTGCCTCTCCTTGCTCTGTGTTTGGAGGAACCTCCTGTTCTTCAAGCCAGGTCCCAAATTCAGGAGCTGTTTCTGAAAGCCGGGGAAGAGGGACTGTTAGGTGTGATTGCATAAAATCAGTGGGATTTCAGTGTAGTTTGGATCAGTCTGTGGTTCCCAGCCAGTTTAAATTTGCAAATTTTTTTACTTACGTATTTTAAACCAAATACTCACTTTCCTGAAAGGAGATTGAGCTTTGAAAAATAAGATGGAGTAGTCCATCGGAAAATCCTTACTGAAGCATGGCACTGCTGTCAGGTCCAGAATTTGTTTTCCAAATGTTAATTTGATAGAGCTGGGGTTGGAACTGCTCAAATTGCTAAAAACTTAGAGAAGAATTGTAACCCCTCAGGAGGGATGTTCTAGTCTGACCATTTCCTTTCCAACAACACCCTCCTTTGATGTGTTTGCCATTGCAGAGTCAAGACTTTGCATTTGCTACCCTCTCATGAATTAGTGGCCATGAATGCTTTTTTTCCTGTCTTGTAACTGAACACTAAAAACTTGTCAAGCTCTTAATCTCTTTGCACCAAAAATAGCTTTGATCATTGAAGGATACAATTCCTACTAAATGTGTGTGATATTAATATCTTTTTTTTTTAATATGTCAATCGTAGCTAGAATTTCCTTGAGTGAAGAGACTGGGACACCAATGGGGAGAAAGTTAGGAAAGGCAAAATTTCTACGGATCAGATGAAATGCTTAAAATACCTCTTTGAGAACCTTTTAAAATTTTAAACCGTTGATTTGCATTTTCAGTGTAGTACAGGCATTACTGGAGTCATCACAGCAAGCCTTGTTGAAGGGCAGTGTTAGACCTTTTATTTACAGAGTGCAATTGGGTCACTTCCCTCCTGAAATATTACAGACCAAATGTTTGTTGTCTTGATTTATAAAGAATTATCAGGAATTATACACAACTCAGTGTAGCTACACACAATTCAGTCTGTACTAGAGGTCTATCTGCTGCAAAATCAAGGCCTACATATTTTCAAGGCCGGTTTCAAAGGAGATTAAAGAAAATCTACAAAATGGGATTTTCCTAAATTACAATTCAGGTTGGGGTAAATGACATTTAGGTTACTGCCTCAGGACACACTTAAAGTGTGTGCAGCCACTTAGCAGCTTAAGCCTTATTGAGGGTTATTCCTTCCAATAATAAAAGCGAGTTTGTGTTACCAAAGTGATAAACAGTACCCCCTCAGTGAGCAAAGAGATTAACAGCACACTCACTCTCTCCTCTGAGCTTTATATTATCTCAAAACATAAATTTTGTTGCCAATGGAACTCTATATAAGAATTAATTAGGGAACTTCACAAGCAGTCAAAACTCTTGTATGCCATTATAAATTTATCATTGCTGAAAGGATCTATTTCTGCTGTCAGACATCATGCTTATGTGGCAGAATATGGAATAAATAATCTTCTTCCTATATAAAGAGCACTGGAAAAATGTTTGGGAAACTTGTTTTTAAGAAGCCAAACGTGTTTATTTTCTGTAAGGCATTGCTGATGAAACAACCAGCTAGTCTGCTGCCATTCAAATATTCAAACAATTGAAGCAGATCCCTTGGTCTCCACAATCAAAGATAACTTGCACAGGGGCGTGTTGGATACTGCAGTGCTTGTGCCTGTCCATAGGTATTTCCCACAAAAGAGAGGTAGAAGCTGGGCTAGGAGTAAACCCCTGCCATCTAAGTTCTTAGGCAAAGTCCTCTTGGACTGCACGAGCAACTTATATTTCCATTCATCTTTATTTGAATGGCATTAATCATAAACAGTTGCTCTCTTCAGTAGTTTTCTAAGCTTATCTCACTCATTTCAGTGTTGCAGTATTAGATACGTAATTATAGTTATATATCTAATATTACCAAGATACTTGGGAAAGCCAGTGCTTTGTATTTCCATTTATTACATATAGTTAAACATTCTGTGCTACCACATATTTCAGTAACTCAACAATTCCACCGCTAACAAGTATCAGAATAAGTGATATAGGGAGGGGAATTGCATATGCTTCTCTTGTAGTGGCTGACATTCAAGGCCCAGCCAATATGAAAATCTGAATGCCTCAGAAGTGTTTTTCCTGCAGTATGTTCTTTGTTACTAAAGTGGCTTCACTTGCAACTGAGGAAAATTCTTTTCCCCATTCTCTGTGTGCTCTTAGGTACCTTGTGTAGCTCAAACACCATCACGGACAACAAGACATACAAATTACTGGAGACTGCACAGCACTACTGACACAAGCTCCTGTGGGACCTTGCACTTGCTGTCCCCACAAGAGCACTGGCTTCTCTACAGTGTCAAGAAATACAACATGAAAGGCTGTTGAGAAGTGGTGAAAGTGGGAGCAGGAAAAGGTGATGATAGAACTGCTGAAGAGCCCAAGTTTAACCCTCTGAGGTCTGAACTGGCAGGAATGGTTCCGTATGTGGTACTGCAGAGCCTGGATGCGTGTGCTGGGCTGTGAAATGAGAGCAGGGGGGAGGAAGGACTGGGGACCACAAGCAGTGGGAATATGAGGGGCTGCCTGGAGGAGCTGACTCAGGGCAGAGCCCTGGGGAGTCTCAGCAGGCACTGTCCCCACCAGAAAAGGGCTGTGCCTGGGTATTCACAGTCACAGTGGCTGTAAACTGAGGACAGAAACACGTTGGAGAAAGTGATGTTCTAATTTTTTCTTTGGCTCTTGAAGTGGACACTGTGTTATCCTGTTGTTTTAAGCTTTGGGGAGCCTCAGACAGGTAAGGACTTAATGCTGTCAAAGCCTCCAGTCTGAGTCTTTCCTAACTCTTGGGTCGTTTTGCATCAGATACTCTCACGTCTCTCTTGCATCATTTTACTGACAAGCCAGATTTGCCAGAAATTCACACTTTTGCTGCACATCTTTCACACACACACTGTACTGTGGGTGTGATCCTCATCCTGCCTTGTCTGCTGTTTTTATCCATGCTGTATGTCACCTTAAATACATGATATTAGACAAAACTTCTTAGGAGCAATATTTTTTTTAGGTAGGAAATCTCTGTGGTTTAATGTTATCATTTCTAACTGAACGTGATACATTGAACTGTGTGAAGCTGTTGCCCCATAAATACTTGGCAGTGCCTGAGATGTGCTTATTTGTGGTTCAGCTTGCTGCCTGCTGAGCAGGGGCTTTCTCACACATTCTTCTTGTCATTCTTTCATGTTTCATTTTCTTACGATCCCATGGTTGGTTGTTTTTTAATGCCATGAAGATGAAGTTCTTTCTGTGATAAAAAGCCTTAGAGCCATTATCAAAGTGTGACTTTGCTGAAGTTAATCTATCATATCACTCTTACCTGTCTGAAATGTTCCCCATTTTTTTAGTGAGTCCTTAATGTGGGTGTGATGCGTATGAAACAAATCCCTCAGAGGGACATCCTACAGCCTCTTCCTGGGTGCTCCTGTTCCTATGGACACTGCTACCAAGACAGTACCCAGCCTCCCTTGCAAGAGATCAAATGCCAGCACTTGTGGGTACACCTGCATTGCTCAGGGTTACCCCTAAAAAATTAGATTAGAATTTCAGGTTGGATAATAAGACTGTCTGTCTTTCAGTGATGATATTGAAACAGTGAAGTATTTTCTGGAAGAGATTACAGTTCTTTTTGAAGAAGAAAGGCAAGACAAATTTCTGTTCGGAATGGCTAGGTAGAGTTGATTTGGATTTGGGAAGGGCCTAGGTATTTTTTGGAGGTTGCTTCCATCCCATAATTCTGCATTCTGTGCTTCATCATTTCACAGACAGTCTACCAAAATGCAATAATCCTAACTGAGGCTGTTAAAATATAACTCTGACGGGTTTCTGTGAATTCCAAGCCAGGTAGAAGATCTCCAGAGAGAGGGGGGAAAACAACTCTGAAAACCTTGTACTCAAAGATGGGTCTGCACCTGAGAACATTAACACAATGTGAAAGCCTGAAAACATCTGCCATCAAGTAAGATCCAGGAGATCTGTGTGAAACCAGATCTGTGTGAAACTCTAACTACAACCTGTTCTGCATATGCAGGAGCAGCTGAAAACGTGTGAAGATGTTGAAGAAACTTGAAGTTAAGGGGCAATGAGCAGTGGAAAAAAGATTCCTGTACTTTGATTATTATATTATTTTCTAATGTCTGAGAATTGAAATCTTGAGTGGCTTTTTAAATTCAATAATATTTATGAAATGGGTTCATTGAATTATTCAAGTTCCTGATTTTTAAAAATATATTATTTTAAATTTTGTTCATGTTATGGGTAAAAGCTATCCGGGCATGAAGTGACATTTGAGGGAAGAAGGGTGTGAAGGAAATTACATTTTGGTGTTATATTTTAAACATGGTAGCATGAAATGTTTTGACAATCCCTAGCTTTTATTAGTTTAGATATTCGGTTCTAATGAGAAGCTTAATAATAGACCATGACCAGCTCTGTAGAGAAAACACAGAGGCTGTAAATGTTACAGAAATAGTGTTAATGGGTGAAATTAGAAAATTAATGCTTTACAGGGCACGGGAATAGCATGCACACCCTGCTGCCTGCTCATTGAGTAGAAATAACAATGCAGCCCCTCTAAAACAGATAAACATGCTGAGGCTGGGCTGAATTGGGGTGTGGAGGGTGCAGGTTCTTGCAGGCTTTAGACAGCAAATACATCTCTTTGGATGGTAGATGGAAACATGGCGGGCAAATCCAAAGCAATGAAAATTGGAGGAAAGAGTTTTAAAATGCTTGCACATGAGGATGTGTTCAAAATTGTTGCAAGAGTCATCAGGTGTCATATGGTTGAGGACCACTTAAGTATGTTTGCTGAATTAGGAGATGTAAAAGAATAGTAAAAAAGCTATGAAATGAGAGTAGGTTGTATTAAGGAGATAATAATGTAGAAAGTTGCTAAAATGAGGGAGTAAATGAACAATGCTATATGCGTCTTTCTCTAACTCATCTATGATGGCAACAGAAATACTTAAATTAAATTGAACTAAAATGGATATATCTTTTTATCCAATAAACAGTTCTACAATTTCCCTTTCATAAAGCTCACTTATTGCATAGATCAGAGTGATTTCTTCATAGTATTCTATGCTGGCTGTGCCTGAGGGACACTATTGGGCTTGAAGGAGTCTTGATTTCTTTGGGAGTGATAAATTAGATACTTCCATTGATGTATTTAGACATGAAGAGAAAATGTTCTCTATGAGGATTTTGTACTACATGCCAGTTTAGGACTGAGATATGCACAATTCCTGTTTTACCATCCAGCATCTCCTTTGTATCATTAATGCGATCTCCAGAATTTCAAGTTTAATGAAGGCTCCAAGTGAAAAACTTTTTTATATTTACAGGTGTTAAACTTTTACTTGATATCTTTGTCGCAGATTTCCTTTCTCTTAAATATATGTCTACTGCTTACTCTCTTTTTTTTTTTTTTCTCTGAGGTGGAATTTTTTTTAAAAAAAAGTCATCTGATGCTTAGAGCAGAAGCAGAATCTGTGTCCAATGTATTGGCTCAGAGTGAGATTTGACTGACATTGAACTGGGTGGTCCCTCGTGATGGCTGAAAGCAACTGCTAGGAGGATAAAAAGACAAGGCTTCTGTAGTGTGATTCTCTCTGCTGATTTTTAATACAGATTTTTTTTGACTGATTGAGTTTTCAGGGAAATCACACCAAGTACAGCTTTTGGGCTACAGAGTTTCCTAGCCTTTAAATAGTTATAGACCTAAAAAATATCTATTTAATCACTCTTAGCACGATTTATACTTTGTCTTTCCACAGAGCTGCTTTTAAATATTCCTGGGGTCAGAGTAGGATGAATAGTCTGTGACATTTGTCTTATGCTAAATAGACAAATATATTATGATCCACCATCAGCAGTAGCCCTGTCTGTGGGTTCTGCATGGGCTGAGTGTCATGGTGTGCAGCCTGTGCGTGCTGAGGGAGCTGCTCCTGTATGCAAAGTCAGGGACAGACCCAATGTTTGGTCCTGCTCACTTGTCCCAAACAATCAATTTATCTGTGCAGCCACACTGATGCTCCAGCTAAACTTGCTGCATTAATTATATCTGCCCTGAGCTTACAAGCTTTTAGAGCTATTTGGAACATAAATTTTGCAAGCTTGCAAGTCAGCAAGGGGTTTTTTTTCTTCCAAGGTACCCAACTTGCAATTAAATTAAACTGCCAGGTGCTGGTCATTACAAAAACTCTCAGTCTGTGGATTTAAGGTAAAGGATTGATATTTCTAGGTTATTGAGTAAGTACCAAGGAGTGCTTATACTTTAAGACACTTTGTGTTGGGGACTTTCTGTCACTCTCAAAATGGGACTTATTCAAGTATATTCTTGCCAAGGAGTGTGACAGAGACATTTTCTTCAATGTATTCCTTTACAAGTTAAAAACATGGACTGAGATGCATTATACACATTTAAACCCACTTTTTGGTCTAATGTGCACTGCCTTGGTGTTGGGAGTAGCTGATGATGTTGTATTTGGGCTCTGAGTGCTGTATAATTTTAAAAAATGCCTACTAATCATATACCACAAATTCTATTTTAGAATGTAACAGTCCATGTAGTGGTGTCTGAGTGTACTTAAGGAATGCATAAGGTCTCTGTTTGCTCCCTCAGGATGAGGTGAAGTGTGTAATTTGAGAAATCAAACAGAGAATTTGTGAAGAGATGTCACAGAGACAGGAATATCCCTGAGCCCATGTTAGAAAGTATTTCCCAGGAAACTGGGTATAATTTTGTGAGATTCTGGATGCTTCCTCCTGTGTTTCCCTAAACTCAGTCTGTGTGCAGATAGCTTTCATCACCATGCCTGAATTTTTGTATTAGTAACCACACTTATTCAGACAGTAGTCTTTAGCTGGAGAGTTAATGGTTATGTAGGTGTTCCTGATGAAGTAGGAAGGAGAGCTTTTGTCCACCAAGCATTGTTTTGGGTCAATAATTAGTTTGTGGTCTGTTTAAAAACACGCCTGGCAGGTTCTGGTGCTAGGTGGGACAGCTGCTGCGTGTTCCACAAGGCCCCTTCTCGGGGTCTCGGGCGAGGGCAGACCTCTGCTAAGCCAGCTGTCCCCACTCATGGCCGCTATGGCCTTGCACCTCCCTGCGTATGATGACAAGGCGCCCCAGAGGTGGGGAGGTGGCTCTCGGATTGGCCGCCACTGATTTTATTATGTGAACCC
Organism: Mohoua ochrocephala; assembly: GCA_013398855.1. Lineage (NCBI taxonomy): Eukaryota > Metazoa > Chordata > Aves > Passeriformes > Acanthizidae > Mohoua > Mohoua ochrocephala. Next base: position 482,847 of record VZTA01000316.1, on the reverse strand, counting down.
CCAGGGAAAGGAGAGGGCCCACATGGTGACCCAGGAACCGAGAGGAGGAACTTCCGTTTGGCTGGGGGTTATAAGGGGGTCCCGAAGGGGCGGGGTGATACAGAACAGCCAATAGGGAGAGAGGGAGAAAAGGGCGGGTGTTACAAACCAACCGATGGGGAGAGAGGGACAGGCATGGGGGGTTTGGTTATATGTTGCAGGGGTACATGAATATCCATAAGAAGATGGGCGAGGCTTCCTTCAGTAAACCAAGAAAGGACTTTCTTTGACCAAATCATGGTCTAATATCTTTTTTTGACCTCCCCGATCCCAGCTCACTGCAACAGTGGTCCACCAATATAAAAAACCTACTGAGTTTCTATTTGATCTCTATTTTTGATGAAAGATTTCATTGCTGGTTTAAATTATCTGGCTTCTGTTTAACCTCTGTCAGTGGTTCAGCTGCTATAGGAGAAGAATGTAAGACATGTTATATTGCTCATTACTTACACACATACATATTTGAATATTTTGGTATTTCAGTCCTATCTGTTGTAGGGACTTGGTTTCAAAAAGTATCTTCTCATATCAAGCCACAGCAGACTTCCTGATTGTTCCAAACATGAGTTCTTAGCAAAATAAGAGCTATAAAATGAATTGAAGAGAGTTGCTTTTAATAGAAACTTTCAATCTCAAGTTTTCTGCAGAGCACTCTTGGAAGACAAAGTCTGGAAAATGAGCCAGGCTGAGACAGCCTCAGAAAACACCTGTCCAGGAACCTATAGCTTGAATGCCATCAGTGTCTCCTGTAAAACACCTGATGAAGGAGGGAGCCCCAGCCAAGCCCTTGTGTGCCCCAGTGTAGAGTGTGAGAGTTTCTTTCATGTGGAGTAAGCATTTATCTCTCTTTATGAAGAGATGATGTGAGCAGACACTGCCAGAGAACGTTGCTCTCACAAAGGGCAGCCTCTGCAAAGTGGGGCAGGGAGGGTTGAAGGAGTTACTGCAAAGGGGAACCTAGCAATGGCTCCTTTTGTCTCTGCTGATTTCTCTCCTTCTCTCACTCCTCACTCCCAATGTAGATCAGATTCCTTAAAGCAGCTGCTTGACTTCCAAAAATGCTCAACCCTCCTGTCTCCTACTGAGAGGAGGAAACGGTTACTATGGATTCACCGCACAAGAACAGATGCATTTCAATATGTTGGGTACTAACCACACTGTTAGTGCTTCAGGTTTTTTAAGTCCAGAATAGGATTGGCTCCTGGATAGTCCAGATAAGGCTGCCCTGGCTCCGAATTCCTTGCACTTACTTTCTGATACTATAGAGAGTGTCAGTGAAAAATAACAGGAGAGGTCTGAGTCCTCCTTATTCTCTTCCTTTCCTGGTATTTCACCAGGTGTCAGACTGATTAAAGGCCCTAGGAGAGGGTAATGCATTCGGGTCAACCAAAGGCTCATCTGGGACTGATCCTACCCTCAGTATATAAATAAATAGTCAATGGATGTATGTGGATTAAGAAAGTGGGGGCTGGGAAGCTATGGCAATTTGCAGCAAGAGGAAAGGGGATTTTGGTGATTGTGCTATTTACCTGTTAATATACTGCAGGCTATTAAAGGGAAGAGAGTGCGCATTGTACATTGGAGTTGAGAGAAACTAATTTTCAAACTTTGGGAAAATTTGAGTGGGGATCTGAGTGGTGTAGTTTGAACCCTCTTCTATAAGCAACGTTAGTGAGTGAATCATTAGAAACATTTTGACATTCTGCCCATGCAATCCTATTCACTTCAGCTCATTTCTAAAACCTGATTCTGTGCTCTGGTGTATTCATTCTGAAGGGAGTCAGGGTGGACTGGGAATAGTTTCTGGATCTTTTCCTCCCTCACTAACTTCTATAGGGGCTCTAAATAGAAATGTAGCATACTTTGGAGAAGCACATGAAATGTCAGTTCTACAGTGCTGTCATTCATAAGAACTCAGTGATGGTATGTTATGGTAGTCAGTTCTCTAAAATCACACTCATTTTGGCATTTCTCTATTTTTTCATCTTTGCAGAAAATGGTGTCTCTCTGAGAATCAACCTGTCTAATTTGAGCGAGACCTTCCATTAAGTGAACAAATAAGCTCTCTCTTTCTGATTGTCTCAGATCTTGAAAGGTTTTTAAAAGTCCTTTTTTTGCTAACATCACAAGGCTTTACAGTCTAGAAAGCCTAGAATCCAAAGCTTCATCTACATTTTTAATCTACAAAAGTAAATCTTCTGCTCTTCTAAGATTTCTGGTTAGTGGGTCTCTTATTTTATCCTCCATTATTTGTTTTGATTGGAGTTTTACTGCTGTGTTTTCTAAAGTACCACAATTCATTTTTTCCATATATGAAAATGTGTTTAAAGACTTGTCCATCTGCAAGGACATTTATTTTGTACGCATCTTTATAAATCCACCCAAGTACTCTAAACACAATAGCCAGTTAATTTGTAAGTGCCCTCAGTGGGGATGCAAAAAGATTTGAGTAAATCATTGAATTGCTTAAGACTGGAGGTCAGGCAGAAAGAGGCAGAAAGTAGGTTGTTGGAGTGATATCTCTGAGGGAAGAATTAACAGAGATGTTTCCAAATAATACAGAAATACCCCAGTCAGTGTGTGGGACAGATGTGCCCCAGGCAGAGTCACCTGCTCAGGAAGCACCATGAGGACAAGTGCTCAACAACCAGCCTACTCCCAGGTTTGGCACTGGGTCCCCTCTGCTGGCAAGGATGGTGACAGCTGCCTTGCAGGCTCTGTGCAAGGGACATGTGCAGCTCGGGCATGTGGTGGCTGCGAGGAAAGGGAATTACTATTCTTGCCTGTTACTGACAGCTACTAAAGAGCCTGTCCTGAGATGCTCTGGGAGGTTGTGCTGCAAGGAACAGTGTCTAAATACAATATTTCACTAGGCTGTCCCTAAGACAAGGCTCATGAGCCCAGGAGGACCAGCCCTGTGCTCTCTGTGAGTGGCACAGCCAGTGCAGCCTGTGCCAGGTGCGTGCAGGCTCCCTGTGCGATTCTGGTCCTGTGCCACCCGTAATATATCCTCATCCTATACCTCAGAGGTACAGGTTTGGCTTGGCTAAATTCCTCCTTCTCCTTAAGTTATATCGTCTCTGAAAGGCTGTGGCAGAGCAAGAGTTGGCACCCAAATTTCTTTATTTGGATACCATTTAATTGACTAGTCACTTTTGACTTTTTGCACAGCATCACTTCCACGTGTGACTTTCTTTTCATTCTTGTTCTGACATGAACAGGATGTGATATGCTCCCAACAACATCTGAGGCTATCAAAGCACAATGAATAATGTCTGAAAAATATAAAAGAAAAGGAGAAAATGTAAAAGATTTAGTGGCAGTGAAAGAGCATCTCATCTTCCTACAAAATTCTTGGCCTCTGAGGCTTACCTACAGGTGAGCATAAGAGTGATCAAAAGTTGCCCTTTCTTTGACAGTCAGGACTTATTTCTGTGTCTGCTAAACTCTCTGCACATTAATGCCCCGGCCCTTTGTTGGCCTCCCCTTTTTCTGTGGCTTGGGCAGGACAGCTGTAACAACTTCACTGAAATGTCCAAGAGCAGAATAAAATCAGTCTTGCAAAGAAATGTTAGTTTCCTTATCCTTGTGGGATTGTGCCTATATACAATAGAAGGGAGTTCAATGTTCCTTACCGGTTACTTAGAAGATTACCCTTGCAGCAGCCTCAGTTCACTGAGGCACTTAAGCATGGATTTAATTTTAAGCACAGAATGAAGTGAGAGCCAGTTGTCAGCTCTGTGCTTTTAATCTCTCCAGCTCAAATTATCTTCCTTGCTGCTCTGATCATATCTTCCACTTACATATTCTCAGTCCTCTATGGCTTGCTATCTTGTCACCTGTTTCACATACCTTAATCTCACCTGAAAAATGCCACCCAGTTCTTCCTGTCTGCAGGGATTTGCCTCACACAGAGAGAGTCTCTTAATCCCACTTGACACTAGCGAATTCCCTTGACCTGCAGCACACTCCCTTGTCTGAGCACAGGGCTGCTACTCTTCTTCCCTTGTCCCTGCCCCCATCCCACCAAGGACCTCATTGGCAGTCCATTGCCACATTTGCCAGCACTTTCCCAACTAATCCTCTGTCCTTTTTCCTCTCACTCATCTCATTGTTCTCTACCATAATTTAATTTGAATGTATGGTACAGCTTAAAAACTCCAGAACAACAGGTTTCACAAAGCATCACATTCTTAAAGGAGAGGGTCAATATTCTTTGTAAGAGCTGTGCATGCAATTTCAGATGAGGAGGTCAGGTATGGATCTGAGCTCCAGCTGACTCAGGGTAGTTCATTCCCGGCTATTGCATGGAAAGACAAGTGCGAGATGTTTGAGGAAAGGAGGCCCCGTGGAGAGATACCAATGTACACAGTTTCTCTCATTTGCATTTCGCTTGCATGTTAATGTCTGTGGATACTCTGTGTTAGAGCTGATTGGAAGGACTGATTACATCGGTCTGTTATTGAAAGAAGATATTTGCAGAGGACAACAAAATAAAACCTATTAAGGCTTTGATACATCCCACTTTTCAAAATTGCAAAAAAATTTCACTCTTTCAGATTTTTTGGTCTTCATCTTTTTAGTTCTTCCAGTTTTATCATAATAAAAATAATAAAAACCCTGGTGAATGACCATTAAAACTTTTTATTCCAACTTTGATGCTGGAGGACAGAATTTGGTGCCTCGTGAGGTTGTACTACTATTCACTACCAGTAATGTAGTAAATCAGTTCATTTTTTTACGATAAACTGCATTTTAATTCTTACGAAGCACTGCAACTTCACTCTACTGAAACACTTTTTCTCTCCAACAAAGCTTATTGCAAGTCATGTTTATTTACCTGAATAACCTTGTCTTTGCTTGTTGCATCGCTTGTTTTTCAGTAAGTGCTGCTGGGATTTACTGTGACTTGTTAACTATTACTTCCACTAATTGCCTGTTTAAATTGCATTATTCAGATTGTAACGTGACTGAAATGACAGGAATTAAAAATAGATCATTTTCTCTAGGGCTCAAGACCTAGAACCATAAAATAAAATGCCTTGAACACTTGTTAAAAGCCTGGATTAATTCTAAAATTCATGAATAAAGCGATTGCAGCAATTAACTTCATCTCTCTTAAGAGACTCTAACTACACAAGTTAATCTCTGGAGGTTCTTTGAAGGCATTGCCCATGGTCATTTCCAGGCACGAGGTCTCAGCAGAGTCCTGTCCTACTTGAGAGGTTCAAGCTCACTGAGGCAGGATGATTTCCAACTTATGCTCCTAGGAGTCTACACTTGATTTTGCTGGAAATATGCTATGGGAACAAGGGCCAAAAGCAGTTGTGGCACATAATCATTAGCAAAGACTTTTATAACCTTTTTTATAAGTCAGCTCTGACCGCATTTCCAAATGTGTCACTGCCACAAGCAAGTTACTTTGTTTGTGAGAATTAATTCAAAGCCGGTAACAAGCTACCAGGACAGTTTTATCTGAGGTTCTGCTCATAAATTTGAGAATGCCCCATTTGCCAAGCGGCCAGTTTTACTTAAATATTTTTCAAACACTGCCTTAGAGAATTAGAAAGACCAGGAGAGGGAGAAGAGTTGCCGTTTCTGTTTAAAACACGAGTGAGAGGTTTTTAATGATCTTTAGTCTGCAGCTCCCACGGGGTAACTCAGTATTGCAGCAATGTGCTATTAATTAGCTAGGTTGGATAATTGAAGCCATGGTTGCATGCAGTTCAATGTGAGTGACAGAAGCTGCTCAAAAGGCAAAATAAGATGTACGTGATATGAAGTTGCTGAGCTCCCTGTGCCTCTTCAGCCTGTAATAGGTACTAGAGCTGGCTGTTTAAAAATTTGCTCACAGTTGTCCACAGACCATTGTGGCACTACTGCAGTCCCAAGAAGATACTTGAAAGCTACTGGTCATGTACTTCCCTCCAGGAAAAGAGTGAACAAATAAATCCCCAAAGAGCTGCAAAGCTCCATACTATAACTGAAGAAATAGCTTAATTGTTTTGTAGCAAAGGAACAAATGCCTGGTTTTCCTGGCAGAGGCAGGAGGCAGATGCACACCTTCACATTTGTTTCTGTTGTGGACTGAGCTGGCCAGTCCCAAGGCAGCTCTCATCCAGGAGCCAGGGATCTGCAATGCAGAGATGAGTATCACTATCTTCAATTTTACAGATCAGAAAACTGAAACACAAAAAGGTTAAATGAATTACCCCAGATCTGTTTTTCCCATGGTACTGTCATTTATAACACTGGAGCTGGTCCACGCTAATTCTTTATCCAGTTGGCTCTGAAGCTTTTCTGTCCTGTTTTGTGCAGCACATCTTTAATCAGAGGCAATATATTCTGTGACAGAGCCTTGTTGGTTTTGCATAGTGGGTAGATAGAACAATAAAGTGAGTCCTCATCACGATTACTTGGCAGTCATGCCTTGAGCTCAGAACACCCTGAAAGATGGTCTAATTCTTACTAGATTTATCACTGGTGAAGATGTGATTGCTGATCTCACTGCAGGTTCCTTTTGGGTTTTAAGTGATTATTTTTCTTAAAGGCATGAAGTGTCTCAGTACTTTCTATCAGTTATAAATGCCATTTTTCTCCCTAAGGCCCAGTGGAATTTGTCAGAGATGTTTTTGCTGCCATTAGGTTCTGGGAGGCCATTCTGGCTCACTGTATCTATAGCACTCTCAAAAGCTTGGGTTTAGTTACATTTCAAAAACAGTTTCTCTATTTCTTGTAAACTACAAATGTCCTTGAAGAACATTAATTCTCTGCAATTTTCCATCTTAGATTTTATCAAAATGTATAGCAAACACAAAGTTAAATTCCTCTTACAGATAAAAATGAAGGACATATGGTTGAAAAGGACATATGGATACAAAATATGCATATTTATACAAACATGTTCTGATCAGCTGAGATTATCCTTTTCTTTCTCTTGTGATCAAAATGTGATAAGATGCAGAGGATAGTGTAGCTCCTACACAGCCAGATACGAGCCTTGCAGAGGCATTAGGAAGATTTCCAGTGATTTCCTTGAGCCTTGAATCAGGTCTTTGTTGCTGGGTGCACATCAGTGAGCAGTTTGGGCTAACTTTAACCACGTGTAAATCCCTTGTAAGCAGTTAAAGATACAAAATATTGTCAGTGTAATTTCATTTCCATTTTGAGTGCGTACTAAATGACTAAATAATTAAATAAACCTATGCAAAATAAGCTTAACAAAAGAAAAGAATAACCTGTACAATGGATTCATAAGCAGATGATGATATGGACAGAGAGGTTTGCCTGTTGTTTCTGATTCAGTTCCCAGGGAAATCAGTAGGAGAACACTCTGTTTGGACGTGAACTGTGCTAGTCACCTTCTCTATCAGCTTCTGAAATCCTCAGCTAAAGTGTAGGTAAACAACTCGGCTAGTAAATGGGTGTGCTACAGTCTGTAGAGTTACACCAGCTACAAAAGATGAGGATCTATTCCTGAAGCATCTGCCTGTAACATCAAATATTCAGACAGCCCAACAGTTTAGCCCTTTGAATTTCAGAATCTCATAAAGATAAATCTCATAAAGTGCTCTGCTGTGAGATTGTAAACATAGTCTGTGTCTTTCTTGTGCTGCTTGTGTTTTCTGAGAGGATCATTTTCATAGTTTAATAGAGAACATTCAGGTCCATGACACACCTTCCGGCAAGGCTATTTCAATATACTGAAATACCTCATCAGTGGCAGCTTTGGATTGAAAATGGGCTTTTGTGGATCATGGGGAATGTTACAAAGAAGACGTCTTCTTGTCTGTATGTTCAACAGCTTTCTAATTTCTCTTGTTTCTTTCAAGTAGCATTGCAATTTCCTGCGTTGGTAGAGCATTTTACAAATCACTAAGATTTAAATTTTCTTCCTAGTGTCTTAAAAAAAATAAAATGAGATTAAATGCAGCCAAACAAATTTGGAAGTTTTGCACCCTGTTATGGGCAGTAAGGAGTATTTCCTAAGCAATTTCTGTTCTGTTAATACCTGCTAAGAGTGTCCATGTATATATTTTATGACTCATTTTATTTCCTTTCTACCTTTAAGTGTTGTTGTTTTTCATAAGTAATATGATGTAAAAAGCCACTTCTCAGTAACAGAGAGGAGAAAAATAAGAGGTATTAAAATATGTTTTCTGGTGAAGCAGACTGTGTTGCCAGCTCCCGTTCCCATTCCATGGAAGCTGAGGGCTCTCCAGCTCTCTCTTGTTCTCAGCAAAGCCTGTGCGGCTCAGTGGCTCCTGCGCTGCACCGTCTTGGAGATGTGCTGTGGCTGCTGACAGTTGTATGTGGAATGCTGTGAAATCTCAAGGAAAATAGATGTATAAGATTTATAAGGAATCTGAACTCCCAACTGCAACACTTTGCATTAAGGTGGTCTAAGCATTCACAAGCTCAAAGCTCAGCTCAGTATTTAAGTAAAACAGCCATAGCTGTCATTTGGAAGAAAGGTATGAATGAAAAGGAAAGAGCATGTGATAGATGCCATCTATCCTCTCTCCCTCTCAAACCAAAATCTGTATTTCCTTGCCAGGCCCCTTTCAGGGGACAGGCTGGAATGGGAATGGTGTCTTGGGGGCTGGTAGGCTGCTGAAGGTGCCACAGGTCAAATCTCACTTCTGCACTAGATGAAGACAAACCTTCCTCATCTTCTCAGCCATGAGATAGCAACAACTGTCCTGTGCAGGACCAGGAGCTGGACTTTGATGATCCTTGTGAGTCCCTTCCAGCTCAAGATGTTCCATGATTCTACGATCCTACGGGTCAGCAGTGGATTTATGGTAAAGCAAAAGGGAGGAAAGGTGTGGAGCTTCTTTGCAGGAGGATGCTTCCAGTACAAGCTTCTCCCTCCAGAGCCAGCACAGGGTAAGCAGCTGCTAGGAAAGATAAAATCAGAGAATTCCAGGCTTGAGAGGTAACCCAATCCTCCTCCTCCAAATGGAAAAACTGCACCAGTCCTGACAGCTGTCTGTCTAATCTGTCTTCAGAGATCCCCAGTGATGGAGACCACTCTGCCGCCAGGTAATCTATTTCTTTCGTATCCCTTTCCATGAAATAATTTTCTTGATATGTATCTTGAATCTTCTCTTTAGTGCTACTCAACTTATTTGACATACAAAGGAAAAAGATTGTTCTTTCCTTGCTGTCATAAAGAGCTCACAGTTAAGCACAACTGATCTTTTTCTGTTTGATGTTTATTTTGCAGTGCATCGTGTGTACTACTAAGGATATGAAAACAATCTGAATCCACCAGCCAGCTCAGAAAGTGTCAGCCAAGGATGCTAAAAGGCCTCAAAGTTTGGAGAAGTTTGGACTTAATTTAGATGACCAGCTTTGGCCCGGGTCCAGCTGTTGCTAAAAACCATTCTGGTGTGCAGACAGTAGCTTTAACAAGCTGGAGAGATGGGCTGCCAGCCAAGCTTTGCTGGGCGCAGGCAGAAACCTATGCCACGTGCTGAATAGGAAGTGCATGAAAGACAAAACATTGATGTCCAGGGGCCCTGGACATACAAACAGGTCATCTCGGGGCTGGACAGCACCCAGAAGGCCAAGTAACATTTGGTAGCTGACATGGGCACAAGCACACCTTGAGGCACAAAGATACTGTGTCCCACTCAAGAACACCTGAAATGCCACAAAATACCCCAAAAGGCCAGGAAACACTCCTGAGAAGTGATCTTGGCCTCTTGGGACTGCAGTGCTAAGCTGGAAAGTCAGTCTCAGTCCCAACTCTTGCCACTCAGATGTGAATATACAAAATATGGAAGCATATTGTCTGCTGTCACAACTCATCTGTAAAGCAGATGTTTCTTTTGGGGAATTATTCATGCTAAAGATCACACTTCAAAGTAAACAATAATTGTCATTTGTTCCCTTTAAAAAAAATGAAAGCTGGAAATCAAATTAATGAGTGCATTTCCTCGAGGGAAGAGAGAGAAGAGGGAATATGATCCTTTTGGTATATTTGTAGCAAATAGTTTTAGGCAAACATATTGGTTCCATGCTATTTTCACATGGATTTAGATAAGAGGGATACAGATGACAGTAAGGGGAATAAGAGTAATTGCAAAGGAGGATGGGACAGGAAAAAGAGTGTAGAGGGGCTGAAATGAGAAGACTGTAAGGTGTAGAGGGTGAATACATTTGGGTAAACAAAGCAGCATCCTGAAGGGAAAAATAGTCCATAAATTTGTAGAAATTGCAAAATCCTGCACCACCAGCCAAAGCCAGGCAGGTATTTTTAAGGCAATATGGTAAACACAATGCTGAGAGGCTTGGCTCTATGTCCTATATTATTTTTGTAAACCCGGTTCTGCATCTGACGTGTCTTGGTGTGGGCAGGCTGAAAAGGCTGCAAGGAGAGGCTGAAACCCATTAGGTTTTCTTATGGGTCACTGCTTTGCAGCCTCTTGGTTAAGACTTCATTTCAGTGAGCTCCTACGACTCCACAGAAGTCCAAAGCAGTTGTGTTTCAAATTACTGCATGATTTATCACCCAGACCAATTTTTACCTACCTTGGGTCAAATACAGGATGAATGGCAGCCTCTAAATGTTTATGAATAACCTGGGAAATCAGAGTCCTGTGTGATACCGTTCTTGGACTCACAGGCTGCTTTCCTATGAATAAATTAAGTGGTGCCAGGGCCCATTCCCAGGCACCAGCCCTAAGCTGTGTTGCTGCATTGCCAGGATACTCCTTTTGACTAATATGCCATAGAGGTGCAGAACACCCTTTTGGCTGGTTTGGATCCCACAAGTCTGTCCATCTGGAAATCTTCCACATGAAATATTTTGAACTCACTCACTGACCATGATTTTCAACAATAATATTTTGTCACGTAAATTTCTGATCTTAACTGACTATATGCAATATTTCAAAACTCGAAAAATAACGATTTTGCATTTATGTCAGCCACATAAACACTGATGTATGGACCTATTTTCCTGTTTATTGTTACTGAAAGGTAAGAAAATATTTTGAAAAATGATACAAACATTTTGATTCTTCATACTTATCTCTTCTTGGAAATTCCTTGGATCATTAATCAATTATTGTTACTTCCCTGTACCAGACTATTCAAAAAACTACAAACGCATTCTGGAGTCAGGCTTCATCAAGACTTCTCATCATCAGTTCAGAAGCTTGTACTCAGGGCTAGTGCAATTCCTGTTATGAACTTTGAAAAGGGTAGTTGAATGCTATACCCTTCATTATGTTTTGATAAATGCATTCACTTCAAGTTTGTATCCCAAAGACATTACTTTGGCTTGGCTAACTCAAGTAAAAATGCTGTGTGTTGGAGTTCTCAGGATGAGTATCTTGGAAAGTAGGAGGGAAATGCAGGTGTTATTTAGATCTTTAATTTTTTTTTTTTTTTTAATGTTAAAGCTGACAATCCATGACATGTCTGTGCTCATTCAGTTTCCTAGTTCCTAAAAGCAACTCCCCTCCTGATCCGATTGGGGATTAAGGGTATGGTGTATAAATTGTTACATGGCACGGTGCTGGATAATTAAACAGCTGCTCTGCACAGAGCTCCCTCACTCTCCGATGAAGCAGATGTTTCATCTTTCTGCTGATTTCAAGTGTTCCTCAATAACTTATAATATACATCAGCATTACTCACAGCTTTAATGTGTTGGTGCCTTCCTAAGTGCGGATCAAAGCCCGACGCTCGGCTGGCAGAGGCTCCGCACGGGCAATTAGCGCCGCGGAGGCTGCTCACCCCATCCCAATGAGTGCCAATCAGCACGTCCCCACCGGGCCGGAGCAGCCAGAGCAGCTCCCCGCGCCTGACATTGCAGGTACAGATGTTCAGACACGGTGCCATCATTTGCATTCCAATAGCTGCTAGTGGGAGCACAGTGTTACAGAAGGATCAGGAACAAGAGGGATGCACAAGTGGGAGTCGCCTTTTGCCTCCCTCCTGCGGCTGGCAACTGACAACCTGAGCTGCTCAGCTCCATCCTGAGCCCTCAACAGCATCCACTCAGCACACTGGGGTGAGAGCTTATGGGGTGGGTGTGGGTGTGGGTGTGAACAGGGAAACCAGAATCTCTCCTGTGTTTACCTTCTGTGTTATCAGAAACATCAAACAAATCCCAAATGGTGGATGAGCTGAATAAAACAAAGTATCAGGTCAAGTGATGTACATTCATCATCAAGCTGTAAAGATATTCCTGCATCGTTTTCTGGTATCACCTTTGTTATCACTTGATTTAAAGACGACGTGTGTGTGCACAGAGCTACAATGAGCAGGTGTATCCCTCCGGGTAAAGCCCTCCTACCCTGCCCTGCTCCTAGTGTCTCATGGCTGATGCTGAAGCTGCTTCCCAGGACACTGTGTCAGGCAGCTGCTAAAAGCCCATCATGAAGAGGGATATTATAAATATTGGGAAGTGATAGCCAGGGTGTCCCAAGGATGCGTGTATGCATGTGTTAGTCAAGCAAGACAGCCTGACCCCATTCTCAGTCTTCAATCAAACACTGATTTCCAAAGGTCTGTACTTCCTCAGACAAATATTTCCACTTAGTTATGTGCTTTGCTAGGATAAATTTCATACAATGTGGAGTTTTTTGGACTTGAAGATTTTTTAATTGGCCCTGCTAGGATGTACACATTGTTCTTATTCCTAATTTACGTTATACATATTTATACCCATTTCCAGTATATTTATAAGGGGAATAAAGTTTATACTTCAATCCATACTTACTCCCAGATGGGAAAATGCCCATGAACTTCTTGTTCAGGAGATAAATGGAGTGCATAGTCCACATTCTGCATTGTTATATACTGATCCAGCTCCCCAGATATTTCGAATTAACGTACCTCTTTGAAAGTGAGTGAAGAAGATGTGCCAAATTCAGAGCCTGGCTGAGAGTCTGGCTTATTTTCTAGAGATGTTGAATGTTCTAAGGCTTGCACAGTATCTTTCAGTGTAGAAGAAATAACTGCCTTAGAAAGCCTCTCTTCTTTTCACAGAGACAACATTTTAAAATTATTGTGTAACATGCCCTTTTCTCCATCACATGGTCCTCATTTTGTTCACCATTATTTTTAATGGACCAATTTTCTCTCTTCCTTTTCATCCACTGAGTCCTTATTATTATTATCATCATCAAATTCTTTGTGGGCTGCCAACATTTGCTATTTCATTTCACTGATTTAATTATCTCTGTGGCTTGTTATGGGCCTGATTATTTTTATAGATCTCCAAATCCTCCACTTTACCAAAATGCTTACATGCAAATCTGTTTGCTCATTGTTTATACAGTGCTTGGCACTCTTTTGTACCTTGCATTTGTTCCAGGGAGTGTTTCAGACTGATCAGATTTTACAGCTTCATCCAGTGAACATGGGCAGACAGGTAACACAACAGGGTATTCCCATAAGCAGGTAAAAGGATGTTACACTGGTTTAAATAATCTGATTTTGTCTTCTGAGCATCATCACCATCTTTGGAAACTTGGGCAAGGGATAAAAGAACAGAGGGTCTCCATGAACTCCTCTGAGCTAAGGGGATTTTTGCTGTCATCTCTGCTGTAGATTGAACAGTTCCTTGCATGGGCTGCTAAGATTTTCTGCCTGACATGACACTCTAGGAATGACACAAAAGGAGTCGTCACTGGCATCATACTTTGAAAGCTCCTGCTACAGCTTTCATTGTGTTTTTCCAGTCAGCTCCCCCAAACCATTGTCCTTTATCCTCTATCTTTATGTGATCCAGAGTATTTGACTTATTAAAGCAGCACCCCAGTGGCTGGCCCCTCAGTTCTCATTCCTCCAGCAAACCAGGCCAGCCATGTGCTGTCAAGAAAGATCTTGTAGCTGTTGGTCTTTCAGAGAACCTCAGCCCAGCTTCTGCATTGTGCTGACTGGCCTCCTGTAATTGCAATTACTTTAGGAAAAATGATATACACACACAGGGACACGCTGTAATTTTGTGAGTTTCTTGGATCTATTATAATCAAGAATCCATAAATAACTGCTTCTAATACATTCGACTAAAGAAAGTAATTGCTATTTGAATGGTTAATTTATTGTATGCTAATTAAGTGCTCAACAGGTGAGAACATTTTAATGGAAAGTAACTTAACTCAGTAAGCATATTTTTAATAATTATTATTTGCCTGAAAGGGATCTGATGCAGAAGTCATGTAATGACAAGCTCTAATTGATGTTTTTAAAGTATATTTATTGTGGAAAAATAGTTATTTTATTGCACCTATCTCTTTCCCTCATATGCACAGGTTCCCAGCTGGAGGCCCCGTTCTGCTTTATTTTAGTCTGTTCTTCCCTGCTTTGGAAAATTCTCTCACTTGTGCTTGTAAAATAATCTCAGTCACTGCAGCACAAAGCAGGATATGAGCAGAGGCAGGGAGCTGCTGGCTTCTCCAGAAGAAGTTGTTCTAGTTTTAACTTCAGTTGACTATTCAGCTTTAGGTTTTGTGATGGCACTGGGTGCAAGGCCAACAGAATTCTGTTTTCTACACAGTCAGGCTTAGTGTGTGAGCCAGAGAAACCCTTGGAAGCTCAGCTTCCTCCAGAGGCAGAAACCAAACTAATAGGGCAGGGCAGGGTATCTTTTTTTGCAGACATCCTTACAACTCCCAGATCACAGAGGTACACAGATGGTCCCTATTGTGTCACATCTCAGAAGAGAAAGCTTGTAACTGGGGTCCTCTTGGATACATTGGATACATGTAGTGATGGCACAGAGCAGAGCTGGGAACTCCTGCACCAGAGACCTTCCCACCTGGGAAGTGTGCAAGATGCCAGCTGTTGGCCTGGAGTAAAATAAGGGTGCAGAAAGAAAGGATAAAGTGCAATGTCCATTGTTAATAATTTCATTATGGGAGCTGGACAGTTGGACTGGATGTGCTTCAGGCAATGCAGTGGTGATCCAACTGTGTTTTAATCAAATATCCTGAGAGGAGTTTGAATTGGGAACAGGTAGTATCAGATTTAAGGACTGGGGGAGTAGACAGCTGATCTTCTTTCCTGGCAAAAATATTATGAGAAAGTCTGTACTGACCTTTCCTTAGCACTCACTTGCTGTTCATCTTCACACGTCTTCACCTCCCTGTGATTCGCTGGCCTCTTTTGCCATCACTGGGCAGTGACTGTTCTTATTTTTTTGTGAATTCAAAGAGAGATCTTCGGAGACTAAAATGAGCAGTGGACAGGAAATGGATCTGTTGATAGCTCTGCTAGGATGGGGATAGCCTTTAAAAACTCACTGCACTTGCCTGGATCTCTTTTTTTCCCATCCATAAGATGGAGTTAACTATGCACATTTCCTTCATGAAAACCATTTAGTATTTTCTGTTGAAAAATCCTATATATGTTGTAAGTGTTGATCATTTTTGTCACTCGGGCACTGATTTAGGAATTTCTAGAGTACTCCTACATGTTGAGAATCACACCTATCTTAAGGACGAGAATATTAGATCCCAGTGCAGAACTGGGCTAATTTGACAGTGACGTATTTTTCTAGGATAATGCCTCAGATAGATCTTATATAAGAAAATGAATTGCATTTATATCTAGAAAGAACTATGGATCGTGTGGTTTTACCTGTTTCAATCCAGCACTCTTGCATTTATTGAAGGAGTTTATGTATGCTTATGGTAGGGTTTCCAGAGAGACATTGCATCTTCCTGTTCTGTTGGTGCTCTGTACCAGTGATTAATCACCTGTTGAGTTATGTAAAAATTCTCGTTTCCTGGATTTTTTTGTTTTTTGCAGGAAAAAAAGGTAAATTACTGAGGAGGTTTTCTTTTTTCTTTCTTCTTTTTTAGGGTGTGGGTTGAGAGTTGGTGGGTGGTTGAGTCAAAAGTCTAACAACCCACGAGTCTTACAACTCCTTGGTTCCTGGTGCTGAAAGGAGATGCCCATAATCATTTAAGAAAGTTGTTGAGGTAGGTCCTTAGGGATTTGATCTAATGAAGATGGCGCTTATTCAGTAAAGAACGAATACTTTAACACCAGGTGTCATCCCAATGAGTTATCCAGCTTGACTTTTGAATAGTCACTATTAACTGGAAAGAAGAAATCATGGAATGTCAACAGAGCAAACTTGAATGCTACTATCATAATCTGCTCATACTCATACATCAAAATTAAACTTTAATCCATGTGTGGGCTTCAAAGGGTGTATTCAGAAGGTCCACCTTCAGTCCAGGTGTTATTAACCAATGGAGAAACATCTGATGGTCTCAGAATACCAGTCAGTGAGCAGGAAGCCATCTTAGGGCAAGAATGAGGAACTAGTGGGCAAAATCAGACACTCAGACTGCTGGATGTAGCCTAAATTGTCAGAGTAATAAAACCAGTGAGGCCTGATTTGAAGAGGCAGCAAAAAACTTTCATGCAACCAACTAGAAGAGCTCGAAAAAAATGGATACACTTCCAGATGTGGAAATACTTCTGCAGGGCTGGCAAACAATAAACTTCAAGTCTGGACCAACCTGTGAACAAATTATTTCACTGTTTAATTTGTAATAATCAACTCGATAATTAGGCAGGGAAAACGTTAACTCCTTAGCCATAAAGAACTATCTGGGGATGCCAAAGTAGGTTATTAGCTAATAAGCCCCTGCAGGCTCAGGAGAGGGAAGGGGAAGCCTGAAGAGAGCTGTTGACAAAGGGCAGGTAGGAAAGCTGTACCACCAAACCACGGCCTCTCCTGGCTCCAAGGGTTTTACTGCCTGGGAGAGTGCTGAGTTTCAGTTCCCAGGTATTTGATTAGTCTTCTTTGGGGAGACTGCTAGATTAGGAGTCAGTGAATTAATTGGCAGAGCTTCAGCTAGTTGTAAGCAAGAAAGCAATCCCTGAAAACCACAGTGGAGATTGATTAATTCAGAAATGTCTCATCACAGAATATGAAGAACACTTTTCCCCTTCCCCTCAGCAGCAGCTTCCTGCTTCAAGTGTTAGGGAAGAAACTATAAACTTGTTTGAATCACAAGCAAAACTGTATGCTGCCCCCAAAAAGGGGAAAGAAAGTATTTTTATGCTTATACATTATATAACACATAAGCATTTATCATTTAAAAGGACATTAGCAACCTGACTTATTTCCTCATTTTGTAGGTGATAACATTAAAAGGGAAAATGCCACTAACTGCAGTTTTCTTCTTACATAAAGCAGATTTGTGTCCACAGTGCCTGTGCTCAGGTCTGGTGCACTGGAGCATCAAATCCTGCTTGTCAAGGAGTGGATTTCTTGGCTTCTCCTTGAAGGCCATTGCCAAAGGTTCTTGGGCAGTGTGGCCCAGCAGGCAAAGGTGGCACAAAGGGAGCCTGGTGGGCTCTACTCGCAGCTTCTTTCAGGTGCCCTGGCTGGAAAAAAGTGGAGGCTTGTGGTAAGCAGGCAGAGCTTTTGCAGAGATATGTTAGTGCAGGCAGGCAGTGCACACATCCACCCCAGTCTTGACTTACATATCTCTGAAATATCCTTAGAATGCAGGGGTAGTAAAAAATGTGATGTCATGGAAGGTCCACTTTGGCAGCTGAAAGCCAACCCCTCCTCTTGCAAAGACTAATCACGAAAGGTCTGTTGAGGTTGATTTGCAAAGTCTCTTACAGCCTGGCACCTGGAGCAGTAGCCAATGAGAGACGCTGTGACGTAATCGCCTTGTAAGGAGATGGTCATGGAGCTGAACCATATACAAAGTACAGGAAAGTTTTATTGCAGCTGCTAAACCTGGGAAACTTCCTTGTATACAAGGTGCTCTACTTAATGGGATTGACTATTTATACACATTTTTTCAGGCCACTTCCATGTATTGCAAAACACCTTGCAAAACATTTTCCAAATCACTCTCCAAAGAAAATATTCTTTTTTCCATTTTTTAATTTTTTCTGATGCCTCAGGGTTGCCTGCATCTCACGGTACTGCAGAAAAGAAAGAATTTGCAGCTTTTGTGGGTGTTGTAAGTACAAGTACACATTCAGAAATGATCCTTACTAGGAGAGTTTCAACTGTAATTTACTTTTGACCTTTGGTGTGATTCTACCTCAAGAATTTTTTCTAAGAGCTGTGTACCTCCTGTGAGTCCCTGTTTGTATCTTGATCCAAAGAAAGGGCTATAACTATAACTCTTCACCAAAGGTCCTTTGGTTCCTTTGGACATGACAAGTCTCAGTGTCATTCTTCCATCAGGAGAGCAGGCTCTGGGTCACTGCAGTGAAGGGACTCCTTATGGTGATGGAGTTGAGGAACCCTTCCCAGTGGAGGGGGTCAGGGACCTCCTGGGGGCTGGACACCCTTCCATGCTGGCCCTCCTCAGGACACGCCTGCACCTGCTCAGTCTTCCTGCTCTCCAAAGGGGGATGGCAGCTCTCCATGTGGTTCCTTTTTCTCTGTGTGCCTCCAGACCAGCCATGCTGGCAATCACCAGCACACCTGAGCTCGGAGCTGGTGTGTGGCTGCTGCCAGACTTCCGAGCCCATGTGTTGGAATCCTCGCACAAATGTTGCTCAGGCATTGTGGGAGATAACAGGTGTGAGTCCCACAGAAATAAAGCAAATGCCGAGGCTTGCTGCTGTCTTTTCAGTAGGCTTTTGGATTTCAATTTTACGGCGCAGAAACTCCGCAGGGAGGAGGACACTTTTCCTGTTCCCCACCATGAGGTGTTTGTCCCCGCCTGCCCTTGCCAGGTGTCTGTAGCTGGGGGATGGAGCCAGGGCTGTGGCCAGGAGCACCATGAGTGGTGTTGAACTGAACAGAGAGAAGATGGTCACATATTTAGCATGGAAGCTTTGTGGTAAGTCAGATCTCCTATTATTGTTTTATCATATGTTTTGAGCTTCATATTTAATTCAGGTCAAATCTAAACTACTAAACAGAACTGTTATGCAGCACGCATATCAGATAAATGAAGTGTGGGTTTAGCACAGCTCTGACCTAGTTACTTCATGCAATGTTTTCTAAAAGCAAAAATTGAAATCTTTTATCTGAACACGAAATGAGTCTTTGTTCCCCTGCCTATTGCAGCACTTTGCATATATTTGGTTTCAAAGACTGATGAAATTTGCCATTCTGAATCTTTCACAGGTATCATAAAGGCTCGTCTTTGCTGGTAACCCAACCCAAGAGTGTTTTGGCAAAAAGAATGTCTGCCATCAGAGGTAGGCAGAGTGATCTTGACACATCAGATGGCAGAAAGACAGGACCAGAGTTGATAAACATTAATAAAACATTAAAAATAGCTAGATGTTTTTAAAAAGAGTAATTCTATTTTTGTTACTGTTCTCAAAAAGTAAAAAAGAAGATATTTGCAGGAAAGAAGAGGCAAACCAAAGTATGGAATGTCAAGATATTTGAGACTCACAAAACACAGATGTGTTTTTCTAATTTTCCTGAAGTAAATACATACTTCCTACCATCGATAGCTCTATAAAGATTTTGAGTCTGAGAGAGAAAGAGAACACAGATAATGAAAATTTCATTAATTTCTTTAAATTTCAATTTACATTATTTTAAAAATGGGTTTGCTCTGAATTATTAAGAAATCTATTAAATAGCTGTGGGGGTTTTTCTAAGTTTGCAATCAAACATGGGTTTTAGTAATTAATTTTCATTATATTTGATTTTAGAAATCCTGACAGGTTCTGGTTACAATTAAAATGGGAAAAGTAGACGTAGAATGAAAACGATGAGAACCAAAATGCAATGTTCTGCTTTCAACCCCCCACTGAGTTATTGAGAAAATTAATCTTTATTTAACCCCCTGATCTTAATAGAAATAGCTGGGGTTTTGTTATAAAAAAATGATGACCAATTGTCAGCTAGGCTGTATTAGTGTGTGTTACATGGAGTTATGGGGCAGATTCCACCACAAGAGCTCAGAGCTGCTCATCACTGCTCGGCAGGGAAAATGCTGATATTCCAATGGACTGGTTTGAGAAACCCTGGGTAATTTGTAACCCTTCAAGATGCCCAGTAGTTGCACTCAGAAGTAATATAAATGGGAGCTGGGATGAGTGCTGAGATAGGTGGAGGGGATTTGGGATTGTGCACTCATCGCACAGAAACACCTGTGGCTTTGCAGGACAGCAGCATGGACCAATGCAATTTAATGCTTCCCACAGTTTCCATTCCATGCCTTCTGCTGGGCCAGCCTCTTTCTCCTTTTTCAACTCTTCTTGCCACTTTCTGTTTTGTATTCCCCGCTTCTTCCTGACACCCTTGAAAATGTAACGCTTGTTAATCCAGTGTGTGAAGCACTCAAACCTGAAGCCACGCCATGGTTCCTCTCTTTTATCTATTATTTATCAGGAAGGCTTTTGAAAGCAATGATCAGTGTTCGACATAAAGACTGTGTGGCTCACAAGACAGCACGGCTCAGACCCGTGCCAGCTCAGGAAAGCTGCAGTGGCAGAACAGCGCTGTCACAAGTGAAAGAGAGAAAAGCAGGTTGTGGGAAGTGTAAAGGGCAGGAGCTCTGCCCTGGGTCTGTCTCTGTGGTCCACAGGAACTGTTGGATGTGGGAGGGGTTCATTGCTTGTACACTAAAAACTGAAGGGAGAAACAAACAAAATACTCCATTAATGACAGTATGTTGTTATTTAAGTCAGTAGTATAGAGTTATTTCTGTGCTAAAGTCAACTGTCTCCAGATTTACCTGCTCCCTGAAACTTTAGGTAAGGGGGACAGTCAATAAATAGCTCATGAAAAATTGCTGCCTGTGCTAGTTCGGACTGGGCCTGGCACTTATAAAGGTGTGGTCTGATGAGAAAGATCAGGAGCCTGCCTTGAATGGTACATTGTGGCTCCTGGCCCCCTCTTATTCCCAGCAGCAGAACCAAGATATGGCTGTGGCCACCACCCTTTATTCCTCACCCCTGGCACCACCACCTGCTGTCAAGGATAACAACAGAGCTTGGAGGGGAATTCTTCAAAATATTGTCCTTTCCTGAACTTTCTTCCTTGTGTATGGAGCTATAAAAACTCAACCCCAGCAACCTGAGATGGGCAAAATATTGACTGAGTGATTCATCACTTGAAACAACTCTCTCCAGCTCCTTGCCTTACCAAGCTACTCTTAGACTTTGCTGCCATTATTCCTTCTCACTTTGAACAAGGCGGAACTCTGTAGAGAATATACGAATTCCCAAGAGGTCTCTTCAAATCTAGTTTTATTTAAACACTAAAACTCAGCAGAACCCAGGTTGTCTGAACTACTTTTTCTTGGCTCCATCCTCATACTTCTTTCTGTAACTCAGAGGCATGTCCAGCTTGGATACGGAGGGCAAATAAAGAGCAAGACCAGACTGGGAGACGACTACATTGAGATTCTATTTTGGCTTCTAGCATTTGTGGCTAATACTACAAAATTAATCAAGTTGGATTTTTACACTTCACATGTGATTATGCTGGGCATAATTCTGCAGTCACTCATGCAAAAATAAATGCTGAAACTAATGGAGTTCTATGAAAATAAAACTGATGTGAATGAGAAGAGAATCGGCCCCTCAGTGGATATGAGATCAGATTACTACCATACTCTTATTTATACTAGAACTCCTTTATACCTCTGACAGTCAAAAGTGGTTTTAAATTGGTGGAACAGTGATATCCACTCATTTTAAGATGCCTTTGTGATTTATGAGCAGTGGCAAAGGCTTTACTGTAAGTGTGATTAGAATTCCCTGTTACCAGAGGCAAAGTGTTGTAAGGAATGTGGGAATGTGGATGCTCCTGGTGGCATCCGCAGCCCTCCCCACCCTCCCGTGCCCTGCTCCCCTCCTGCCTCAGACTAAGCACGTGCACCAAGGGCACTGCTCCTCTGGTGTCCAGCCTGGTATTGGATTAAATAGTGACAGGTGTTCCCTGTTCCTGAGAGCGGAGAGCCGTGTCCGTGGCTCAGCATGTGGCAGGAGGGCATCATGTGACCAGACTGAACCTAAAGCACAGACCTGGTACTAAACCAGAGTTACTGCACTCATCAATGGAGACATCCATGAGCTGTCAGCCAACAGGATTTGCTGTGTCCCAGGTCTGCTCAGAGCCACCTGAAAGTAAAATGCAGAGCAGGAAAGAGGCTCTTGCTGGACCACGGGGAGATTTAGGGACAAGCAGGCATTCCGTAATTGTTCCTATGATATTTCTTGGCAAGAAAATATATAACCAGATTTCTTTTTAAATCTTCCAAATCCTTCTTTGCTTTGATTCTGTGTATAAAACTATCAAACTTTGGATAACATGCTGCTGTGATGACTCTTGAAATTTAATGGCAAGATGAACTGTCAGATGAGGAAACCAGAAATCCTGCCACCTTAAAAGTGTCTGAATGAAGAGCTTAAAGAGTTCTCTGCCTCCTTGAGGAGCAGCCCCAAAAGGAGCAGCAGGTTAGGTGACAGTCATGGTCTTTCCCAAGCCGAGGCTCACACTGATGTTTTGGATTTGGTGTATTGGCACCCCATCCCTGACCTGGACGCAAGAGAAGTGAAACTGTGTTTAGTCATTTCCTGTCACCTCAGGGCACCTTTCTAAGCCCACGAGATCACTGAAGTAGATAACTCAGGTGAACACGTGGAGGGCTGGGAGATGTGCTGCAGCTCCAGGTGATTTATCAGCACAGGCAGAGCGACAGTTCCCGTACTGCTTCAGGATTGCCTCTAATAAACACTGGCATTTCTAAGTAGTGTGCATCAAAATTGCTGAAGTATGAGATGGGCAGCAAAAAAATGAAAATTGGATAAACATGTGAGTACATGACTGTGCAGAGGCTTGAAGCATAATTAGCTGTAGTATTTTAATGATCTCTGTACAGAGTATATACAAAAAGCAGCGTGTTTACACATCGAGTTCAGCATTAAGAGCTCTGCTGTGATTTGTTCTCTGGAAATGCGGTGCTGCAGCCTCTGATTTTATAATCTGTTGACTGAACTCATGGACTGTCAAGTACGTCTCAAGATTATCCATGTTTGGATGTCAGATTATATTTTTTAGGGAACACAGCTTCTATTTATTCTTAGCTCCACTGATGGTTTTCCCAGGTTTCTGCCATATGCTACGCGTCACAGATGAGTATTTGGCTGCCTGAAAATGTGACAACTCTGTATACAGTTTAATAGTTCTGTCATGTCAGCATTGTCATTAGCACTGAATTACAATAGTGGGTATTTAAGCACCAGATTATGGCATCCAATATTTGTTAAAATGACAAA
Source organism: Mohoua ochrocephala (assembly GCA_013398855.1). Lineage (NCBI taxonomy): Eukaryota > Metazoa > Chordata > Aves > Passeriformes > Acanthizidae > Mohoua > Mohoua ochrocephala. The sequence goes on along the minus strand of VZTA01000316.1, from coordinate 459,603 downwards.
TAACAAGGGTGGACATTTTAAGAAGAGTCAGTAATATTTTAAAAACATCAGTCCGTCAACAAAGTCATAAAGACTGATTTAGCGACTAATTAAACAAAGTTTGCTGAATGGTTATGCCTACCTAGATAAACTGCAGTTTTATGCATCTGTCTCACCGTGGGCTTTATGCATAATTCACACACACTGACAAAACTCCGTTGAAAGAAATGTGTAGACAATATATTTAATGAACAGTTTTAAGAGCTTGAAGATTAAAAACAGCAGAAGATTTGTAAGCTCATATTCAGAATAGATGCAGATATATTGTTGTGCACAAATTCTATATTAGCTGGCTCTTTAATATAGTTTATGCAAAACAGATACAATGTGTAATACTGTGCAAGGTGAATATTGATCAGTTCTTTTGAAACCACATTCTTGTCCTGCTGAAAGTAAACACCCTCCTTAGATTCAGAAGTACAGAGAAAATAAGTGGGTAGTTAGATAGGTACTATGCAAACCACAGCCTTTTAAACTCTGGAGTCAAATAAATGCATACTGCTGAATGATAGCAGCCATTTAGTACTACCATTTCCCTGGTATAATATCACCAGCCCATCAAAGAATTGAAATTTAAATCCCTTTAAAAATGGGGATTATTTATGTGCCTGAAATGATGTACTTTATTGGATTAGAAATACAATTCCAAATAAGGACCTGATTTGAACAATAATTGCAAGTTCCTTATTATAGGAATGACAGCCTTGTTTTTTCTGCTGTTTTGCTTCTAACCCTTTTTCCTCTCTCTATTTTTATAAACATTTGTCTTCTAACGTCTTTCCAGTGCTTGAACCAGGAACAACCCAAAAACAGTAAGGGAAAGAGTTTCGATCAGCTGGTGGGAATTTGTGGGTTTTTATCCTTTTGACCATTGTAACCCAAACCCAAGCATCAGCAGCCAGAGCTCTTTCTGTTTATTTCCACACTGTGATTTTTAAGCAGACCTAAACATTTAACTCACGTGAATGAGCATTTTTCGTATGGAAGCAGCTCTTCTGACATGTTCAAGTTATTAACTTTGCTTTACCTGTTTTTGGGATGATTTATCTCTCTGTTCTCACAGGCTGCTGGGAGATATGCAGCCTCTTCCTTCATGGCAACGTTGTGTTGATTAGAAAAGCTGCAACAAATGGAAAAACCTTGCACACGGTCTTTGTCTCATCATCTTCGACATGACTCTTCCCTAACATTGCAATGAAATCTAAATATTAGGTCACTCTCTAGGTTTTCAGGTCATACTCAGCACTGTACGCTGAGCAAACTACCCCAAAACAATGTGGGGATGGAGAAGGGAAGAAGCAAGAACGAGGAAGCAGAATCAGTGCTGCTGTCTCCTCTCTCCTGGGCAGCCAAGGGATGAGGTTATTAATTCAGTCTGGAGCCATTTGACATTTCACGTGAGTCAGAGCGGGAGCTGGCAGCACAGTGGGACAATAGATTTGCAATTAGCAAATATTTTAATGTGCACTGGCATGTCCTTTAATCAGCTGCGCTCCCAGCCTTTTCCTGTTTACTTTTCTGTGAAGAAGGTTTGTTCTTGTGAGAAGGTTTCTCTGAGCAGATTTCTCTGTTGGCAGGAAGGGGATGGAACAGCAGTGTCCGTCTGTGTTCAAAGCTCAAGGACACAGGTACAGACAAACATTGCACCTCCCAAGAAAACCCTCCTCTCCTTACAAAGTGTCCAGACCCAGGCAAGTACAGGGAACAAGACTCTATGACTGAGACAGCCCAAGCTTTGTAGTGACTGAGTAGCACTAAAGAGTCTCTTGTGAGGAGGATGTGAGCAGGAGAATGTGAATCTCTTCAACCGTTTCTCTGCTGCATTTGTTGGCATATCATTTTTCAAGGTATTGGGGGAGGTGAAAATATTTCTGTAAATCAAATCTACTTCTGCATAATTCACAGAGAATAAAACATCTGTGTAGTGTAATAAAACAACTTGTAGCTAGGTGAAAATTATAAACTTGCAATCTTGAATTAAATAATATCCCACTTCCTATAAACTGTGTGATTGAGGAAAAAAATGCTGCTTTTTTCTGGCTTCCTCCAACCCCCCACTGCAGGGATTAGTCTCAAAAAGGGATAATGGAGGGATAAGATAGCAGTGGCCTATCTCCAAGAGTTACCTTTCTTGGTCATTTCTTCCACTGGGGCTTCAAGGTCCTGGCAAAAGCAAAATTTCTTCCCAGTTCATTTTTCTGTGTGGCTCGTTAGGCTGCTGCTTTCCCTGTACCAGGACAGGCTGCACACTTGATTGATTAAGCTGCCTGGTTTTCCCTTTCTGTGACATCCTTCATTTGAATGTGTATCTGTTTTGCTGAATCAGCTGTGTATTGAAATGCTGGAGGGTTCAGCTGCTCCTCTGTTTGAGCTGCATATTTGGTTTAATCCTCTTGTGATTTTTTGCTTGTTCATCTGGCTACTACTTTAGCCAAGTAATTCTGGGGGGTGGAGGGGTTGCACTGCCAATTTCATTTCTGACTGGGAAACATATTCTGTAAAACGAGTTCAGTCATTCACAGCTGCAAATGTATATTGTTGAAGTGAAATGCCTTTTAAAAGGAAAAAGAAAAGATTTATTTAATTTCCAATGTTGGCAACCCAGCACTGGG
>VZTA01000316.1:382851-456894 GCA_013398855.1 Mohoua ochrocephala | reverse complement strand
TCTAAATTGAGATTTAAGAGGATCTGCTCATTGTCTCTCTTCAGTATCTGTGGAAGTCAGAAAGCCAAGCACACAGCCTAGCAAAGGGAGCACAGGTACACAATCACATTTCAAGGAAGCAGTATATTCCCATGGCAGTAACTTCCCTCGCAATTGAAGCTGGGGTCACAGATCTATGCATTTATTTATTTTCCATGGGTATAGATCCCCGACTTTAGGGGATGCTGTACAGTGCAGACCCAGAAATGCCAGCTGCCCCAAACCCTAATCAATTCTAGCCACAGGAACCACTGTTTGCTCCAGCATATTTTTCTCTTGACATCGAGCTCCTGTCTGAGACCTTTCAAATGTTGCAGAAGATGCTTCCTGCTCAAGAAAAATTAGCTCATCTCTCGGGAGGGCCCAGACCGCAAGTTGTAGCACACAAACTGGTGAGTGACGGCCCAGACCTTGGGAGAAGAGTGAGCTCCATTGCCAGCAAAGGGATGATGCTGCAGCTCAGCACTGGTGGTACTGTTCTTCCACCGTCCTCATCTTCTTCTTTTTGGACATCAGGCAATGCCTGAAGGCACCTGAAACTGGCACTGGCTTCCACAAATCTTTGATGCAGTTCTCCCTCCAGGGAGAGCCAGGGGTTCTGTATGGAGCTACAGGGAACAGCTCTTGGGCACATTAGGCTGGATATAAAATATGGATGGACTTAGTACACTGTTCCTAAACCTGCTATAATGTCTACCTCGTCTCCAGCTGCTCATCATACAGACTCACCTAGAAAGTGCCTGAAGCCACAGGATTAAACAGGGAGCTGCCTGACTAGAACGAGAGTCAGCAGCAGAGCTGCCAGAGGAGAGCAACCACAGCCAGGCCTCTGGGCTGGAAAAGCCTCTCCTTCTCCTCCTCTGGCTCCCAGCTGCCTGCAGCCAGAGGGGATCTGGCATGCCAGGCTTTGCCCACGCAGAGGGCACTGACACAAACCCAGCCTAAGCCCTGGCTCTGCGAGCTTCTTATAGCAGATGGGAGTGGCTGCCTGCACATGGGTGGTCCTGGCAGGACCAGGAGGTTACAAGAGTATTTTAAACTTGCCTACTAGACCCTTTCCTCTTTCTGGAGTGGGGAGACATTAAAAATTTGCAGGCGCTTTCTCATTGACACAGTGGAATAACTCCCAACACATCTCTCTCTTGAGAGAAAAGGGTTGTGTAAGTGGCGCCTCTGGGGGTCAGGCGTGGTCCCCATTTCAGGTTTTTTCCATGCTTTTTTTTGGTTCCCTGAACACGGTTTCAGTCTGTATGTATAACAAGAGCCCTGTAGGACTTTTCTTAATCTTTTACAGCTTTTCATTATCACTTGATACCAGGGTATTGTCTCTGCCCAGTCATTTCCTTGTGGTATTTTGGAAATAGACATCATAAGAGAGAAGTGTTATCAGCAAACTTTGTGTTTTCTCAGTAGAACTGAGCAAGATTGTTAGCTGTAAAAGATACTTCTGGGAGGTTCCCAGAAAAAAGCTTTTTGGATACTCCTTGTGCTTAAAGGATTCTGGTGCAGACTGAGGACTGTACTGGCAATTTAGTGGAATTTATTTCAGGGTCTGCACCTGCCTCTTCTGTTCAAGCAGTGGCAAGTCAGGGAAATTATTACTAGAAGTTCTGTGATCCTCTTCAACTAGGCTCTGCATTTAATAGGGAAATTAAACGAAACTCAAAACAATGCAAAACATCAGCTATTGGAAAAAATTGCAAAGTTGCAGTAAAGTGATGGTGAGCAGAATGTGCACAAATGATGTTTACAGTCCCTGTTTCAGGACCCAGCTCTAGCAGCCCTTATCACCACAGGGAAGATCCTCTGCAGTTCCTTACCATTATATCCCTTTCAAAAACATGGCATCTTTTGTGCCCACATTTCTATTCACTAAGTACATTTTCTGTTATTTCAGTGCTGTTGCATTTTAAAAGCATCCTGCCCCAGGGCCTGGGGCAGTGCCGGTGCAGGAGGAGCTCCCTGTGCCGAGGGGATGAAGGCTGGATAAAGGCTGCGGCGGGGGAATGTGCTGGGGCTGGCCCGGCGCTGGCCCTGGCCCTGGCCCTAGCATGGCTTTGCCTTTTGTGAGCAGCCCCTGGAGATTAGAGCAGCCTGGCTGCTGCAATCAGCCCTCCGGAGACCTCTGCTCCCTTGAGCTGAGCTCTAACCAGCAGCTGGCCCCACCGTGACCTTGCTTTACTGAAATGACATTGGACTGAAGGACTTTTTAATTTTCTCTCTTTTCTTTTCCCCCTCCCCTTTTCTTTATTCCTTTCCCCCTCCCCCTCCCCTTTTTTTTTTTTAGTGCATTTTGTACCGCTGTGGATTAGAGTCTCTGCTGTAAAGGAGAGGGGTTCAAATGTTGTCAATGTTATCAGTTCATGTGTAAGCGATGCCTCACAGCCAGCAGCCTGGAGCTGAGCAACTGTGCCATCATCCGGCTCGGATCAGCAGCACAAAACCGGGCAGACGTGGCAGGAGCTCTGCGAGGCCTGGAGAGCTGCGGAGAGAGAGGCACAGCAGCTCCCCGCTGCAGGCACCGTGCCACCGAGATACTGCAAGGATTTGGAGCCATCACAGGAAGTTTCCCTGTGAGAAATTTCCTACTGAGTGCCAGATTTTTTTTTTTTTTAATCAAAACTGGGGAAGAAAAATAAATCTGAAGGGAAAGGCTATTATTGCAGTTCATGAGCTGACATTTTATCTGAAAGCAAGAGAGATAAAGAAAAGTGTTAGAAAAAAGTCACCCAGGGAAGTTGGAGCTGGCCTCGGCAAACACTTTTAAATATTTGCAGGAGAATTTTGCAGATCACCAACTGCTTAGATCTACAGTCCTGCCAGAGCAGGAATTAAAACACAGGTTGGATGATCACTCACATATAATTTTATTTCTTGGGCCCAGGCAGCTACCTAGGCAAAGAGGCAAAACTGAACAAAAACTGTACATAAAGCATGAACTAAACCCAAAGTGATCCTGTAAAGCTGTAAAAAGTCTCTCCTCTGAAGAGAGAGGTGCTTTTTTCTTGTTTTTCGCGTGGCTCCGTGGGTCTGCAGGCTGGCTGGGGGTAGCCTGTTCAAAGGATCTCTTGCACAGAGATCTTCGCGTGCTCAGGTAGCGCTGCCAGCCCCCAGTCTCAGCCTGTGCCGTCCAGCACTCAGCTGACCCACGTGTGTTGGAGCGTCCACGCGTGCACTAGAGAGAGAGAGATGGCTCTTAGGCTTGAGTCCAAAGGTGTTTATTCGGTGAAGTCCATGTGCCAAGAGAGCGAATTCCCCTTGGGTAGGGGGTTAAAAGGGGGTCCCGAAGCAAGGTGGGGTTTACATAATTCAGCCAATCAGGGGAGAGGGGGACAGAGGTTAGCTACACCTGAGCCGCCCACCACCTGGGAACCTCTGACGGCCCTTCCGGCTCGTCCTCTGATGCAGCACTTTTTGTTCTAATACAGGAATAAATGCCACAGTGTTGGGATGCTATTGCACCCACGTATTTGGTGTAGAAACATTGCCTTGGCCCAACATGAAATAAATACTCCCAATTTCTCCCCTCTCATTGACCTAAAATGCCTCCCACACCAACATATTTCACTGTTGGTCTCAGGGCTATTGCTAGCCAAGATTTGTTGCTTGTTGTTTTTGTCCAAAAACTGGAAACTTTCATCAGCCCAAAGTCTGCTTTTTGCTCTGTCTAGGGACTTCTTTCAAGGCAGCTAACGAAGGGAAGAAAGCCTATCTTCAGGATATCAGATCTTTTAAATAGGGGTTAGCACCTCTGTTTCAGGATTTTCTATCAGAGAAAGTCTGAGATCTGCTCCTTATTGACCCAGAGCAAGACAGTAAGTTCAACTAACAAAATGAAAAGGATGAAGCTTGCAACCTGACTGATATACACAATTTCTCTTCCTCTACAAGGTTAAATGCACAAAATGCATAAAACCTGGAAACTGGTCCCTCTTTTGCCTCAAAATCCTTCCTTTGGGGATTTTCAGCCCTCACGTGGGTACATCAGAACCCAAGAGATGAGAGATGTTTGGTGGCAGACCCTTGCTGGGACTGCCCAGGAACCAGGAGACAGTGGTGAGTTTCTAAACAGACAACTTACATTATGTAACTCATCATCAGAGTACACAAGAGTAAACTGGGAAGTTTTCAATGGAAATGAGCTTATTTCCTACAGATATTAATCCTTCATGAAGTATAGATGATAATTAACGTAATCCACAAAGAAATTCTTAGGAAATATTGCATCTCCAGGGTGAAAAGGTCTCAGCTGTGGCACTGAATTCTAACAGTATCATATTTGATTTACCAGTGATCATTAAAGTTTACATCAAAGGTCAGGAATAACTCTGGTATTTGTAGGCTGAGAAAAAGGTATAAACACTTTAATTTTTTGCCCTGTCACTGTCAATTCACTTGGTATTCGCTGTGATAGCACTGCTGTTAATGAATGTATTTGGTAATAATGTGGATGTCATAGATACTTATGCTTTCATCTCTTTCAGTGGCTCAGCAGGTAAGGTAAGTTAGGAGCTTTGACATTTCAGATTTTATAAATTAAAGAGGAAAAATAGATAATATTTTATCTCAAAGAAGTACTTGAGAAATATCTATCACATTTAGCTATCCCAAATGGGTATCTATCTTATCACGGAAAAATTAGTACTGCAAACGAAGCGATAAGTGTCTGGAATTGCTGGAAGCCAAGGGGAAAGCTTTCCATGGCTTTGAGAGGAAACAGGTCGGACTCTGTTCAAAATATGAAGACTAGTTGATATATAAATATAGCTAATAAATATAGCTAATAAAGAAATTTTTTTAATTACATCTTTAAGTTTTGTGTATGAACAATACTTAAGTCATGAATGGGAAGAAGTACTCTTGGTTATGTTTCAAATCCTGAATCAACAAGAAAAGGAACCAGCAAAGGAACCACAACCTTTGCACAGTGGAGAAATCTGTGCCTGCATGGAGCTTAAAAAAAGAAATCTCCTAAATGTAAGTTAACCTTGATTTTTGAACAGTCAGATGGCACATATACATTTAGCTGACTCTGCATTAATGTGATTTTGCACACATTTTAGAATGAAACGCAAATACTTCGTAATCCCTTCGCGCACATTTTTAGCCTGCGCTCTGCAGATCATGCAGTGGTGTCTCAAAATCCGGAATTTTTCAGTGTAGCTCAGCAGAAGCCTGACCATTGTTCCCAAAGGCTCTGGCACCCAGATTATAAACAATTCATTCATTTTGTAGTCTAGTCATAAGCCATTTCATATTAATACAGATAAACAGCACATGCCTTCCTCATTCTGAAATACTCTTGGAGCAGGAGGCCCTGCACTCCTGGGCTCATGTGATCGTTATGGAGCAGCTGCTAACAGTTTGTGCGTGGCATCCTAAAGGAATGCCTGGAAAATGTTTATACACCTTGGCCATTGTTATTGTTTCTTCATCATGCAATAAAGCATTCTTACTCATATTTGAAGAGCAAATGCTGATCAGAAAGTTCTGTTGATACGAATTTTCATGTCTTTTGATGATGAAAGTCCTGCTCCATTAATGCTTTGAGTCCACCTCAACAGAACTCGGGAGGAGAGGAAGTAATTGACTACAAATACACTTTAAAAACCTCTATTCTCACCCAAACCACCTTACCCATAAATCAAAATCCTGCCGTTTCAAACCCTGGGATGTTACAAGTGGGCTAATGAGTCCCTGCCATTTCCAAGGCTTCCTGGGCCCCAGGGAGCCCCGGTCTGCCTGGGGACAGGAGGATGGGCACTTGTCCTCTCCACAACCCTCCCCAGCCTCTTTTCCACACCTGCCTGTTATTGCTGTAATCACCTCGTTACAGCCTCTGTGGATTGATTAGCTTTGGAAAGTGCTGCAGTGGGAAAAGGGGATGCTGGCAGCATGTGTGCCAGCCTGAGAGCTGGTGTGGCTGGGGATGTGCTGCCTTCTTGCACATCACTAGTGGGACGGGGCTCAAAAAATCCAACAGTTTTGTGGGGAGAGGGAGAGACAGAAAACCTAAATTCTTTTTTCAGAGCCTTTCAGTCTTTTCTTCTGAAAAGATCACTAGTTTGCTATGCAGTAATTTGTTCCATAGATTAATTTTATGCTTTGATTAGAAAAACTTAAATGTTTCCTTGAAGCCTTTTGCAATTTTTTTGCCTTTTAAGATGGAAAAATACCTAAATGCCTGAGTGGTGGCTATATTATGAAATAATTCACTATTTGATGCTTTCCCCATTGAAGTCTGTAACTCAGTGTCATACTGAATCCCGTATCTTAGATTCTTCCTTTAGTGATGCTCTGAATGCCTGTGGAGCCCTTAGAGAGTGTTGGATGTACAAATAGAAACGGGAAATTCACACCAGACTTATTTGGAGGCTTGTGAAACGTCAGGCTTGTACTCAGTGCAGACGTGACTTGCTGTGAAGGAGTCTTCTGGCTTCCCTTGTTACTACATGAAGAATTCGTTTTGGCATCTCCCTTTAGGGCAGGTTTCTTTTAAGCCATGATTGCATTAATAATATCAGCTCATGGTGTAACTGATTGAATCCCTTTCACGTTGGGGAAGAATTAAAGCCCAATCTAATATGTTGCTGACCCATAATCAGCAAAGCCGTGAAGTAAAAGGCATTATTTTCTCTCAGCTTTTCTGTATGGCTATATTAATTTTTATATTTCATACTCCTGAAGTAATTAAATGCCCCTAAATTAGGAAATGCTTCCTATAAATGTGATTTCAAGACCAAAAATTGAGCTTGTTCCCAGGGAACAGTGTTATTTAACTAAAATGCTGGTCTTATTTTTTTAAAAGCAAATACATTTTGAGGCTGAAATTGTTGGTTTATTTTTATTAATTTGCTCAGATGCAAAAAAAAGGATTTCTAGCTGAAGAATAAAAGGACATCTTGATTTTTGCAAGTGTCTACACTGCAATTTCGTTTGCATTGTTCAGCTTGCTGGCTCCTTAGATTTCTTTGCTTTAGGATTAGCAAGATAACAAACATGTTCAGGTTCTAAAAGATTGTTTTGGCAATGCTCTTTGAAGTGCTGAAAAATGCAAGCTTAGCCCCAGCTTTACAAGTAAGGCCTGCTTCCCACAGCTAAGCTAAACACAAACACACGTGGCAGGTTATCCAGGAGCAGGATCATTTCTCCCCAGTGGTGTTCCCAGGAAAGCCATTACCAAAGGACCCAGACATACACATTTGCCTATCCACACCCTTATATGTAAATAAATAAAATAATCAGCCTTACATGTAGGCTTTCTGCATTTTGTTCTTTTGGTACTTGGTTTGCCAATATCAGGAATTACCTCCAAGATGCCCCACAGAATGTGCAGAGGCAGCAGCACAGTTTGGATATGAGCTCTGCCATCACGCATCCTGTTGAGGCAGGTAAGCGTCACTTTTGTCTCCCTGACAAAACTCTTTTTAGTCCCTGATTCTTGCATGTTCATTTAAACCTGAAACTTGAGAAGATTCTTTGCATTTTTTCAGTCTGATGATTTATTTTCCCCTATTTTGGTGATACATATAACTGATCTTTTATGAAGCTTTTTAAATCTCTGGACTCAGTGGCTCCCTACAATAATGAGTCCTCCAGCCTAATTGTGCAAGAAAGGAAAATACTCTTTTGGTCACTTGTGGTTTTTTTGGTCATTTTAATCATATTTAATGCTTTGTAATGAGTCACCTAAAGACTGTGGTCATACCCCACTGAGATGGAAGATACCTCTGCAGCTGGCATCTTCAGCAGATGCTGGTCTTTGCTGAGCTGTCTTTGAGGTCCTGCCAGCTCTGAGAAGGGAAAGGAAGAGAAAGGGCTGGACCATATTCAGAAGAAAGGAGTCCTTTGGAGGAGAGCCTGGAGGTGGTCCTGAGACGCGACAGAGGCTCAGAGGGCACCCCTTGCCCTGCTCCCTGGAGAGTCAGCTCCTCTCCCAAGTGAACCCCTGAAGTGAGCAGAGAGTGAGGGCTCTGACAGCCACCCATACCTGAACCAGTGCAGTCTCCCACAAGACTGTTCAGAAGCAAGAAAAGTCACCTATGAATGTAAAGCTTAAAAAAGCAGCAGCACTGATGAGTATTTTTGGCATGAACTGAAGAATACTTTTGTTCCAGCTACAGCCCACATGCTGATTCAGCTCAGCAGCTCTCCTCTTCTGTTCTTTTCCTTTCCCAGGGCTTTCTTAAACACCACTTCTAGGTTGCTGTTTTCTTCCAGCCTGCTTCAGTTATGTTTGGTAATGATGGCTCATAAAAATATTGGCACATACTCTCAGCTGGTGGCAATAGTCTGTAGGAGCATGCTATCAGTCAGGATATGACTCTGTTCTTTTTTCATGGTTTTGCTATATTTGTTTGATCTCATCTACAATAAAGCCTTTTGATACTGCTGAAGTGATAGAAAGGCATCATATGGTAAATGGTAATCAGGCTTTTCAATATGAAATGGTTTGAATAAATTTGCTTTGTGGAGTCTATCCAGAGCTAAATTCTGCTGTAATTTGCCACCAAGGCAGAGCCCAGACTGCTCAGCTCTAGCAGGTGAGATGTTCCTGGGACAGAGCAGGTGGTGTCACCCCCACATGCTGCACCCAGGGTGATTTGCTGACCTGGAGCCCAGAATAAAGACAGTTTTAAGTAGAAATGGTTCCTGTCTATTTCTTTCCTGCTTAACACTCTTTATTTACAAACTGACAGCTGAAACCATAATTTTTTTAATGCTAAATATACCAGTATTGCATATAAAGCCAGAATCACAACTCAGTACATGCTGAGGTGTCTAATATCTTGAGTGGCTATTTATGCCTAAATAATTGCAGGGGGGGGGAAGAAAACCAACAGATTTTTGAAAAGAATATAAGGGAAAAGATAAAGACAATAGTCAGAACATGCTGTAGAAAAAAGGAGGATACATATTTAAGAACCCGATCTCGACCAGAATTTAAATATCCTCCCAAATACTCAAAAATTCCCTGCAACAATCCTGTTTTCATTCTCAAGAGTAATTTATTTGAATAGCACACATGAAGAAGCTGCATCTTTACTGAACTGTGTATAAGAACTGAAGGGGGAAAAAGCATCTAATTAACGAGATCACTGAAGGGATGAGGTGAGGTCCCATGAAGGTCGCTCACTGCCCAGCAGAGCTGATGTTTGCCATAGAGGTGTCCTCAGCTGCTGTGTCCAAGACCATTCACAGCAAATCAGGCTGCTTTTTATATTTATATATTCATACCATCATACCAGAAAGGAATTTTTTACTGCTAGTTTACCTCACCTGGCCTGGAGCCTGGAGCCATGAGGGAGATGTTTCCTCTGTGGCAGGTGGCATCAAAGGAGCTCCAGGGACATTCACTGCATTTCAAGCCCCAAGTGATAATGTTGTGATGTGTTTATTTGATTTCATAAAGCAAAACAAAAATCATCTTGTACGAAACTTCAGGCAGAGCAGTCTGTACTTTTTATTTTTCCCATTTTTCTGACCCTAAATCTGCAAAATTATTTCCAAGTTACCCAAAATGGAACTTTTCTTTCTTTGTCTTCTGGTTTATTAAGCTCCTTTATGAGTATGCAAAAAGTGTTAAATGCCACCATATATATAGCTGCGATGGATTTCTTTCTTGGATTCTTATTTCTCATATAGAATATTTTATATGTTGAATCATGAGCTCTGTTCTGTGTCTGGCAAGGCTTGTGTCCATACACTCTCAGCCCAAACCATAATGACAGAGCATTTCCACTACATCCCTACTCCCTCCGCCACTCAAAAACCTCCGGTGCTGATAATTCAGATTGACTTTTCATTGCTAGTGGCCATGGAACCACACTGTGCCTCTTCTGCAAGAGGTAAGTGCTGGGTAATTTCACAATCATCTGTGCCAAAACTTTAGAGGATTCTGGCAGAAAGTCTAAAAAAAAAAAAAGCTAAGATCTCAAATAAAAAGTAAATTGGTTTGAAAGCTTGACTAGGAAGATTTCATTGAAGGGGAACAAAAAGTGGCTGTGGAGGTGCTGGAGATCTTCCATTGGCCAACTCCTGAGCTCAGCTGCCTGGAAACCTTAAAGCAAAAATTGCCGGTGAATCTTCACCGTGAATTCCGACCAGTACCCACAGAACCCCTCGACCACCCACCTTCTCTGGCTGGGCTGAAGGGATGCTCTCCATGGGCTTCCCAGAGAGCCTGAGGGGAGAGGGGAGGAGCTGAAAATACTGGTCCAACCTTGGGAATACACCTTTTGAAGACTTGTCTTTTCTATTTACCAGACCCTGAAGGACACTTCCCCACAACCTCCTGGATGAATCCATACAAAGTCAAAGCTGAGCATCTGCTTTGTGTTGACACTCTGTTGTTGTGGTTTTTATTATACTTATTTTCTGAAGAAGGATTTCTTTTTCTTTTGAAAAATATTGTGAGGAACTTGAAATGAAGATTTCAACCAGCTGTATTTCTTATCTGATGTCCTTTCACGGCACTACTGTGCCATTGTCAGAAATGTATGATCACATCTTGAGGATAAAAACTTACTGCCAGAGTCTGTTGATTCTGTGTAACTATATTAAAATATTGGAAATTACCTTGGCACTGATGACTGGTTTGTTTGTTTGTTTGTTTTGCTTTTAAAAGCTGGATAAAGGGTAAAGTGGACTGATTATTTTCTCCTTCTATTGTTTAGAATAGTGACTGACCTTTCTTTGGAATGGGAGATCTAAAAATGGCATTCCCTGCCGGTGACAGGAGGGTGTTTGAGATACAGGCTCCAGCCCAATCCTTTCCTCAGCCGTGGGAGTAAGCTATTTCTATTGAACAGTAAAATGGATTAGATGCAGAATGGCATTAAAGGGAGAGAGTAATGCAGAAGCATCACTGTTGTTTCTCGAATGTAATTTTAAGTAGATGACCTTAAACTGCTCATATGCTTGAAAAAAAAAATCTCTGTTCTGCTTGGGTAGTGTTTCCACAGTGCTTTTTATTTGCAAGTGAATATGAATAAGACAGATCCTGGATTTTAATTTCTTTTCTTTTTTTTTTCCTACTTTCTGTCAAGCTAGCAATTCTTTAAGAAACAAGTCAGAAGTTGCAATGAAGACATTTTCAGGAAGGAGCCTGGAATGGAATGACCTGCCAAGAAGCAGTGGTGGCTGTGCTGGTGCCGCTGGGTCTGGGGAGGGCGCTGGCAGGAAGGGGGCTGTGGGATCCTGGAAAAGCAGGTCCCACTCCCAGCTGTGCCACGGCAGCAGGTGTGACACACGGGGTGGGCACGGCCACAGCTGTGTTGTTCCCCTCTTTTGGGCTGCAGGAAGAGGCACTTCTCCAGAATTACAAGGAGTCCATTTTTTTTTCTGTCACGTGTGGCTGTTCTGCCTAATTGGGAATGTGAAGGGGTTGAGGAGAAAGGCCAGGCCACAGGCAGGTCACAGTGCCCTCGGCCCTCTCGGACAGGTGCAGGACCATCAGCCACTGCCCAGTGGCAGTGGGTGCCAGACTCTGCTCCACAGAGTCCCCTCAGGGTCCCCTCTTCTGGCTGGGACCGATCTCACACCAGGGCTGGAAGTGTGAGACCGGACACGGAGCTCCCGGGGCAGCGGGAGCAAGTGGATGGTTGGGAATCCATCCCAGACTGCCAGCAGAACCTGCAGCCCTCAGAGCCCAGTGACCACTGACCACTAAACTATTCCCTTACCCTGAACTCGGACATGCACGGTGACAGGAGCACGGCAGACGCTTGGCAGTGGCTTGGGGAGGCACTTGGCACATGCTCCACGATGAGCACATCCACACGCATGCTGTGCCCCAGGAAAGCACAGCCCAGAGAGCTCTGCCAGGGCAGGGGCTTACAGGTCCATCAGACAGCAGCACTCCCAGACAGAAGTACCAAAAGATCCTCTAAATGCTCTCTCCTCAGTATTTGGGTTTTTAGGTAAAACTATGAGAAAAAAACCCAAATCATCTGTAGAAATGAATTAGATGTACAGAAGCAGGGCAATGAATATATTTTGATGAATTTGAGGACTCCAATTTCTTTTCTTAAAGAAAAAAGAGGAACAGGTGGGGAAAGGGAACTGAACTAGATTTCCAGGTGAGGAAGTATTCAGTGATTAGGCTCAGTAGAAATAATAGTCAGCCATACTTTTGGAACTGTCTTAAGTGTTCCATTTATGTATTTTCAAAGTGAGTAATTTCAATTCTTCAAATTATAGAGCAGAAAATACTTTGGCATTTACCTAACTTAACTGGATTTTTTTACTTTGGAGACGAGAAGGCTCAGGAAGGACCTCACTGCTTATAGACCTACCTGAAACAAGGTTGTAGCCAGGCAGAGGTCGGTCTCTTCTGCCTTGTTCCAAGTAAAAAAATGAGAGGAAATGGCCTTAAGTTGCACCAGAAGAGGTTGTGATTAGATATTAGGAAAAAACCTTTCACTGAAAGAGTGGTCAGGCACGGGAATAAGTTGCCCAGGGAGGTGGTGAAGTCGCTGTCTCTGGAAGTGTTCAGGAGGCCTCTGGATGTGACACTCGGGGATGTGGTGTAGTGGTGGTGCTGGGTTGGTGGTTGGACTGGATGATCTTGATTCTGTGAATCTGTAAGTACTATGAAAGTGGACTAAAGTATTGTGTTCAGGTTGAAGGCAAATATTAGGCAAGTCTGAAACTGTTTTAAAAACATGTATGGTCAAGTGAGACAAAATACAAATTTTAAGTCAATGGTCTCTCTTAAAGAGAACAGAAGGTTACACTCACATCCCTTTCCTGCTGATAGCTTTAGCATCCCTATTTCAATAGGTTTTTTGCCCTCTCCAGGAGCCCCAGCTCTGTCCCCAGTAACCCCTGGCAGGCTGCAGGAGCTCTGGTGGCCCAAGCAGGGTGTTTGGGCAGAGGTGGGGTTTGGTGCTGGGGCAGGAGCCGTGGTGCAGCGGCACAGCACAGAGAGCACAGGTGGAGCTCGTTGCATCCATGTACCATCCACTTCTTTTCAAGGAATGTAGAGATGGTGCTGTTTTTAGAAGCCAAGAGATGTTGTCAAACTTTCTGGGGGAATATGTTATGCAATGAGAAGCTGTCTTGGTGCAGGGTGCTTCCAGCAGCAGGCAGATGGCAACAGCAGGGAAGGCAGCGAGAGCGGCTGAGTCAGAGCAGGATCCCGGTTTCACCTGTTCCCTGCTCCTGTGTCTGTAAGGGTTTTACAAAAACCAGGGAAGATGGAGACTAGCATTGTTTAAAGTACCATTTAAGCTTTTCTGCCTTTAATTTTGAGAAGGGTGGAGGCTGTGCATCCCCAGAGCTGTTTATCCTGGAAGAACGGATTGGCCAAACTGCTGTACCTATGCTGGGTGATGCTGCTGCACCCCTGTAACAGATGGGGTTTGAGGACATGTGGATCCAATCTCCTGAAAAAAGGGCAGCCTTACATGGGGCATGTGGTTAAACCATAAACCCAGCAATGAACTGAACCCCCAAAGCCTCTCTTTCATGAGAAAGAAATCCTTATATAACTGCACAGCCCTAACATGTCATCCTCCATTTACACTGCACTTGCAAATTATTTATTTTATATCACTGTGTTGCTGCTGTGCTCCACCTCCACACAAAGCAGGATGCACCTATGAGAGGGACATTTGGCACTGACCTGCTTCTGAGAGATATTCTTGCTACTCAGCACAAATACTTGATGTGCTTGCAGCCCATCCAGGGCTGCCCACCATCCCTCCTATCTCCTCATGTGTGTCTGAACTTTTTGTATTGTGTTTGTGTCAATTAAATTCAGAAAAATGTGCTCAAATTACACTAAGATTCTGACACAAAATTTCAAAAGCAGTTACTAAGCAAGACAGAGCCACGAGCTGATATTTCCACCTGCATAGCTACAGGAGTTGGTGATAACCGAGATACAAAAAGCTGGTTTTCCTTACAGTTTTTCCAAAGCTGATGTGCAGTTCTTCAGTCAGGATATGTAAATCTTCTTAACAGGACTGATTAGGAGTGCATTTTTTAGCAAAATAGTGCACCCATGGTGCGCCAGGCAATCATGAAGCATTAGACCCAACAGGTGAGTTATCAGTACATCAGAATCATTCTGTGAAAAAGGAACAAATTCTACATATTAAAACTACCCTGGTCAGCCAAATAATCCTTAAGGCTGATCCCAGAGAAATGGGTCTGCTCCCAGCTCCCCTCCCAGAATTTTATACAAATCCCCAGTCTATAAGATTTTTTTTTTTTATATATTGTTCCCAAGTTCACACATTTTTTTTTTCCCTCCAAGAAACAAAGCAGAAAATATGGTGTTATGGTGGCATTTACAATTTTGTCATAGGAGGAATTTTTACTTGCTGGTTGGCAGATAGCAATGTAACAGCATCATGATATACTGCAATAGATGTCTTTTACTTCTTCTGTTCATCTTCTATATGGTATTTTTTTCCCACTACCTTTACAGGAATCAGTCACAGACCCTCAATGTTTATTTCAAGATGAATTATAATGTTATTCTTTGGAGAATTTTTTACTTCCCTCTCATGTCAGCTGTGGCGCCTGTTCCCCCTGCTGAAAGGAAGAAAGCTGTGCTGTGAAAATGTTGGACAGAGTTAGTCATTCAAACTGACTTTGCATTTCAAAATTTATTTCAAAAATATGCTTTAAACCAGATTTTTTTTCTTACTTTCAAACATCAGTGGGGGATTTTTTAATGTATTTCTTTACCAAAATCCAGTATGAGTTTGTAATATGTCATTACTGACAGGTAAATAAATAATACAAACTTATCAGACATAAGAAATTAAATGAATTTGAAAATAAAATTACAGTGCTTTGAAAAGGCAAATTCTGCATTAAAAATCTAATATTCTGAGTATGTTACATGCAGAAACTTTCATTTCAATGCTTTTCACTTTGTAGGGCTTTTTTTCCACTGCAAATTCCAGAGGAAAAATAAGAAAAATAAAATAGCAACTGCTAGTAGAAAATTCTTTCAACAAAAATATTCAGCTGATCTGAATTTTCAGTTTGTAACATCAGATGGTTTATTTGTTTGTTTGCCTTTAAAGCCTTTTTTTTCCCCAAAGACACTGGTAAGTCAAGGAAATTATCACCATAAAAAGACCTTAAACATCAGATATCCCCTGATCCCCAAAGCACCGAAGAGAAAAGAGGAGCTGACCAATGGATAGGAACTATCTAATCTTTACCCTTCAGAGTCAAGAGCTGTCTGGTTCCTCTACATGTTACAGGAAGGGGTTTCCAAGCCAAAAAAAGGCCATTTGTGCTCTCCAAAGGGAGATGGGAAGGGTCAGTCTGAGGCTGGACCACCGAGGGTCCCCTCTGTCCCCCATGCCAGCCCTGCCTGTGGTACCCTGGAGGAACCAACACAAGTTGTGTTGCTGCCCGAGGATGCTCGGGGGAGCAGCTGAAATGTCCCTCCATGAGCAGAAGAGCTCAGTGGGACAAAGGAACGGGCTGTAAGGAGGAGCTTTGAAGCCGGGAATGCTTTCAGAGCCTGAGCGCTCCGTGGTGTGACAGCCAGGCAGGAGCGAAGCGAGCACAAAAAGTTCCCATTAAGGAATCAAAGGAGTGCACAGCTCCTCGCTGCTTTGATCCTGCCTTCAAAGACACCCCCAAGCCGCCTCCTCCTCCGCAGGGCAAAGCGCAGGCATTGCTGGGCTGCAGGACGGGGAGGGAGGGGATGGGATGGGCGGGCAGGAGGGACTCCAGCTGCCCACCTGGGGGTCCCTTGCAACTCCCCGCCCACTTACATGGTCAATGTTGACGTTTGGTTTTTTTCTTTGCTACAAACACAGTCATACGAAACCATGCAATTAATGAATTTGGTCCTAAGCCCGTGGAATTGCACATAAAAAGGTCTGGAAGGAGATTAGTGGGGCTGCCCCAATGCCCACATGCCACCCTTGTCAGTTGTTCATGTTGAAGTGGTAGAAGGCAATGCCAGGCTGACCCAACTTGCAGCAGCTGGGGGATATTCCCTCCTGCCATCCCTGACCAGTCCCACAGCAGTGCCCTCAGATGCCCTGGGAATAGGGTCCTCCTAGACACATTGTCCTAGTTTTGCCTGGGATGGAGTTAATGCTCCTTTTAGCCAGCAGCTGTGTGGTATTTAACTGCTACATGTACTTCAGCATTGCCTTGTTCTAAGAGCTCCACTAGAAATGACAAAGCACAGCCTAAATATATTCCCTTATCTTCCTTTCAAGCCACTTTCAGGGTCTTTGAAAGATTACAGTTTTACTGGTACCACCTCAATGCAATGAAGTTTCAAGAAAAGGTCACAGTGCTCTGGGATTTAACACCGGGGTGTTTCTGTCAGTGGCAGCACAAGGACAGCTGCCAGGCACAGGTGCACTCCAGTATCATGCAAACAGACTCATGGGTATGAGTGCATGTCATCCACCTCAGTCATACAGGAAAGACGTTGCCTTTCAATCTCACAAAGTGGTCTTTAATAAGAGAAAAGATCTCGGGTTTTCAGAGCAGATCTGCATTTATCCACCCACCTGCAGCCCCTTCACTGAAAACTTCCCCTTGTACTACGCCGGACACCAGCCCCTGCATACATCATGCAGGGAATGGAAACAACCCTCTTTACCCTGTGTCCAGCCAGAAAACACCAACCCTCAGTGCAGTGCTGCTTAAAGCCAGAACATCAAAGATCTGCGTTAACCCTTTGGGAACATGTGAAGGGTGATATCTGACTGCAGAAAGTGCTCAGGACATTTGCATTCACCTCTATATGAACATACACACCAACATTACTCAGTGAACATTGTTAGGGAGCTCCAAGACAACAAGGCTAAATTTAAATTGTGCATGGTTTATTGATATGCTGTTCTAGGCTTTATTGTAGCTTTCTCTATATTTATAACTGGCTGTGTCTCCTTACAGTCCATACACAGATTTGACCTGAGCTGGCACCAATGAAAGCCTGTGAGACCAGTCATTAGCCTTGTACAGTTAATAAATATTCTCATTCTCTCCAGGCTGTTGCAAAGGCACTAATGATTCATGTCTTTTGAATAAAACATGTCACTACTGTCCATCTTGCATCACAGGTAATTACAGCTCTCATTGTCACCATACAAATGCTCCTCTAGGGCAGTTCATGTATTGTGAAGGATGGCAGAGTTATATGAGGCTCAGCATCGATGTCAATACTTTCTCTGCAATTTCAAAGCTTCTCAAATATTAAAATGCAATTAGAGTCATTACAAAGTTTTAGAAGAATGGCTTTCCACTTCCAGTCAATCAGACAGGCTTTGGAAAATGAAGAATTGCATGAGGTTTGGGAAACTTGAGGTCACAAATTTGGGTTTCAGCAAATATTTTCTCAGTGATAGAAATCATGTCTTTATCTATAGTTTTTAAAAAACCCACAAACCCTAGAAGCTTCACAAGACTTTGCAAACATTCTGCCCTTGCAATTTCATCAAAAAGGAATTATTTAGAGAAGAATAAGTTCAAAGTGTGGCATATAACAGAGTGATGGTTTTCTGGCTCCCTCCCTGAAAACGAGTGCAAGGCCAATGGTGGATATTGCAAAAATTAAAACTGGAACCAGAAATTTCACAACAAAACTGCTAAAAAGCAGCAACCTTTGTACACTGCCTTCCCTTGAAAACTGATTGCCAGTTATTTGTTAGTGAGAATGAGAGGCTTCCCATCACCTGGCTCGGCCTGGCCAAGCTCCAAATTAAATAATTGTGCTGCAGCATCCTTGGCTTCCCTGAGCATGGCTTTGGATGCCAAGGGAAAGGCTAAGGGAATAACAGCCCCATCGTATGCCTCTGAGCAGCTGAGTGGAGGATGAAGGTTGAAAGCCAGAGGGACTCCAGATTCAAAGGCAGGAGCCCCTGTGAGTGCTCAGGCACCGTCCTGAGACCACCTGTCTCTGGCAACCTGGTGCTGTGCACATCACTGGACAAAACAGCAGAACAAACCACTCTGAGCTGCTTGCCGCACACAGCTCTCCCTGCTGAGGGCCCATGGGGCCATTCTGGCATCCCAGCCAAGAGGGTGTCTGAAGTAAGGCAGGATAAATCTATGCCTGGCCGTGTTTGGGGATCTGCAGCGGCATCGCACGCGAGGCTGTGCCGGCCCGGGGTGGCTGCTGCCCTCTGCCCGGGTGGCCCTGGCAGGGTGGCCCAGGGCTCACAGGGCTCTCTCCAGCCTGGAACGGCAGGACTGTGCCCGAGGCTGTGTCTGGAGCTGTTTCTCACTGACCTATGGGGATGGGGGATCAGCCACTCTGTGAAAGCTCAGCCCCAGGACTCACTATGATTTCTTGCATTTTCATGCTTTATGAAACCTAAACTCCGTCCTGAGGCAATTCCCACACAGGAGCGAGTGAAGATCGAGCTGAAGGAGATGTCAAGTGCTGTGAGGCAGGAATCAAGTTAGTGCAGTCAGAGGAAGAAGATGACCTTCATTGCCTGTGCCATTAGGCCACTATTGAATTTCTATTCCTGTACTATATTTTTTCACCCAGTCAGTTAACAGAATCAGCCCCTGATTTCTCATGCTTTTAAAATATTCACAGGCCTGCAACACTTGGTTCTCAGCAGCTACATGGAAAGGGTGGCCTACAGGTATGATGTGTATCATCTGAAGTTCATTCCAAGTCCATCCGGTATGTAGTGGCAGCTTTCATTAGGTTTTGCCATGAAGAAGCTTCACAGGAGACAGGAAAAGAAAGTGGGAAAATTATGAAGTTTGACAGTGATTAAAAGTTTTCTCTAACCCTTTCCTTTGGTACTAAAGAGCCATTAATCACCAGGTGGATATGGATTCATGTAGTGCTCAGCAGTGACCATGAAGGAAATAAGGCTGACTCTCCTGAAAAAGATAAAAATAAAAAATTACAAGGTTAAGGATCTTTGAAGTGCTCAGAGGATCTCACAGCTCCTTGGCCCTATCAGTCACTGGGAGAGGGCTGCTGCCCTGAGTGTTGCTGCTCCCACCACCTCTGCTGCTTTTCTTGGGAATGTGGGTGGGCTGGGAATTGGGTGCAGCCCTGTCCTGGCAGCTCCACTGCCAGCTCCACTGCAGCTCCAGTGCCAGTTCCACTGCCAGCTCCACTGCAGCTCCAGGGCACCCTCCCCCTGCTGTTCTGCTCACCTGGGGCTCATCTAACACATGCCTTCATGCTCATAGGTTTTTCCCAAGGTGCCTCTTACCTTGTGTTTAACAGATATTTTTTACATTTAGAAGGAAAAGTTTTAGCAAGGACAAAATTACCAAGGTCTGCCTGTAAGCAGGCTCCAGCAATGTCTCTACATTCTGGGTTGGTGTTTTCACACGCACACCCTGTGCAGGGCCCTGCTGCTGATGATTCAAAGGGACCAGCCTGAGAGATAAATGAAACCTCTCATCAGGGATAATCATTCTCATCTTTAAGAAACCCAGTGAAAGCTGAGCACATGTGGAACCTGATTGTGATGAATTGGGGGAAAAGTTTGTGTCAGCTAATTAAAATCAGACACATACCCTGGAACAGGACTGCTGTGATGGGTTAAGAGTTGATTTTAAACCATATTACAATTTTCTGGTTTTGGTGCATGAATTTAGCAGAGACAGCTTGGAAAACCAGATGATTAGATTCTCTTTCTACCTCTATGCTCTTTTGCCATCAAAGGCTTTACATATATTGGGCAACTGAACCACAAATTACCTGTTGTTGCTTAATTTCTGTAGGCATTTTTATAGAAATCAAAGTATATTCCAGCTTATTCTGTCAAACTCAAAACCAGCTAATTCCAGTAAACGAATTTCCAGAAAGCGTACAAATAGGGAGCAGTGATAACATCTCATTGATCATATTGTTGTTTGGGGTTTTGAATTTTAAAGTGAACATTAATTTAAGATGATTACATGTTCATCACATTTTTCATTTTTAAAAATAGATTACCATTGGTAATATAAAAATATAATAACATTTCTGTTGCTTTAAGACTCAGCCAGCAACACTTTATTTTGCAGTCTTACGAAGGGGGAGAAAAAGCCTCAGCTTTACACAAATACTCAGATAGACTTGCATTTCGCACTGAATGAAACTATTTCCCTGAGAGAAATCTGTGGTTCTGCAACAGTGATTATTTCACCTTGGCGTTTTTGAAAGGTGCTGTGGAAAATGTTAAGAACATAAAGTATCACTTAAACCTTGAATTACCTCATTTGGCTAACTTGGATTCTGAAATTATATTTTGCTGCTATGGTCCTCTTTTCATTCTTTAATTCAGCTGAGACTGCTCAGGCATTATGAATTCACACCAATATATTTCACAGACTATCTATGGGGAAACGGGCTTTTAGAGCAACTGCCTTTTTACAACCTGTTTATGCCTCCTGTATTTGGATTTAATACAAAACATTTGGAGGGGGGAGATACCACTGCCCTTATGGCAAGGACGAAAGACTCATTTCTGCTGTCGGTCCATCCTGGTGCTCTGCCTGCAGAGAAACACTTCCAGGCTCTCACACAGTTACACAGACTGCAAAAATATTGGTGTTTTGAGTGCAATTAATTTTTTTTTAATAATACCCTGCTCTGTTCATAGAAGAAAAATCCTTCAAAAGACACCAGTGACTGTAGACATCTGCTTGAATTGAAGTATGTAGGGCCTTCCTGCATTAAGGTGTTGATAGGCAGAAGTGTCTGGAGCACTGGGATCCATGAGAGGTTTGGTTTGAAAATGAAAGAGAAGCCTGCATTTTCTCATCGGACACACACTGGCACCGTCTTTCAGTAAAGTCTTTGACAGAAATAAACCCTGACATGTGACTCGTATTTCAAACTTAGGTGTAAGGTAGTTTTATGAGAATTCAGGCCTTCCCTGGATCCAGGGAAAAATGGTCCCAGCCATTGTCTGCAGTGCTTCAGTGGCTGATTTTGAACATGAGAGAGAAAAGTCTCGCTTCTAGAAGTGGGAGAGAAATGTTTATGTGAGCAAATATCCAAAACAAAAATGAAACTGTGTCACGGGAAATAAAGGCAAAAGGCTGAGAAAGGCAGGTGCTCAGCAGTATAGTGTTCATTAACTTCTGGTGAGTAGAAATTAAAATTATAAACCCAATCTAAAATGCTGTGAGTAGAAACATCAGCCACAGCAGATCCTCTGGCCTCTGCCATCCCCACTAGGCAGTGTGCATCCAGAGGAACTGGATCCAGGGAGATGGATCTGCATGGTGTCCTCTGGAGCTGCCCCCAGTGCTGACCAAAACCCTCTCCACGCCCCAGTGAGAAGCCTGAGCCCCCAAATCAGGAGCTGCCCAGGCCCCTCGCCCCTCTTCCTGCCAGTGTTTGCTGTGTGCACTGGAGGGAGGACTCATTAACACACAGCTAATGATGTCAGGCTCGTAGTAGGAAATCTAAGTGGTCAAGTAATGTCAAAATTAATTTGTTCCTTTATATGATTCATCAGATGAATCACCAGACCTTTCAATTTACAATTCCCCTTTATGATTTATTTTGGTTTTGTCACACTGCTGTTAAAGACACTCCTGCTCCCTGCACACACCAAGCTAAAAAAAATACATTACAAAAGCCTCAGCTGTTAAGTAGTAACGTGTTGATAAAATGACTGAACAGAGCAGATGGGTTCCCACCACTGTGCGTGTTGGCCCAGGGCTCCTGGTAAATATAGAAGAGCGATTTCTGTCATCCTGTCAGGGGTATTTATATGCTGCCAGTCACCATCCTATCAAGGGCAGAGTAGTATTAACATTCTCCCCCAGCGTGGTTTTTCTTGATCACTGAAAAGCTTTGCTCTGGCATGCCAGAAAAGTCACGTAAAATGTTAGATGGTAAATAGCTTACATAAATGTAGGGTAGTGACCCATCCAGACACAAAACACTGGTCCTCTCTACCTTCCTCCTGCCAAGAGGCACGACAGAAACCTGAGCTTCTGAGGGAATACCTTCAGATATGGTGTTTCTTGGAGAATGATGGGGAGTGACAGATGGGACTCCTGTAAAGAAGGTAAACTGAAAGATTCTATTCATTAAACAATCACAGAAATACCATTTAAAAACAAATCAGCAATATTTCCTTTTACCATAAACTTTTAGCCCTCATAATACCTATGACCTGGTGACAGTGAATGTAAGAGGTCAGCAGAGTGCAAGGAGGGCTAGAACTGCTGGAGCAACGAGGACAGGCCACGCAGCATCGACAGCTTATGAGAGATTTTTCTTTTAATTAAAATGAAAAGGAAAAACCATCACTGTGCATGTACTCATCTCAACACTTCATCATATTACTTTCAAGGTTTGCAAACATCCAAAATCCCTGGAGACAAAAATAAGGAATCCTAGACTTTTCAGAAGAAAAATTTTAAACAAAAAAAGACACAAGTCCCTAACTGTATTCTATTCTAAGGAAATCACAGAGATCTGAATTTATATGAGGCTAAAAAATATGAAGATTGATCTCTACACCTGCATCAAGAGCCTTCTGCAAGGGCCTGTGCTTTGCAGTGCTGGAGCACAGGGGCACCATGGCAGGGCACGTCAGCCCAGCCAGTGTCAGCCATGCCATGGGTTGAGTGCAATCCCTGTTACTCAGAGACACTCTGGATTTAGATCCTGCCCAGTATCATGCTGGCAACAGCTCTGCAGGATCAGAGAGCAAAACCCCAAACCGAGATGGCACTGCCACCGTGACATCTGGTGATGCCCATTTAGGACCGGCAATTGCCCATTCAGAGCTTTGGGGCAGAGTAATTGGTTTTAGTTGCATTTGGCATAAAGATGTTCCCAGTGCTTTTCCCAGGGCCGAAGAACCATTTGTGACCCTGAGGGGGCAGTGGTTCCTGGGCAAGGACAGCGTGTTCAGGGCTGTGGGGATCGACAGTGGCTGCCCCTGGCCCAGCGGTCCAACATGGTGCTGCCTGCCAGGGGGCCGGGCTGAGGGGCAGGATGTGCAGGAGAATGAGCCAAACTCTGCAGGCCTGGGTGTCCTGTGTTCCAGTGTTTGCAGGCAGGGCAGTGCCTGCTGCTCTGCCAGCAGCCTTGAGCCAACACACCCTGCCCATGGCAGGACAGGGACTGGGGTCCGCACTGGAGGCCACGACGAGGGCAGGAGCAGGGGTTCAGCAGTGCTGCCACTCCTCTCTTGGGGTCATGGGCTTTCAGGCAGGTTTCAGTGTCTCTGAAATATCAGAGGAAGGGATTTCTACCCCTTTGGATAAAGAGGCTTTCCACCATTTTTTCTAAATGAGATTAGAGAGATTCATGGTTTAACAAGTCATATGTGGATTTTTATTCTGTGCTGCATGCCTTCTCCTCCCTCTGAAAGAAGCTGCTCTCATTGAGGTTCTCTTCCCACTCCTCTTCTGTGCAGCAACTTTGTCCTGCTCATAGCAAACTCTAGAAGGGCCCTTTTATTTACTTACACCTGGAAGTAATTTCTCAGGACTTTTACTCTCATGGTATCTTTTGTGTTGGTGTTATAATGAGCAGGAAAATAAATCCTCTTGGGTTCAGGAAGATTTTTCAATAAGGCCTGATAACCCCTGTATTTGTAAGCATTGAATTCTTCTTTGAACAAGAAGACCTATAAACTATTTTCAATTTTGATGACTGGCATGTATAAAATCAGTGGCCCCTTATCATTTCAGAACTTCACTCAGCTGCACCTTCTTCCTAGGGTAAATTTTTATTAAATAAGCTTATCCTTATCTTTTGAAACAGGCTTGCTTGTTACAGGAATCTACTTCCTTTGCTTTTGATGACATCTTTCCATTGGCCTCAATGGAGAAACACAACTTCTGAAAGTTTATAACCTACTCAGGCATGGCATCTCTGACAATCCACTTAATTCCTTCTCTCTTTTTATTTTTTTTCTTTTTTAAACTTATTATAACTTTTCTGTAGTCTGGAATGATATTATATAAACCTGCCTAAAAGGACAATGAGATTAGAAAACTTTCTTTAGCTTCAAGCCTGAATACCACTCAATTTTTTTCTAGCTCTTGCTCAGTAAGAATGTTTTCCAGTTTGAATTTGCCATGCTGCCTTCCTTCTTCTGGGATTCAAAAGCATCTGCTGGTTTCTACAAGTGAAACACAGGTGCATCAGTGCACCAACATCTCCCCTTCCAGAAAAAAAACCACTTTTCAACAAAACAAAATACCAGTGAAACAAAACCAAATCCAATCAGGCAGGAAAACAGAGGAGTCTTGTATAGGCAGTAGAACATTAGTCTGTTCCTCTCCCCCATCTCCCATGTACCCTGAAAATAAACCCAGAGTGTTTCTAAAGAAGATACTTGCACTTCAGTGGAAGAATTTGTGCTGGTTTGAGCCTGTGCAATGAAAAACCCTTCTCATAAAACTGTTTGCCAGGGGAAGACCAGCAAAATGCTGTGATTGATGTGAAGCATATGATACAAAATTGCCAGTGACACTGAGATACTGCAGTGCCAGCCCCTCAAAGGTGATTTAACCTGAATCTTCAGCAAGAGCTGCCTGAGCCTCAGTAGCGGCTGTGGGAGAGATTTGGGAATAGGTGTTTACTAACAGCCAGGGAATGCCTGAAAGTTGCTCTCCCCAGAGAATTGTTATCCATCTTCACAGCTGCTAAAACACATTCTAGCTTCCCAGAGGGAAATGCTTATGGTCCCAAGTGGCAAAGAACTGTTAAATATCATCCATCTATCTGTCTTTTTTTCTACCTGTCGAGGCCAGGTAAGGGAGCAGGCATGCCCATTGCTATGGAAGCACTAGAATCCCCTTACTTCTTTGTAAAAATGACAGTTTCATTCAAAGGAGGGTGTGCTATCACCCAGCATAATTATCAGCTCATCAGAAAGGTAAAACACATTAGGCTGAGGGATCCAGAGTGGAAGGAGACCCCAGGGTCTGCATGGCAGCACTAATAGGCAGCAGTGAGGCAGCCCAGGCCAACCTGCTGCCTGCCAGTAGAGAGCTCCAGGAGCTGAGCTGGCTGCAAGTGCTGCCTGCAAGGGTTCCTGAGCCTGGAAACCCCTGTGACCTCCCAAAACCTGCTGCTCTGACACATAAGATCACTTGTGCTGCAGCAAAGGAATGTATCAAACCTACTGATGCATCACTGCCAGTCACCCTAAGTGGAGGCAGATATCCCTTGCAGCCTCACCGGTGTCCCCGTGCTCCTGCTCAAAGACGGGACTGACCAAACACTCATGGCATTTCAGAAAAATCGTGTTCTAGTTTAGATCAGGACTTGGAGAGCAAATCCTCTCTGTGAGTGCACAGGCTAATGACAGGAATCGTAGGATGTTCAACACTGCTTCCTGTGCCAGCCTTTCACAGCCTCAACCTGCTGAAAGGGCATCGCTTGTGACGGGCAGGAGCCAGAGCTGAAGCCGTGAGCAAGCAGAGCTCAGGAATGTGTGTTAGCCCTTAATGAGGACTGACTGGCTCTTAAAATACATGTTTTTGCTTTAAAAGTGCATGAACTCAAAGCTGAATTCAGTATTTCTTGATCCATTATAATTGAATCTGCTCAGACACAGAAGTTTTATGAAGCTAATTACCTACTGTCTCTACCGGAAGTAAATATTGAAGGCAAGAACAATAAACATGGGCTGAAGTGTGCTATGCAAATAATATGTATAATTACCAGTTAAACCCATGCAGTCTGTTAATCACTAGGTGGGTTTAGATGGTATTCACAGCAAAGCAAAGGCAATATGACAAGAGAAGACTCTCTGCGTTTTTGTCCCTCATTGCAAATAACAATTCATGAAGAAATATATTAATCTGTCTGTACCCTGTGTCTCATCATTGCAACATAAATTATAAGAAAATTTCTTCTTTGCCAAATCCCAGCTGCTTTAATCTTCCCAGGGCCTGCTTTCCTGAGAGTACAGAGTAAGGCTTGGGTCACTTGTGCAATGCATAAAGCAGAGGGAGATTTTTCAGAAGCAGTGGGCTTTAAAGAAAATCTAATCCTACCAATGGTAACAAAGTGGAGCTCTGAGCACTTCTTGAAACCGTAATGGTCTTACTATTTGTTTTCCTGAATTTTAAAAAATGATGAAGAATATAGCAGAAGGAAAAAATTATGTAAAAAGTGAAGATAATCTGAGAAATACCTTCATAACAGCATTGCTCAGTAGAAAAGGCAAACCCAAAGTATCCCTGGTCTAGTAGGGTTAAATCCAGGAAGGGATCTGAGGTGAGCAGGGAGATTCTGCAGTGGGAAAGACAGAGGGGCAAGGCTTGTGTGTGTTGAGTTGAGGCAGATCTGAGCTATGAGAGGTGTAGGCTGCTCAAAGTTTTGGGGGATTATTTCTTGGAGAAAATATTTAGAAAAGGGATTAAAATAATCATTTTCTTTTTCTTTCTCCCTCCCCTTTTCCCGTCGGGAAATGTTTATAGAGCTGCTCGAGATCCTGGCATATATTTCCAACCTCCTCTTGTTCCAGGAGGTTTGGCTCAGCTCTTGACCTCTTCTCAGATGGGCTATGATTTCAGTTTCTCTCTTGACAACAGCAGTCTTAAATAAGAAAAACTTCCTCCCCGGCCAGCATCCTACATTTCAGGCTGCAGCACTCTCTCCGTGGCTGACCTCGTGCAGCCGGCAGCAGCTCCTGGGCAAGCAGCACAGCTGGGCTATTTTTGGCAGCCCAGGGTTCCTGCCTGGGGGTCCAGGGCCCGTTCCCCAGCGCAGAGGGAGCTGGAAAGCTGGGCCTGTGTCCAGCTGGGCTGTGGGCGCCCATCACCATCGGCCCCTCTGGCACTGGGAGCAGGGAGCAGCAGCTCCTAAAAATATCCAGGAGGAAACAAGGGTCTAATGCTGCTGGCTTGTGAGCTGGGAGGATGCATTATTCATGGTGTGCAGAGACAAGAGAGGGAGAGAAGATGTCTGGCAAAGCCCCCAGAATGGCTTATTTACCCCTGAGTAAAAACTTAGGTTTGTTGAGTAGACTCCATAAATTTAGGAGGACTCCTGAAATGTCCAGATGTTTCTAAGCAGATGAATAATGTTCTCTTTCTGAAAGCTTACTGAATCTTTTATCATTTTATGCACTATTTGCATGGGCAGGTCTTCTGAATGAACAGCAGTAAATAGCAATCTCTGGTACTGCCAAAGGTATCCAGAAAGGGAGGGGAGCCAGGGACTTCCAGAAAACCTAAGGATGTCCTAAGGGTGGCTGTAGCAAAGACCACTGTTAAATAGCCAGAAAATAAGCATTAAATTAATGAGTTAAACTTCTCTTAGGAACCCGAATGTAGCTGTACTATGAGAGGAGGGTAGAGTATCACAGCTGTGCCCTCGGACACAGCTGCAGCAGAGCAAGTTGTTGCACTCTTGGGCAGCTAGGCCTCCAAGAAGGATTCTGGAGTTAAGGCAGAAATTGAGTCAGCTCTCTCTGTTGAACCGATTCCTCATTTCTTTCAGTTTGGAACTGGTTTCTTCTCCATGGTAATCCTTTAGCAATGCAGCTCCACTTAGACCAATTCAAACTGAAAGAAAAAGATTTCCCAATGAGAGCTCTGCCAGCAGAGTAGGACAGCAGAACCAGATTTATATCTTTACCTTGTTTATTATCTGGAGGCTTTACACGCTCCTCTGATTAGGCTCTCTCCTGTGAGATTCCCTGAATGCTTGAAACAGAAAATGTCACTAACTCTGGAACTGCTGACAGGACTGGGCTGCCTCTTGGACAGTGGCTTTCGGTGTTTATTGTGTTATCTGTGTTTCTGTGTTTATTGTCTCTGCATAAAACAGCCGTGCATCTCCTCTGTCCATGCCTGCACTGCTGGGTTAGTGCCAGCCATATGTACTTAATTAATTGAGCTGGCTTCCATGGTTTAATTATTTTGTGGATTTCCTTCCAGATTCTGTTTTCCTCTGTTCTTGCCTAAAGACTTAGTTTACTTGAGTTCTCAGTCTCTGTATGTGCTTTCTTCACTGATGAAAAAAGAGCCTGTAATGATTCTGAGTATATATACATATATAGGCTTGTTCTCTTTGTATGTTCATGCTTTCCTACAGCTACTCCCACATGCCCATATATATAGAGAGAGAGAGAGAGAGATAGATATGTATATGTATATGTATATACACACAGATAGCTGTGTGCAGTCAAAATGAGATTTATCTCACTTGCTAAAGCCACCAGCAGGCATTACAGTGCTGCAACCTTGATACACCGGTCACATTTACAGTGACAGTAAATGTGACTGACTGCAGCCAAGCCTGACTGCTCAGGACTGATGCCCCAGGAGCTGGATATGACAGAGCCTCTCTCCCCTCATCCCCCTTTGCTGCCATCCTTGCACACCAACTCAAGTAGCCACAAGCTGGCTGCAACCTAACCCCAGCTCAAATTGTGCCCAGGATGCAGCAACAGCATTTGTTACTGTTTTGTTTTAAAGCATAGCTGCAAGAGGGGGAGATGGCATCAGCACCCATCCTTCGTGACTCAGCTGGTGCAGTGGCATGGGAAGCAGCACAGCTCCTTCACAGCTCCTCCTCCTCCCCCAGCTTCAACCCAAACCTCCCAAGCCAGGCTCTTGGAAGCTGGGACTTGCTCATCCCATCAGTGCTTTGCTGCCACGGACCAAAGCAAAAGAACATTCGTAGGACATGAAGAGAAAGTCATGGATCCAAAGGGCAAGAGAGACTCCCAGGGCAGATTTTTGAGGAGGCACAGGTGGGTGGCTTAGAAGTCAGTGCATCCTTCAGGGGAAAGTGCCCTTGGGGCTGGGCACACTGTTTACACATGTCACATTAATGAGCTGTCAGCTAAAACTCAAGAACCAGCCTGGGACGTGAGGCAGGACCTGAAGCCTCTCTTGCCAGCTCAGCTTCATCTTCACTGCATCACCACTGACACTTCTCCCCACTTCATGCAATAACATCTCATTGCCAGGATATCTGTCATTTTTATCAGTTCCTGCAGCTCAGCTGCTCAAAACTTCCTGCTAGTGTCATTTAGCCTCTCTCATCTCATAGATAGCTCCTAGCTGCTAATATATACCAACAATTTTCACAGTCGCCTGCTTTCCATCTGTTACAGCTTCATTGCTGCTTTTTTTCTAACTTCCTCTATGATCTCAGCTTGCCTTTGTTGAAGTTACACACTTTTTCATCCTTACTGTGAATTTTTGGGTTTTTGGACATCGAATAAAATGTCTCTAAACAGTTTTCAGCTCTCAATCATATTTCCTTCGATTTCAGTTCCTTCTTGCAGATGATTCGATTCATCACAGCTTTCAGGCTGGTGAAACTGTTGTTTCAGAGGTGCAGAGATGGCTGGCTGAGATTTTGTTTCATGATACAAAATGGGTGTAATGCAGTCATGCTGTCTTGAACCCAAGTGGTTTTTAACTTTCAACCCATGTGGTCCATCATTTAGCTGCCAGTGTAACACTCCCAGAACACTTGGAGCAACACCTTTAGAGTTACAAAATGTCATTTATAATTTCAAATGGTTCTGACATTTAAGTATTATGATGCGAGTCCTCCAGCAGCTGTCTCCCACTTGGCAGCCTGCCTGAGAGCTCGCTGGTACAGACAGGTGAGGGAGGAGCTGATGTTCTCAGTCTCTTGTGTGATTTGCCTGTCCTTAGCAGGCACCAGGTAATACCCGATCATGTCTGTTGTTCCTTAGGCCCATGAGCTCTGTGCCTCAGTGTTGTCTGACTCACATCTGGCTAATACAACCTTTGCTCAATTATGTGCTGCTGTTTGTTTTTATCCAGCTGATGCTCCCAGGTAATCAGATCCACTTTGTGCAATTGAGTCCCATGAACCTTTTGGGGTTCAGCAGCAAAAAGGTCAAATATATGTTTATAAATTACCAGCTCCCGTTCTTTGTGTTTAATCACCAGACATGTAGCACCTGTGACTTACAATAAAAACAATTCTCTTCCATTCCCTTGGTTTCTTGACCGCAAGCAGAGTCAATTCAAACTTTAATTTCATCCCATGTCTAAGGTCTGTCTGTTCTCAGGGGCAGAAGGTGCTCCAGACTTGCCTGAGGACATTTGCATTCAGAATTGTGGCTTTCAGGGAACATCTCAAGAGGTGCATCCCCAGGTGGCCCAGTCTTCAGGGCCCATGCACCTGATGTGCTTCTGCCTGAGTGAGGAGCTGCAGACCCTGGGGGCTTCTTTCTTTGCTAAGTAGGAGGGCAAGTGATGCTGGGCAGCACCAGAAGAGACAATTACAGTGTTATGATCAATGGCGGGTCACCTGATGCCTGGGATTAGACCACAGATACAGATCTAGCAATAGGCAGAAGAGACCCGCTGAGGACTTTGCAGCACTCAGTGGAAATCCTGCATCTTTTTTATTAGGATGATAAAAGAAATGAGGTGATAAGTGAGAAGAATGTGTGCTGAAGGTATCAAAAAAGCATCAGCTACTTTACCAGCAGCAATGGTTCTGAGTGAGGGGTTTGGGTGCTTAGACAAAAAGGGTCACTAAGAGATCCGGTCTATAATGGCACTGAGGAGACTTCAAAGATAAATGGCAGATTTCATACAGGTTGCTGATTTCTCAAGACAGATTTTATTCTTAGGCAGTGAAAACAAAATTTTCATAGTCAGAGAATTTTTTACTGAAGTGCAAATTGAAACAGCTAAACGGTGTTTATGCATGTGTATGCATATCAATATGTATCAACTTCCCTTCCTCACTTGACATGATTGCAAAAGAAATTCCCATTCTGACTTTTCACACCCACATGAGTACAGGAAGAAGGAATTTAAAGGTTGCTTAAATTTATGTATCCACTGTGAAATTCTTGAGTACTAAAAAGTAAATTTTCTTGAAGAGATATGAGTGCTATGTAATTTACTGTTTGAGGGCTTCCAACTAAAATGTTACCGTACATCATATAACACTTTTCATTTAGTGGGAGTTCACCTTGCTTATCTCCGGCCAGAAGTTTGCAGCGTTATTCTCTGTGCATCAGCTGCCTTCCACAATGGAATCAGGAGCATTTAACTGGCGTTACATAAAAGTCAATTAGTGCTCAGCAGTCCCTAAAACAGCATGAAGGAACTTCTTGCCTTCAACAGACGAGAATGTGATTGTTTGCTATTAATATTAATAGTATTGCTGTGGGCAATAGATCTTCGGGGATCTGAGAAGTGTGGTATAAATCCAATGCATAAAAGAAAGGAACCGAAAATCCACAGTTGTGATAAACCTTTGTCATCAGCACCAGCGGCCTCTTTTCAGAGCGCGTGGTGGCTCAAGAGAAGCAACCACATCCCACTGCCTGCCAAATCAAATCCCTGACTGTTTTTTCCCAGAAGTGGGTCCCTCTCTGACGAAAATGCTGCACCGACCTGCAGGGGATATCCCTGTTCTACGGACAGCCATGCTCCCCACTTAGCTCCCCAGAGCTGGTTCTGCTTCCTCCTCAGCCTCTGCCCACATGCTCTTGGACACGGCACAGACTGATGAAGCCGCAGGAGCTTAAGTAGGACTTCTACAGAGCAGCCTTGTGCCTTTCACAGAAATAGGCTAGGAAAACTCAATTAGCCGTGTCCTGGTTTCTCTGAACTCCTGCCTGGGCCAGCCTTGACTGCGGGAATGCTGAGGCTAATGGAAGAAATATTGAAAAGGCTCAGGATGAACCTGAATTCAAGGCAGGAATACTCACAAAGGATTTCCACATTGTGCAGATTACATATATCAAATTGAATTTGATTTCTTTGCTGGTTGGCACAACTGGCTTATCATCATGAATGTGTAACTGTAAATAAATAAATACATTTTCCTCATGCTTTGAGGATAAATGTCAGAAATTTGACTTTTCTGTCTTGGAGAGCAAGCCCCACAGATGATTATACAGCAAGAAACCATATGTCAAAGAAAATGTTTCATAGCTCCAGCCCTCACTGAATTAACAGGTGACTCAAAAGGCTGCAGGCACTATTTGAATTGCTTTCATGCTACCAGCTTTTTAAAGAAAACTATGACAGCAAAACAACAGACTTCATTCGCCACAAGTCTGGTAAACAGAATGAAAGGATTAAGAAGAGAGAAAAAATATCAAGGATGGCACTGTAGCAGCTCTGGCTCTCCTGAATTCACCACTGCCAGTTATGTAAGGCCAGCTCTTCCTCCTTTAAATTAAAACTGTTTTGTTTTAGAATAACTAAATTTCCCAGAATACATGCACTGGAAAATCAAAGCTGGATTTTTTCAAATGAATAAGGGTCAGAGGTTCAAAGCAACTAAAGAGTAGCAAAGGAGTCATATTTAGACAGCCTAGAACCCACCAAATCTCCATGCCCAGGGCTGCTCATTGACCAGCTCAAAGTCTGTAGAGCACAGACAGTGCTCAGCTCTGGCACCTCATGGAATTTATTTCAACCCTAAGCCCAAATATTGTCATTAGTGAGACTGCCCATATTTAGGGAAATTGATACCTATTTCCCAATGCCTACACAAACACTTGTGTGTAAACAATGTCAGACAAAGCTTCCTACCTTTTCTGGCTCTATGAAAACTGTGTACCCAGACCAGCCAGGAACAGATGTCCTGGTGACTCGGTGTGGGTCAGCCCCATCAGTGCTGTTCCCTTCTTCCCTGGTCCTGAAAAAAGATTGACCTTCATGAGCAGGAGGGAATACTTTCATTTTCAAAATGTGCAGTGCTGTAATAAACTTAATCTTTATTAGCTGGTGCACATAGAGCAAAGTTTGAAGTAATTGTACCTTGACTCGATAGATTAAAAAATAATAAAATCACTTTACATTTGCCCTTGATATAGAGCATAAAGAAATAGAAAGGATCTACATCTAAAGAATTTAGTACTGCTTATGAAACCTAAAAGCTAAGTTCAGAGAAAGTTGTGCCAAGATCAGGAACATCCAAGCGTGTCCCCAGATGTTCTTAGATCTGTAGCTGACACCTAAAAGGACTTAAATGTATAAACTCAACAGCCATCACAAGGGGAGCTCAAAATCACCAGTTTTGATGAATCACCTCAAACTGGCAAGTGTGGCAAGCCCCAAGGTGTGCTCTGCTGGGATAGAGGCCTGGGAAAGAGGAGTGTGAGAGCCTTGTCCCAGCACCAGTCCCACTGCCAGCCCACACCTCTATGATCAGTGGCAGGGCAGTCGGCTCTTGGTTCCGTCACAGATGGGGAGATTTTGTTCAAAGAATTGTTCCTGATTTCTGTGGGTAATGTGTTTACTCCAGGCTTCATCTTGCAACAACTGTCCCATAAATCACGTTCAAGAGAAAATGTTTAGAAAAGCAACCAAAAGCTGTACAGCTTAAGGCTTTTGCTAACCATTGAGGAAGATCTATAAATGTGCAGCACATACACAAATGCCGTATCTTTAACTTATTTAATTATCCAGGAGTGGCCACCTGTTTTGGTAAACGTGGCAAGCAAGGCTGAACTAACCAACTTTTTTGACTGTGTTTGCATCAGATCATATCCTGCTGCAACTCCCCATGTATCTGTCATTAAATACATGATGAATTCACAGCAGTAAAATACAGAGAAGGGGTCAAGAAGTTCACGTTGTGAAGAAAGTGAATGGCTTGAGGGCCAGTGACTCAGAAGACCACCCATTTTGCTTGCTCAAAAAACCCACAAACCAACAAGTGGAAAAAACCCCACCCACTGACAAAAATCTAAACCAAATCCTCTCAGTTCAGCTTCATTCTGTGGTTCAAATGAACAACAACATCACACATCTTCTGGTCTATACCTCCCTGGCTGTTCCAATTAATAGTGGCCTGAGGCAGTATTTATTTCTTAGCTCATGAGATAATAGGTTATTGATTGATCTGGGAGCTAATAGCCAAGGTTATGTCTCACATAAGAAGTGATTGTGTGGATTGAAGTTCATCATTGATCCTGTTTCCACACACTCGGGGGGATCATACATTTAACTGTCACATAAATAAGAACAAAAGACCCTTAATGACATATATTGACTTCCAGAGACGTGATTCCTCACTTGCACCCACCACCAGTTACTGTGGTCAGCCCACAGCTTGCCACTGACTTAGGGCCGGTATTTTCAGTTCAGTGGCTCTTCCCTGCCACGAGCAGGGAAATAGGAAGAGCTGACATGCTGGAGTCTTCTGCTCCCGCAAGGATGGTCTGGATATCACTGCCTTTTCATCCTGTGGCATTGCCATCTCACCACAGCAACCATGGTGAAACTCAGGAACCATGAGAGGAATGAAATACCCAAAGAAGTATTTTGAAGGACGGTAAAAGGTTTGGGAGAGATTAAAACTAGAAACGAATGGAGTTAGAAATGCAGCGTGGAATTGAACGCAAATATTGAACAGCAGGCACATGACTGGAACTGCAGAACTGGGCACTATTTAGAGCATCCATTCTAATGGAAGCTTCAGGATCATAAAATCTGGTCTCATTGCAGAATATTTGGTGGAAAACATTTATTTCAGTTATATCACTTTGGCTGTTCCAAGTCTTAACATCCAGAACCAAAAACCTTATTAAAACATGTATTTCTGAAATGTGTTTCACAAACATGGAGGTTTTAAATGATTTGATATAGTTCTGCAAGATGGTTTGAGTTCCTCTGAATTAGGATACTCAGAATGAGAAATGGTCTGGCAAAAAACCCACCAAAACCAAAACCAACCAAAAAAACCCAAACCAAAAGCAAAAACCAAAATAAAAAGGAAATTGAATAAATTGAAATATCTGCTTTGTTTAAATGGAACCAAAATTAAAATTACCATTTTATAACAAAACATTTTTAACTGTTCTAATAGCTGACAGAACCAGTTCCTCTACTCTTCATTCCTCTACCCATTCATATCTGTGTAATTAATTACTTTAGTTTACTCTCTATTAGGAGTCATCTGGAGATTGCTACTGAAAACCAAATGCAGAAAAGTACCTAACTCTCTCTTGCAGCCTTATGTTAATGTTACTGAGACATGCCATTTGTTTTTTCCTGGCCTCTGATTTTCCCAGCCATGAAGGTCCCTTTCACACAATTCTGCCTGGCCCCCCTGCCCATCCCCATGTTCTGTGTGGACCCACAGCCTTTTTGAGACTGTCTGCTTACTTATTGTTTTTAATCTGCCACACCAGTTTGGGAATAAAGTTCGCCTTCCAGTTTCCCCAAGCCTCTGGCCTTTTCTAAACTGTCACTGAACCTCTGTTTTTCAGGTGCTTGCCCAGCTCAGTCAGGATTTCCCAGTTTGCTTCTTCATCTCCATTTAATTTTCAGGGAAGACACTGCTTATGAAGGTACATGATGGGAACCTAAAAAGCTATTAATTTATTTGACATAAAAGCCTTTTGGAACCGTGCTGCTCAGTGGCACATGAACCTTGTTTTTATTAAGCCATGTAGTGGGGGAAAAACTAATATCAAATACAAGGAAAAGCATTAAAAAGCTGTTTTGCCTTAAGGTACAGAAGCTCCTGAAAAGCATGGCATTTTCTCCTCTTTCAACTATTACAGAGAAATAGCATTTTTATTCTCTCATTTATGTCAGTTAGGATAGCTAATGATATATATTATTACAAGATCCAGAGCCAGTCTCATCTCACGTTAGCATTACATTCTCTTCTTTGCATCTAGTACTGCTTTTCTGACTATTATGTGCCATCCAAACAGTTTCAGATACAATTTCAATTACAGAAAATAATAGGATTCTTGAGGTGGTGTAAATGCATCAAATATTTTAGCAGCCTGTCCTGCTTGGCAATAGCTGAAGGACCTGTTTGAATTTCCAGGGAAAGAGCTGGAGGTGCACATTTGCCTTCCATCAAGCAGCCTTAAAGTTTCTGTGCAATGCTAAGAGGATAAATATTATCTACAAGCATGGGAGAGAGTATGCCTTGCTGTTTAATCATGCACTTTCACCATAAGTGCCCATTATGGGACAATGTCTGCTTTTATTTCCTCTGAACTAAATACAAATCCAACAGTTGCTGCAACATCTATAAGCCCAGCTATGGAAATTTTGTTATATGATATTGTATTTTTTTGGGTCAGGTTTGAGCAGGCCATACTAGTTAATGAAGAATTTCCAAATGGATGTCCATGATTTCAACAAAGCCAATGCTTTGGGGGAAAATAGTCTGCCATATGGAAAGAAATTAGATAGATTTTGTCTGAGTAATTAATTGAAATGAAATGCAGTGGATATTTGTTACTTGTCATGCTGTAGCCTGACATCGATTCTCCCTGCGGAACTCTAAAACTACAATTTTTAACACTGAGGATCTTCTTAAGAGCCTCCTTTCGGGTTTCTAATCATAAATTAAAAATTCCCTTTTTGCTTTGGGATCTGGATTTAGATGAAGTAACGTCATGAAAGACAAGTGCTCTGAAACAGATGAGCTTAATTTAATTTAAGGTTAAAAAAAAATCCTGCACTGAATTTCATGATTGGGTGCAAAGACATGTGTCGGCACAAAAGTCACTGGGATCTATTCGGGGATACATGCAAAATGTAAGACTATTTCCACGAGTGCTTACGTTGCTAATAGACCTCTTAAAAATAGTATAATGGAGATTGAGGTTTGTGTCTGAACACATTGTGCTATTTATCATTGGCAGCTGCACCTGGTTTTTACATTAATCTTCTTGGAGAACATGCACCAAAGAGCTGAAGGCTTGGAGCTGAGGCTGACGCTGCTCCCAGGGACTGCAGGACATCCCGTGAGTCCCTCGGAGAGCTGGATCCCTGTGCAGCTCAAGGACACCGTTGGAGGCATCCTGACTGACACCACAGGCCTGTGCTGCCTGTGGCCTTTAGGGGAGGAGGTTCATCCCTCTTTATTTCCTGAGGGTTGCATCCCATACATGAGAGCAAAGCAATCACAGAGGGGCTGGCAGTGAAACTCCTGGGAAGTGCCATTTTTCCCCCATCTTTGTTTTGCGTGGCTATGAAAGAAGAATGGTATTTACATCTGTTAAAATAAATAAATGAAACCCAAAGAATCATTTCCTTAATTTGAACTTCCTACTTATTTTACATTATTGCAACTTCAGCAAGTTTCTGTGCAACCACGGTGACTTTTGACCAGCTCCTCCTGGCTTCATCCCTGGGTTTATTTGGGGTGTACAAACACCAGGACTGAGATTGGTGAGTGATGTGCCAAACCTCCCCTTAAATCCAGCCTTGTCCTCCCAGGTGGAATGAGTGCAGTAGGGTACCTGAATGCTCCAGAAAGGGCCAAGCCTTGTCAGGATATGACCTTTTTTTAAGAAAAGCAAAGGGAAATTGCCTAAATACAAAAAGCATCAGAGTCCTTACAGAGCATGAGAACAGCCAGGCTGAGTGATGTGATTTGGTACCAGACAGCTACATCAGCAGGTATTATTCTCATTTCAATTTCATGTTCTTCTAAATGAAAGGCCCATTTCTGGATGCTTTAAGTTGTTGGGAAAAAAAAAAAAAATCTATGTTTATAGAGATAAAATGTGCCATGTAGAGGTAAAATAAATCAGATAATAAAACAGCAAAAGACCAGACTCTGTTATAAAGGAAAACAAATCTTTATTTTTTTTCAGTAAGCAGCGTGTTTCTCTAAATAATGCATTAGCTGCTTTTCATTTTTCAAATTAGAGTCTATTATTTTCAACTTGCTATCACTCAGTACAGCTTGGATATTTTTAAATACTTTATAATCATGAACCTAAAAGACGTTGGCATGGTAAGAAGCTTAACAGTAATAAAAAGAATGTAAGTGAAAAGGTAGAACAGATGAGAAGCAGCAGCAATGCTTTTTATGATAGTAATCTAATTTTAAAATAGCTTCTCATTTCTATGCAAGAAGGTATTTGTGGAGTTGCTTCCCACACACCTGCAGGGCTGTGGAGCAGGATGAGCTCTGGGTGAAGGACAGGGGAGCCCTCAGCTCCTGCTGCAGCCTGGAGGCCCCTGGGCTTCTTATCTGAAATGTGCTGAGGAGCCATCGCTGATAAAACAGTGCTTTCATAGGGAGAGGAGCGATGCTTATTCTGCCAAAATTCGGGAGAAAAAGGTTGTTTAGACATAAATTAACAAATACAGAATGGAGAGGATGCAAGAACCTGGGCTGCTGTACCAACCCCGCCCTAGGGCCCCAGCACCTCGCTGGCTTTGCTGCCTCTTGTCAGGTTTTCCTTCCTGTCCCCATCCAGACCATCCTGCTCTTTGTTTGAATGC
This sequence comes from Mohoua ochrocephala, assembly GCA_013398855.1. NCBI lineage: Eukaryota > Metazoa > Chordata > Aves > Passeriformes > Acanthizidae > Mohoua > Mohoua ochrocephala. The sequence continues at coordinate 418,731 of VZTA01000316.1, read as the reverse complement.
CTGGCACAAGAGAGCCCTGGCCTCAGCCGGAGAGTCCTCACAGCCAAAACAAATCAATGTGCATCCTTAGAGTCACTCTGCTTTGTTTTTATGACAGAGTTATCCTTCATCTGCCATATCACAACAATTTTCATTGCATTTTACTTTTTTGTATTTAATGATGGAACAAAATTTATTTACCTGATGTGAATTTGTTATTATTTTCTATCAAAAATTTGTCAATATTATGACTAAAGAATCCTCTTCTTAGATGAAAACAATAATTTTCTATACCTTTATTGTAACCTTGCTGCAGCAATTGCTGAATGAATACATTGCAATGAAGCAGAATGTAAAAATCGTCAAGTGCATTGGAATAAACCCTAACAGTAAGAATTAGAAAAAAAAAAAAAGGAAAAAATGTCTCTAATAGTTTGGAATCAATCTTTAAAAACTGGGAAAAATCCTTGGGATATAACTTTAGGAAGAGAGAATGATAATAAAACATATAGCTCATTTTGTTAAGGATTAGGGAATTTTGCAATCTGAGAGACACTCAAGTAACTCTGATGACAAGCAGACATTAATGTTTTTCTAAGAAAATACCCACAGAGGTGACCTCTCTGTCAGATTGAGGGCAGTTTCCCCCACTATAATATGATTCTTTTCTCCAGAAAGACGGAAATCCTCCAGAGCAGTGCTTGTGTTCTGCTGTGCAGACTAGATCATTTTGACCACAGTAACCTTTTCATAAATGAAAGCACTCCATTCACAAAGGAGCGTTTATGAGTGATGTGCTTCCTTCTACCATTTATTACTAAAGGCTACGCTGTAGTAAATTCCTTTCCAACTGCATTTCAAACCTAGCAGGTAAAATATTCTGCTTTATTTTATTACATGATTTACCACTTGTATCAAAATTGAATGTATATGTACATTTTTAAATATCATTAATATTGCATGCTCACTTTGACATTGCATTGGCACATAGCTTATTAGGTTTTAAACATCTGCTTTTTTTTTGCAATCTTTCTCTGAAATACCACAAATCCTGAAGTTTGATGCCATCTCTGCTCACTACCTTGATGGGCAATGGTATTCAATTGCAAAAAGTTCCTTCTGAGCCTCCCAGACATCTGCAATCCTTTGTGCTTGTAGAGCGATGTCAGTGTGATCCATGGGCTTTTGTTGACTTAGTCTGATGAATATTTTTTTTCCTAAGTCACTAGGAAAATCTCCTGCACTGGGCTCCCTTGCTTCAGGGCAAGGACAACTGCATAAGTGCTGCCAGGAGTTACAAAGTCTGCCACCTGCAAACCCCTCTGATATCCTATTTCCCTCAGCTGACCATCCCTCTTTCCATGCTCTGGGCTCATTCATAATGGGCCCAGGATTCTTGTATGTCCACAGTGTCACCTGGGGCTCATCTGGGCAGCAGTATTGATCAGCAGCCCCTACCAGGCCATCAGTCAGATCAGAGAGCTCCTATGGTGAGAAGAATGGCAGGAGATCTCATTTTCCCAGGTTTATTTGTCAGTACCTATGAAAGTCCTTCTTTGGAGAATGTTCATGGCAAAAAAAAACCACCAAAAAAAGCACCTTATGTTAGGTAAAGAAAACAAAACCTTACTTTGGTACTGACTGCAGTAAAATCTAGGAGTAACAATACAAACATTTGATGTGCTCCTGCCCCTGCCAGGCACAGTTGTTGCAGCTGAGCTGTGCTGGCCGGGTGCTGCTGGATGGTCCAGGTGCTCCTGGACGGTCCAGGCTTGGAAGGAACCAGCAGCCTGGTGCCACCCCACTGCAGAGAGATTTTCCCAGCTAAATTATCCACGCCCTAGGTTGTGTCGAGTGCAAAACTGGAGCCACCATCTCCATTCAAGTACTGTACTTGCTTAAAGGCACAACACAATTAGTCCACTGTCACATGCAATTAGTTACCACCATGTTGGCACATCTTGTAAAGATTTTTTTCTATAGCTTATGTGCAGCTAATTGGATCCTGATTCTAGAGAGCTGCACCACAGGCATTTCTGCTGCAAGGAGATGGTCCCTTCTGCCTCCACTGGAGGAGGGGAGGGCATTTTCAACAGAAACTTGGAGGACAGTTGTGACATCTCAAATTAAGGATGGATTATGTGATCAGGACTGAAAAAAATATTATCAGGGTCCAATTTCTTGGGACTTTCTAAATGACTTTGAGGCACTTTTTCTCTCTTACCTGCAGTGAAGTCCCACTCTCCCCTTGCCCTCACAGGACCAAAAGAAAAGTGCATAGATTACTTATAGTATTAGACCAACTTTTTTCCTAGGAATCAATTAATGCACATGCCAAGGAGTTCAGGTGTTCTTTCAGCTATTGCAAATGTTCATCACATGTGAGTACTCATAAACTTCTCTCAGGATTGCCTGAGCTGCAAAATCCCCATGGCATTGCCTCACGGTGCAATTCATAGGAATAAATTACCTCCAAGATAAGGTAATACAGACCTTATTTGACCTCAGCATATTAAGATAATGTTGGGATGCTATTACCACAATAACACTATGGTCACGTTATCATCACCATGTAACAGCAGACAATTACTACCTGTTGTAACCTGCCAGGTTAACCTTACCGTGCTCATTAAAATAACCGTGAAACACTCATTTCTCTACTCAGGCTTCACCTGAGCACAGAGCAGGTGCACACAGGCATTTCTATATATCAGCAGGAGAAATTGTGAATTCCGCTTTGTGTACAAGAGGAAAGAGCAGCAACTGCAAGCTAATGGGGTGGTGCAGGGCTGCCAGGGGGATCAGACACACATCATAAAGCAGTGAATCTATCAGTAAAGCTGGGCTCAGTGATGTGACCAAAGCAGAGAGAGTTTTAGAAATGAAGGAGAGGCATGACTGCTGGGCTGTGGGAGAGGTCCCTGCAGATGCGCTCACTGTGGAGGTGCAGCTGCAAATTCTAACACAAATGTGGGGTATGATTTAACAAATGCATGGTACTATGAGACATGAAGTGCAGTGGTGGAAGCCAAATGGGAAGAAAATGGCCAGCATCTCACCACAGAGTGGCTTAGATTATCTACAAAACTTTTTAGAGCACTCTGGTTTGGATCACAGTAAACAGTTAGCTTTCCAGTTCAATAGAAAACTGTGGGGTTTTGTTTGGGTTTTTTGGTTTTGGGTGGGGGGGGTGTTGGTTGGTTTGTTGTCGGGGTTTTTTTGTTTGTTTGGGGTTTTGGTTTGGTTTTTTGGTTTGGTTTGGTTTTTGATTTTTGTGGGGTTTATGATTAAACACTGATTTAATCATCTGGGTTGCTTTTCAGGTGCACTCTCGCCCCAGCAGAGCTGGGTCACATTGCGGTATCTCACTCTCTCCGAGCAGCACAGCACAGAAGGGAAATCCACTCAGCGATCAGCTGCCTCGCATTGGAAAATACAGACTGGTTTAATTCTTTCCTCAAATATACTGCCCTCATTTCTTGAGAGACAACTCTAACCTGTATTCTTTGTCTTCTGCACCACAGGCAATAAAAAGATTTGCCAAGATTCTAAGGGCAAAACAGGGGTTTCTGTTTCTCATTATTTTTAGCTGTGCTGTACAATTCCTACTGCAAGTGGCCACTTTGAAGCCGTCCTGGGAGCAGTTTGTCACAGGCTGGCAGGGGTGCAGTGTGCAGAGCCCGGGTGCTTCAGCTGCTGTCAGGGAGTCAATACAACATGACAGAGGGGACAGAAAACTGATTAGAAACACTGTTACAGGATAAAAGCTTTTTTTCCCCAGAATGAACAACCCCTTTTTTGACTTGCAGAGAGCTCTGTCAGTGTTGTGAGGGTGCAGATGTCTCAGTGTCTCTCTCCTGAAACACTCCACAGTCTATCTTTTGTCTTTCAACACTTCATTGCAAGTGAAGATTGACAGGGCCTTGCTGGTGCCTTTCTGCAGCACCTCTCTGCCTAAATGCAGAAATGGTTTTTTTGTGCTGGATAAAACCTGCTGAGTCTTCCTGAGGAATCCCAGGATGGGGGATGTGACCCAAATAAATGTTCTCCGGAAAATGTATTCTGGCAGAAGACTCTGCACATTGTGCAGATTACAAATTGCACCCAATTTTCTGGTTTAGCTGCCTGATTTTTAGTGCTGGAGCTGTTGATTGCTCCAACTGTCACAATTCAGAGAAACATTTTTCATGCAAAAAGAAAAGTAGCAGTTGCAAGCATTTAAAGAGTGCTGAAACACAATGGTTTTCATGGTTGATTTTTAATCCATGCTCCATTGTTCAGTTTCCTATTACTGACTAATATCAGTGACATGAGCCCTGATCTCACATGGGCTTGTGTGTGGAAGTTTTGGTGCAGCTTCAATTCTGAGCTGAGCAAATGAAATAAACTCAGAGGTGGTTATGACACAAATCTGTGAGAGCAGCGCCTGTTTGCCCAAGATACCTATGGGATCGTGACCCACTTGGATTTCCTCTCTTTCCCTGTTCCTGCTTGAAATTTCTGTAGGATTTCAGTACCGGCATTTTCTGTAGTGTTTCTTCCAGAACCTGCTGTTTCTTGAAGGGCCAGAGAGGTGTTTGGAGGGTCAGAGCACGGACACGGATTTATTGAGCTTTGGCCCTGATGTGCTCAGTATAGCTCTGCCTGGGACCCTTCCACAATACTAATTTTAACAAAAATTAAACACCTGGAAAACTAGGAAAGAAATAATTGACTCATTTCAAAATTAACCCTCTAAATGTTGGAAACCATAACTCAAGGATCCCATAGTCCAATTTTTCTTCCTCTCCCAGTGACGCCTGGCACATGGAGCAGCAACAGTCCCCAGCATGGGCACACACAAGACCAGGAGACACTGCCCAGCTCTGTTAAACACCACGGGAGACCTGTCAAAGTTCCCAGCACTCCATGGCACCTCTAGCAAGGTCTTATCCTCTCCCCCGCCACTCTTCAATATTGCAGCCCCAAAGCTGAGTGATGGGAGCCTGCTGGCTCATATGATCCTGGAAGACCTTGTGTGTTTAACTTATTTCCAGTTCCTCCAATTTTCTCCATCACTTTGCAAGTCCTGTTTCCAGGGTGGGGACTGTAGCCCAAACAGGCTTATTCACAGGACATGGTATCTCATGATGCTGTGAATAAACAAATGTGTGAGAGTTTTCAGCACTTAATGGTGTCAGCCATGAAGCAGAAAGCTGTTCTCAGCCCTACCCATATAGGAGCTGGCACATGCAGTTATCTCAATATGGGTAAAAGGAAGCCCTGTGTTTAACATCTGATGAAGGTCTGGAGAAAAATCCCAACAGCTCAAGCAACCAGGTAATGAAGGCAGAACAGAGAGCCCTAATGCACCTGTGGAGGAGGGAGGACAATTTTTAGTAGAGTTTAATGTTTTTATTTGCCAGTGCATAAGGAAGCCCACAATTTAGGACAAATACTTGTCTAATGAATGTTTTGCTGTCAGGTTTCAGACCTAAATATGCCTATTCAGGTTCCTCTTAATTTAAACAAACTCCTGGGAGCCTGATCCTAACCTGAATCCACCACATAAAGGAGGAGAAAGGCAGTCAAGGCTGACTTTCACGGATACTCTGAGGGAGGGGATCCAGCTCACTGATCTGATGATTTCTATCAACACAGTGGTACCCAGACAGTTACTGTCTGTCCTGTCTATCTCTTGGCTAAAACACTGGCTGGCTCAAAAATTTGAAGATATTTTGGCTCAAAAATTTGAAGATATTTCCCTGAAATCCAGCAGGTCTGATCAAAGGGATTGGGTAAGGAAAAAATTAAGACCTGCTTTATCTGCTTTTCTTTTTATACCTAACATTAAACCCCTGCCTTTTTTACAATAAAGTTTAAAACCTGAATATCTAGTCATACTTAACCTTTTTCTAGCTCCCACCTGTCTGTCACTGGCACACCTTACATTCCCACTCAGACATGGAGACAGATCATACAAGACTCTGAGACAAGCAAGAAATTAAGCCCAGGCACCCAGACAACCTCCATCCAAGACATACCTGTGGTGCTCCCCCTCTTTCTAGTGAGCAGGAGGTTGTTGGGACACTTTTCCCTTCCTCTCCAGCTTTAGGAACATCAATTACAAGCACAATGAATTTTGGCTTCTCAACAAGAGTGAAAAAAACCTCTATAGAAATATATTTTAAATGCCTGACATCTAGCTTCAATTAAGTTTATCTGCATTAATAACATACATTTCTCACTCAGTGGGTAAGGATATTTTTAATCTTTTACGCTGTCATCCAATAAGCCTGAAAACTGATAAAAAATACATTCATGTGCAAATCAGGCCTTTTTCATTTCCTTTCACTTTTTTTTTTCATCCTACTTCAATATTTTAAAATCCAACCTCTTTGTGAGCCCTGTAAATATTTCCTATTGGCATGGCTAACAACAAATGTTCAGAATTGAACTGTCAGCCACTGCAGAGAAGGTGGGCATCAGTGATCTGTGCTGAGATTCAGAGGGCTGATAATGACATGTGGAGCTTTCACGCCTTGATCACAGGTTTGAATCTGCAGCACCCAAAACTGACCTGGAGTTATAATCATGTGACAAATTACCTGGCTGTCTGTATATGATTGCTGCTCTCTTCTCATCCCCTGCAGTGGACAGGTATTCTGCTTGCTGACAGTAACTATCTTTTCTCTTGCTATCAATCTCAACCATTTAGTTAAAACTAAAGAAATTATTCTCCTCTCCCAGGCTCTCCTTTCCCAAAAGGGCTGTGTGACTCAGAAGGCAACACTTTACAATGATAGCTATCCATCTTCCCACTCACTTTTACTGTCATCCTTTTTCACCCCCTGCAACCGTGAAGGAGAAGGAATTCCTTTAGCAGGAACCAGGAGGAAAGAAAAGTCTTTCTGGTTAGAGGCTATTTGTGTTCTCAGGTTCTTGCAAGAGACTCTGGTGACCAGAACACAAACAAATGGGAGAAAATCTTCCCAAGTTTTTTACAAACATCAGTTCCTAATATCCCACAACCGCTCTGTGAAGTCCTCATGGACCCTGTTTATAGGGACATGCAAAAAAATGTTGTGGTCCAGCTTATGTCTGCCAAGATAGTTCAGACCAGGTTTGTCATCCCTCTCTAGAAACACCACCCTTTGAAGAAAACCTTGTCCCTCAGGATCACTCCTTGTTCCCTTCCTCCCCCAGGGAGGGTATCTAGCTGACCCCTGGTACTTCTCTGCCCATACACTCTGAAGATTTCTATCATATAACTCAAGCCAAGGGTTAGTTCTGAGTGATTTCCTCCATTTTGACAGTTCAAATAGGAGAAGTTACAAACAATATTCAGATCATTTCATTCCCACTACCTTTGCCCTTTTCCCTGGGAAACACAGCTCATGAAGAGCATGCAAACTGTTCCTTCAGATTTTCTGCTGGTAGTAAATATACTTCTCTTCATTATTTTATTTCCCTGATCTTCATTCAAAGAAACCTACAAATGCAGTGAAGTGTTACCTGTCAATCAGGTCATCAGCTTAGCAAATGTCTGGCAGCAAAGAAACATGAAACGAAGCAGCTAAAGCGTAATTTTCTTCTGATCAGTCTATTAGACATTTGTTCATTTGAACAGTTTGGGCCTCTGTTCTACTATATCATCTGGCAAGAGCAGACATCTGAAAATTATATTCTTTCACCAGATATAAAGTCTATAGCTCTCATTAAAATATTCATGACAAGAAACACTCTAGTCAATTGGTGAATTGCTGTTAAACTGTTAACAGTTAAAACATAAATCACCACCATGCCATTACTGTGGTGTGGGAGAACTTAATGGACTGGCAGTAATTTATGTATAAATACAAATAACAGGAACATTGTGATAAGCTCAAAGCAGCCGAGGGCTTCTCCTGTGAAAATGAGAATTTGTGTACAGAGAAGTCTGAAGAGAATTTTGTAAAGAAATTACCAAAAAGTGAAAAAACCCTCCAGTTACAAATGAGCTAGCTTAGGTACAAGCTCAGGTGCTGCAGGGAACACAGCAGAGAGTGCAAAATCCATGCAGGACTCTAACTCCCAGGCCTACCTGTAACTGCCCTACCTGAGCTCTGCCAGCTGGGCCTCAGATCAAGCAAATCTGGACTTATTTTCCTACATGGATGGCAATCACTGCTATGCACACTCTACAATATCCCAATCCCAGCTGAAGAAATGCTTACAGAGTGCTAATTAAAGCAGCCACTGGGTATTTCAGGTAAAAGAACATCAGTCTGACTATTGTACTTAAACTAAAGATCTTCTAGACTAGAGACAGCGTATTCTGGAGCAGTAAAGTCCTTCGAATGTATTTGAAAGAAATGGAGAAGACACAAAAGAAAGGTAACTTTTCCATTACAAAATCCAGCCATTTCACCTGGAACCAGCCATATGAGGAAGGCCAGGACTGATGCTTCCACAACTGCATTTTGCAATCTCTGTATTGTCAGCTACAAGAGTGACTCGAATTAAAGCCATGTAAACATGAATGAACCCATGTCCCGGGTTTGACCAAAAGCCCAATGAATTCTGTAAAATTGCTTTACTGACTCCTGGTGCTCAGCTCAGGCTTTTGGCAAAGCTGGTGCTAGGACACATATACGAAGTGATTCAATAACCTCCTTAAAAAGGACCCAGAAACACTCTCCCCAAACAACAAACCCCCAAATGGAATAACTTTCCATTCTCATTTTCCTTTAGAGTACAAATGCCTTTATAAACAAGTCTTTTTACAATTTTACCTAGCATACAGCTATCACTATCTTAAACAGCAGTTTAAAAATCCCACCATTTTTGTCTGATTTATCTACTCACCACATCGTAATGATTTATAGATCATTTCTACTCTCAAATTAACCTTGGGAAACATTTAGATACTCTTTGGGAAATGCTCAGCTGACTATGGAAATCTCTAATTTCTACATCAACGGAGGGCTTTGCATGCCTGGTTAAGTCTGGAACTGTCTGTTCCTAATTTGTTTCTCCAGCTGAATATTTATTTGATTCACAGCCTGTGTCACAGATGCTTTTAAACTTATTGTCATCAAGGAACTGAGATGCAAAAGGAGAAACTCCTATTTTGTCTTTCTGTGTGTTACTATTAAACCACTCAGTTATTTCACCTTCCAGTTCTGCTCTGAAGAACAGAGAGGGCCTAATCTTGGAAAAGCACATTCATTCATTTTGAGATGGGTATTTAGTTGCTAAAGAGCAACTGCCTGCTGCAGCATTAATATGGGTGGAGCTTTGCTGGTAAAACCATTTCTTGCATCTCTTTTCATGTTGAGTGGCAAGTTCCTTACTTTGAACTCTGCCAGGTTATTGTAGCAGAAAAGTTGCCAATTTTAGTAGGAAGGCTGAGTGATAAAAATAAAAAGATCACCAGGGATGGAAAGAGAAGTGATAAGGCAGAAAATGTAAATAAAATGGAACAGAGACCTTAAAGAGAGCTGATGCTGGATTATCAGTGGCAGAGTCAGTGTGGTCACCCTGCCTGCATGGGCTGTGTCTGCCATCCCAGGCAATCTGTATGCAAAGGCAGCCACAAGCAGCTGATTAATTCAGCTACTGCTATAAACTAGAAAATAAATTATTCCATTAAAAAAAGATATTTTAGCATCAGCTATGATCAGTGAACCTCTAATTTTTCTCTTCTTTCCATTTGCCATGCGTCCTTCTCCAGCTCCATCCAGGACATCTTAATTACCCGCAGTGAGCGATTGCCACGGAGCTGCAGGCAATGTGATGAATCAGTTTCAAAGTACAGTGGCTCATGTGCAACTTCTGCTGCTGCAGATTACTGCGCTAAAGATTACAAGTCACACAGAAAATCCCAGAAGAGAACATCAGGGTTTAAACAGAGTATGAAAATTGTAGGTTCACATTCTAACGTGTTTCTTATTGGATTTGACTTGCCACGAGAGACCCAGCATAACTCGTGTCTCATATCTTACCTCACACTCAGCTGTGGAGAGGACTCGGGGTCTGTTTGGAGAACAATTATAAATAAAGCTGTCAGAAGCCTGTCCCCACAGGGCCATTCCTTTGTCCATACCATGACAACGTTAATACTCTATTTTCAACAGCTTTTTTCCGTAAACGTGGGCATGATTTTGAGCTCACATGAAATCCAGCCAGTCAGAAATTGTAGCCAGGTCCTGTGGTGCTATTTATCCTTGTCACTGCATCCTCAGCAGTTCAGAAGTGAAGATCCAGCCGCCAATTAAAGCAAGAGCAACCTTTCAATGAGATTAACATGTGCCCCAAGTTATCTCCACCTGATGGCCTAATCCTGTTCCCAGAGAATTTTGTGAAAGCTGCCTGACTCCACTGAAATCCTCTCTTACCCAAACCTGGCAGCTGCATTAGCACATTTGAGGTCACAATGAGGGCAGGAGATAAATCAAGGTTATTCTCATCAAGGATTAGAAGGAAATGCCCAGGTTCTCTAAGCTACAAACTGGGAATGGCAAATAAGGATTTGGCCGTATTTGAGTAGGTATAGATGTGCTTTTGAATTTATATTTATAGTCAAATATAATGAAAGTTGATGAAAAGAAAAACAATGGTTTTTTTCAAGTTGGAATAGCTGTTATTCATTCTGACTGTCTGGATTTGTAATCAGCTTTATCAATTTAGTTTCATTTAGAGCATGGCTTGTGGCAGCACCTTTCTCAGATTCAGAGACAGCTGAACTCAGTTAAGTAAAGCCCTGGATGTTCCACGTGCTTTATTAATGAAAGTATCAATATATTATATGGAATTTAGCAAAAGCAGGAAATTGAGATTTTTGGGAAGGTAGATATAGCTGTTAGACCATGTAGAGAGGACTACTGACAATGCTAGGAGAAAAGCCAGACCGAACAAAGCCGAACTTGCCAAGAGAGATCAGTGAAGAATAAACACTATATGCCTGATCCGTTGGAAAATGAAGTCAGACAACGCAGCAGGCTATCTCCAGCAGTGCGCGTGTTTCCCAAAAGCTTGACAAAGAGCTGGCAGTGCTTTAGGATTCCCAGAATATGCATCCACAAATAAGTAGGTCGGGAACATATTTAAATCAGTTTATCTACGCAAGCCCTGCCTGTAAAGCCTCCCAGTTTAAGAGCAGCAGGACTCTGCTGCCTGGCTCAGATGAGTTGATTAAGGAAGAGGGGCTCCTCTGCTTCAGGAGTCAAGTCACTGCTGCTTTCTGGTGTCATCGTGCTCATCCCTTCCTCTCTAGCCACTGGTGCTCCCTCACATTGGTTTTTTTTGAGCTAGTTGTTGTAAAAGGACTTGGAGAAGTCAAGGTTTCACTGGTTGCAGTCCCAGTCATCTCCTACCCAACTCTTTCAAAACTAAGAACCCTGACTAAGGGTCCAGGAATGCTCCATGATCCTTCCTGGCACACACTCAGTGTGGGTGGCACACACTCGGTGTGGGTAGCACCCACCTGCATGCAAGGAGTTAACACAGCTTTGATCCATCACCCTATTCTCTCCTGAAGTCCACACATCAGCCACTGAATTCTGCCCAAGTGCCTCTGAGCAGATTTTAAGGGAATCTTAACATGTCACACATCATCCCAGTCCCCTGGTTTCTCAGTGGAAGACAATCTGGGATTGCCTCTCAGTGGTCACAGGACACCCATGGCAGAAACGATGAGGAGAAAAAAATGAGCAGATATTTCACAGTTCCTGCGATGGCAGGGTGAGCTGGGGAATGCTGTGTCAAGATTACTGGCAAACCCCGTGGCCCATGTGCCACACTAAGCTCTGTGAGCTTGGCAGCTCTGGTTTCTTGTTCTGTGTCTGTCTCTAATGACTCTAATCTGCTCTATCTTTCACTGCATCCTTCACAGCAGGAAATCACACAGCCCTAAGTGACTTACTCCCAACCTTTACGTTCGGCCATGTGGATATTGGCGGATATGTTTTTAAAGTGTTGCTATTGCAAAACAAGGTCAGGGATCATGTTGCCAGATGAAAAGGAAACCGCCACCAAAATGCAAAGCCAAAGAATTCCCACAATTAAGCCAAAAATTCTCATTAATATTTATGGATTCAAAACTAATCATGCACCCTTGAAGCCAAAAATCCTCATCAATATTTGTGGATCCAAAACAAACCCTAAGGCCTATTTATATGATACATTTATTTACAGGATAAAGCTAATCTCAGGGGGATGGGGATGACATAATTGTTAGGACATTGAACTTTCCTTCTTCTCCAAGTTCACACATTCGACCTTCCCTTGCAGCACACTTAATCAATGCATGCAAATCCTTTTTCACAGCTCTGTTCCCACTTAAATCAATGGCAAAACTCCCACCGAATCAAATGAGGATATAATTAAGCCCTTCACATTTTTCTAAACTCCACTCAAGTAGCTCACAAACCTACAGAGTGAGTAAAAATTTGGTATGTAGATGGCACAAAGCATACAGAAGAATGTGGAAAATAAAAAGAAAAGCAAGTTGCATGCATTTTGGCCAAGTCTAATCATCCCTCTACTAATCCTGTTCCTCCAAGAGAGTTGTAGAAAGTCCTGTTCAGCAAGTCACCTTATATTCAGATCTGCCTCTGAACAGATATGCTGCTTACATCTTCCAAATTCAGGATGACTTGTCTGCACAAGATCAGATTCTGTCCCCTTTCTTCATGCTGATGTTGTCTACGTCAGATTGCTGACTTGGGGATACAAATACCTGCTGAATGTGTGCTGCACAAGTCCAGAGATGACAGATAACCCCAGGACTGCTTCTGCAGAGTCATTGTGCAAGGTGGATGTCCCTAGCAGTAGGAAAAGTTAAATCTCCAGGACGCTGACCCTGAGGATTCAGAAGACATATTTAAAGGTATGTGTAGTGTATTGAAGGGGAAAATAACTGGTCCTGGTTTAACATGTCTGTGCGAACAGCAAAACTGAAGGTTTCCCCTCTAGATCAAGCCCAGCAGTGTGTATGAAGTGCAGGCAGAGGGAACCCAGCAGTGATGAGGTTTGTCAGAGTCGCTAGAGTCATCATTTTTCCCCAACTCCATGGTTAAAAGTGGCATTTCAGGGGCAAAAAACGGCTTGCTGTGACTTGGAAACCACTACAAAACCATTGCTTGCCAGAAGCACACGCAAGCTTGTAATCCTCTTCCAAGTATTAGTTTTGGAAAATGGCTTTAGAGCATCTTCCAAATCTTTGCAAACCAAGCTGGAGCTCTACAGGAGAGTGCCCTGAATGCTCTGCTACCACCCTCTGCATTTCACCTCACTGCTGCAGTGCCCAGCCTTGATCTGTAAATGCTCCACACTGAGAGGTGCCACGTCCAAGAGGCAGTGCCATGGCTGGTGGTGGAAAGCTGCTTTCCCCCAGGCAGCCCCCACAGGTGTTGCCCAGCAGAGATGGGATGCAACTCTCTCCTCAAAGCCAGCACAAGGCAATAAACAGGAATACAAGTTAATAATTCTGCTAAAATGAAGGACTGAAAATAAGATGAAAAGGAGAAGGAAGATGCTCTGCTGACAGGTTTGCCTTCAGATATGTCCCCTGAAGCACCAGCCTGCAGTGGGGGCTGTGCAATGCCCTGGGGGGGGATGGCAGGAGCTGTGCAGAACTGTCTCCCTGCTTTCCAGCCATGTGCTACCAATGGTGGGGCTTCCAGCAATGAAATCCAATGAACTGCATCCTGACATGGGAGTCTGGAAATCAGAACAAATCTTTGTGCAAGCCTGGGCTCAGATTACCACTGTTTTCTTTCTAAATCTGTTCGTCTTATCTTTTAGACAGGAAACAATTTGCTGGAGAGACAATTTCGCCATGAATATGTAAAATTCTCCATAGACCCCAGGGGGATGTCCTATATCATAATAAGCAAAAGAACTTCGATTAAAGTGTGAAAGTATCATCTCTCTAGTGATGTTACAGGGATAAGTACATTTGTAATGCATGTGTACATATTTATGAATGCATATCAGAACAGAAATATATGTAGGGTAGGTCCAGGTTTAGGTTGGATATTAAGAAGAAATTCTTCCCTGTGAGGGTGGGGAGGCCCTGGCACAGGTTTCCCAGAGAAAATCCCTGGAAGTGTCCAAGGCCAGGTTGGATGGGGCTTGGAGCAACCTGGGATAGTGGAAGGGGGTGGAATTAGCTGATCTTTATGGTCCCTTCCAACCCAAACCATTCCAAGCTCCTGTGATTCAGATTTCAGATCTAGATGAGCATGTAGGTTCCCTGGCATGAAACTCCTGGCCCGTGTTCAGCAGTGTGGAGGGGCAGGGGCAGTCAGGGCCAGTCCTTGCTCAGTGAGTGGCCCCCAGCAGCTCCGGTGCCACAGCAGAGCCTGTGCAGGCAATGTCCCCCTCAGGAAGGACACACCACTGGGCCAGACCTAAGCACTGGGAGAGAGCAGCAGCAGCAGAATCCCTGCCCTCATTATACACAGATCTAGTAACCTACTTTGTCAGAAAAAGCCCTGAATGAGATGGGGTGGCTGGGGACCGGAGCAGCAGCTCTGTGTCTCAAACATCTTTGCACTGTCACTTCACCCCACTGAGATGCAGCATAAGAAGCAAGGCAGGGAGGAATTTTTCATCTGCCTGCCACCAAGACCTTGCTGCTGCTAAAGCCTTTTTTCTATTCCCTGCATGAACACCAGCTTCATTTCCCATGGCAAAACGGCCTATGAGCAAAGTTCTGATGTCCTGGTGCTGTCACCCTCTGCTGTCACCCTCTGCTCCTGTGAACCCCCCTCACAGCGGGGCAGGAGGCAGGGATGCTGCTCTGAATGGGTCTGTCAATGCAATTTAAGCATTCCACAGCCACATCCTGGTCTCAGGTTTCAGTGGAAATCGCTGATGCTCTGCTGACTTACATCAGCTACAGTTTAGGGCTACTTTATTTTTGGAGAGCTGGACAAGATGCTGGGAATAAAGGGAGGACCACTCAAAGGCCAGTACAGGGATTGCCAGGGAAGTGACCCCGGGAGAGCCTGAGATCCTGGCTATGCAAGGTGGTGACCCCCACGTCTCTGTTTCCAGATGACCAGGCAGGTGTCACCTCCCTTTACTTTAAATATCCAAAATATAGACATTTACATATAAACTGTTTGAACCTCTGCTCCTTGAAGTCAAGGAAAAGAAAACAGAGTTCACTTTTAAGCCTTTTCTCTGGGATGAAATTACTTGCAACCTGAAAGTGACTTTTAAGATAACTTAAATGTAGCCTGAATATGAAATATTCAAACTTAATTATACGTGCTGTAGAGCAAATATAACTGTCTAAACACAAGCTTTCTCTCACAGTTTTGTTTCCCAGCATCTCACATTGAAGGGATATTGTTTTCTTTCAGGCATTAACTGTTGAGATATAAAATTTCTGGACCAAAACATCCATGCCAGAGAGTGGATATTACTTTTGAACAAGCAACATATTGTTCACTTCATTGGTTGGGCCTTTCCTATTACAAAAAGACATTCTGATAGCTGATCCAGTGGCAGGTCCTACAGCTCACATTGTTTTCAGTGTATGAACACTGGGTCAGCTCCTATGGAGGTGCTTTGTGCCTCCCAAACACTACACAGACAACACCGCTGTGACAGAGTCACACGCACACAGGCACCTGTAGCAATCCTAAGGCCACAGAGAAACCTGTCATTTCCAGTGCGACTATACCACTGATTTAGCAAAGAAAAAGTCTTTCAGAGTGCCCTACCAGGTCAGAGCAAACCCCTTGGCAGCTGTGGGTCCTTCCCCTGCCTGCAGCCGACTCAGCAAAGCTGGAGGAGCAGAGGGTTCCTTCGCCTGGTGCCTGGGTCAGCAGTGTGAATGGTGTGTTCAGAACTCTTCTGGGATTTCCAGGGAAATTCTCCAGGGAGGAGAAAATTTCTGGCTTCAGGTGCCCTGCCATGTGCTGCTGGGAGTTATTCTCTGCAAGCTTTTGGCCTATGGCCCACTTTCATTTTCCTTCTGTCAGAAGATGTCTTATTTGAGTTTGCAAACATCTCCTGCACATGCAAAACTTTGAACAAACTTATTATTTGAAAACTTTTTCCACCCAATTTTACTGCCCACATCTCCTGTGATCAGTACAGTCAGATGCCTGTTTTATAGTAAAATGCTGTTTTACAGTAAACAAATATTTTGGTGTAAAAAGAACTCCACAAAATTTATCCTGTTAGATGCACTCCACTGTACATGGTAATCCCTTTTTGTCGTAATCAAGCACAGTTTCTAGCTTTCCTAACACCACAGATCAGGTTCAGAAGCTGTTTGTCCTCGTATTTGTGACCTAGAATACAGCCCCCAAAACTATATGTTTTTACGCATATATTCTTTAATTTATGCCGATGATGCGGGAAGCCAGAAGGATCCCCTTCCGTGCCTCAAAGTCATGCACCAAGTTTGTTTTTTCTACATCCTTGCCTGCTCTAAATACGTGGAAAGGTATCAGAAGTGTTTGCTAATCAGTTTTTCTTGCAGAGCCTTTTCAGAACAAGTGATCCAGGACAGTTTTTGCCCATCTGGCTCTTCACAAAAACGCCCTTCCTGGATGATGACTAATTAGGCAATATAATAGTTTATCCTTCTAATGAACTGCTTTACTCAGCAAAGCAAACAGTATTCTGGTGTATTTATTTGTGGCATTTATGTAACTGTTTGCACATAGGTATTTCAGTGGCTGTGAAATAATTATGATATTGAATTAGCATAAACGTTGCATTTCTCAGCTCATGAAATGCCCCCTTTTGATTCCGGGGGCAAAAAGAAGTGGGAGGATGCTTAAACATTTGAGAATGAAACACACTCATTAAGTGAGGCTCAGTTTATGAACTTCAGAGGTTAAGCATTAGCTACAAAAAATCTTTTAATCAAGATGGATCAAGCTTCTCCACTTAAACACATTATCCGAATTTGCAGTCTTCTCTAGTTAATGAGTCAGTCTGAATTAGCCTTTCAAAAGAATTAAGGGGAAAGAATCAACACTTTGATGGTGTTTGAAGCACAAGTTGAAGTAATTGAATCAAAGTGTTAAATCTTAGATGAGATCTTTTAAGCTGTAAAACAGTGATTGAGAGCTGTGTGACTGAAACCAGATGCAGTGGCTAATTTGGATGAATTCTTCCATGCAGGGAGGTCCCCCTCAATAGCAGCCTGCCTAAAAGCAGAATTTTCTTACCTTCACCCCGCTTGGAAAAGGAACAATTAGGGTTGAAATGTGCCAGTGCGTGCTGGTGCATTCCCCTGTGACTTCAAGATAGATTTTTGGTTTTTAGGTCAAGGCTCATACCTGAATGTGCTGTGAAAACAAGACTTTGAGCGAGTCCCTTGGGAGTCCACCAGGGAGGGATAATAAAACTTTTATCTCTCCAGGTCTCTGGGATGAGGTCAGTTAACAGACAGGCTCTCTGCATTCACACTGCAAGCCTACTCTGAAGTTTACCCAGATCATTAATTTGGGAAATTCCTATAGCAGCACATCAGGAGAAATCCTGTCTCCTCAAAGAACAGTTTAAAGGGACTATTTTAATATCTAATGGACCAGATCCCTCAAGATTATGATGAGATCCTGAATGTGTAGGTATAAAAGGAGCTGCTTGAGCACTTTCCTACTGGAATAAGCTGTTAAAAGGAGAAGTCATCAGTCTCCCTGGGTCCTTGTATCTGTCCTTGTCCCCTGGCTGCCCACTCTGTGTGTGTGAAACTCCCTTTGAAGCAAAGACCATGTTACTTTTGTTAGAAATTCCATTAGCGGTCAGAGTCAATTTCTGTAATTAAGATGTGATGAAACAACAACCAACCAAGCATTTTTTTCCAATAAAGTATTAACTTCAAAGCTATTTATATGCTTAAATGTGACCCATAAAACCACCCATCCTTTGATGTTCTCCAGCTGCAAGTGACTCTACTCAGTGACAAAGCTCAGAGGACAAATAAAAGTGGGCATCAAAACCCAGCTCTGAAAAAAGCACAGCTGTGTTCAAGAAGGGATATCTATTCTCTTTACGGTTGCTGAAAGCTGCAGGAATGCGCAAAACACTTCTGAACTAGAAGGTCCTTAAGAGCAGTATGTTAAACCTGCCAGCTGGGGCTCTTACCCAAAATGAAATATAGACAACAGTCAAGTCCAAAGCTGGCCAGGGTTGTTCCAGCCACAGGAGGGATGGTGGCACAGCACCACCATGCTCAGCTCTGGGCATGCTCAAGGCCCTGCATACCGGGGATTGAACCCAGGAACTGAGGAATGACCCAGGGATGTGTGTGAGATAACACACCGAGCTTGTTTGATATCTCACTCATTAACAGGTTGCATTAATTTCCTCATTTGTTTTCTCTATTTTTTTTTTCCCTCCCCATTCTCTAAATTGTACCTAATTGGAACCTTGGACCTGGGCATCCAGGGGTGCCTGTCCTTGGCTGTGGACCTCCTGCTCCTGGCTGTCCCTGCCTGGAGCAGGCTGCCCAGAGGCCTTCCAGGGGAGCAGAGGGGCTCGGTAGGGATGCTTGCCCTGCAGAGGGGATTTGCTGTCCTAGAGACATGAATGAAGGACAAAAGACAAAGCTGCAGGCGCAGTTAAAAACAGTTTTTCCTTCCAGCAGAGGGAAGGAAAAAATAAAAAAGGGGGTGGGAAATGCCATGCAGAATAGAGAAGATCTGAAGAAAACATCACATAATGTAACCAGATTTTTGTGTGGGAGAAATGAGCATTGACAAAATTCACATGTCTGAAGGGAATTTAATTGAAAGATTAAACATAAGTCAAGACTCAGAGGCCCAAAAGCAAAAGATATCATGCTTCAAAAGTAGCAAGTCATGCCCTTGCTCAGAAGAGACTGTGTTTAACCATGTGCCTCGTACTGGCACAGCCTGATTAAACTGCTTATAAGAATCTGAGGCTTCATTAACTATGAATTTTTTAAGTTTGTTTTTTATAAAAAGACAGAGCACATGTCAAAGCAAGTACAAGATGCTTATAGCCAATCTCTTTTCCAGCACACAGAGATATGCTCCACTGATCACTGACATTAACAAAAAAAAAAAAAAAAAAAAAAAAAAAAAAAAAAAAAAAAAAGTAAAAAAAAATAGACTGCACTGGGTTTTAGAGGTGAGAAATGGAAAAGATCTATTAGGTCAGCTTGCTCAGCTCCCAGCTAAAGCACACAGCTTTTGCTATGGGTTGTTTACCCAAGTTTCTAGAAAACTTTCCCTTGGACTAAATAAAGTGTTGTATAATGTTCTTAGTAATACCAATATTTTCCCTATGCTGAAATAGCTGAATGCATTTCTGTGTGTGTAAAATATTATTTCCTTGGTAGGTATGGGCATAAGGCTCCCACAGCTTAAGAGTCCAAGACCAGCTCACATGGCTCCCTCTAAAAACTCAGCTGGCACGGATAGCCCTCCTTCCTCATCTCCTAGAGGAGAGGATTCGAGGGATATTTAGAGCTTAGCAGCTCAGAGAACCCCTGAGGAAGGCTGAGCAAGGGAACAAACTGTGGCTGGGGATGGGCACCTGCAGCAGAGGTGGTCTCATCCCAGAACAGCCCCTTGTGCCCCTCTGGGCATAGGCAGGGACACATTCCAGACTCCCAGGTGCTGCGGTGGCCTGAAAATAACCCCAGAGCCAAACAAGGAGGAAATAAGATGATTAAACCTTCACAAGCATGTCCATGGGCATTAGCAGGAGCTTTGCTGAGCACAGCAAGGTACTGTTGAGAGAGAAAAAACCCTCAATATTAATATTAAATCTTGTGGAATTTTCTTTAAAGAAGCATTTTAATATTGTGCTTCAGAGTTAGTAAAAGTATTATAAATAATTGCTGAGAAATGCAGGCCACAGTCTGAACTGGTGGTTTGATGCATGAAGGAGATTCCAGCAGCCCTGGGTGCAGCTCCACCTGGCCCCAGCAGGTTCCAGGGAATAGTAAAACAGTAATTCCATTTGTTTCAGATTTCTTTTTAATAAGGACAAGGAACGAGATAGAAGTTGTGAGGGTAAAGAGCTGAACTGTTAGCAGATGACTACTGTGATTAGATTAATGAAATGCCAAAGGATCCAGGTCTGGACATAATAAGAATATAGAAACTGCAATCATGCTTCATGCTGTGAGGGCAACTAGAAAAGCAATGACATAATTTATCAAATATTTTCTTTATCTATAATAAGAAAAAAAATAGTAACAGAACAATGTTGTCTCCCTTCATTGTCTCCCTTAGAAAAGACTGAATTGCAATAAAAGTTCATATTTCAGCTTTGCTGAGGTAAAACTAGTGGTAAATTGATACGAGGACAAGTCTTACCTTTCTTTTCATCACAGGAGACTTGTTTTTTAACAGTGAAAATCTAATGTATTTGAGTGAACTAATTTAGCAGGGAATTATTGCACTGCTGATTGCATATTTTTATAAGTAGCAGTTATTAGTTGTTTGCTGTCTGCTTTAACACTGCCAAATTAATTTAACAGTAGATAAACAATGATACATAATTACAATACAAATGTTACTGTGCAATGACACAAATACCTGTAAATCCTAGAAAGGATATTTATGTTGCTGAAATAAGTCATTTTAAGGGTGACTAACTCTCATCCTGGCCATAGATTTCCCCACCAGTCATAAGATTCTTACTAATTGTTACGATTTAAAAAACCCTCAGCACAGCATCCACAAAACCCCACAGAATTTTAAAGTCATTTCTCTTGAGTTTTTGATTCTAAAAATAAAATCAATTTTATTCACACCAAAACTCAGAACTGAGAATTTCTGCCTACCTGAAAAAAACCCAGTTGTGTGATACAGTGAATCTTTTTGGTCTATCATACCAAACATATATTAATAGCCCATAAAAAATAAGCACAGAAAAACGGGTTTGTGTTGCTGTTTTTCCTGATAAAGAAGTTACTCCCAGGTCCATGTGGCAGCAGCTGATCCCAAGGGATGCAGCCAGCAGGCAGATCCACGCTGGAACATTCTGTCAGCGGGAGCAGCTGCTGGCTCACTTCTCCCTGCAGGATAAGCAGGCTCCAGCCTGAAAGTCCCAGGGCTGCACTGGAGATTGGTGATGCCATCACTCTGTTTCTACCTTTCCAATGAGTCTCCTTGCCCTGGCTGTGGCTCTGTTGAACAAAAATCTGTGTTTTGTGCTGGTCCACACACGCTGCATCCTCTTGCTGGTCCACGGGGTGCAGGGGAGGGGACAAACACCTGGGGCTGTGCTCGGGGCTGGAGGCTGCTCTGCAGTGCAAGGGTGCAGGGAGATGAGATTTGTCACATACCAAGTGCTGCTCACCACTTCATAGTGAGGCTTCATGTCCCCGGCTGCTCTGCAAACATGCACACGGAGGAGGTCAGAGCTTCACCACGGCTGTGCCTCCTGGCACCACGGCACAAACGTTGCCAGCTCATGAGCAACCCCAAAGCTGCTGGTTACACTAAAGAGCTGCAGCTTCTTCACTTAAGATGCAACTGATTGCTGTCCCCTGGCACTCCTGCATGAAGTGAGACTCATCCTGCCATTCCCTGGGGTGAGAGTGGCCGGCAGAGAAGCTGCCAAGGCAGTTCAGATGCCGCTTGCCTCACTGCATGGCGCACTTAAATGCAGTGTCCCAGGATTCATAAAAGCCTTGGACTACCGTTAGGGAAGGGTTATCTCTGCACTGGCTCTCCTGCCCCTGCAGGGAGGGCAGCCTGTGGAGAACCCTGGGTGATGGTTTGGCAGAGGCTGAAGGTCCAGCACAGCTGTAGCCATAACTTGGTGCTGGAGCGAGTGCTGGTCATGGTGGGGCCATCAGTGCTCTACAAATACTGTCATCACGGCTCTGGGAAAGTTTTCTTCTTAATCACCTCAGTATCTACTAAAATAAGAATTGTCACAGCAATTAAGACTAATTAAAATAAATAATAAATGGTAATAAGAGGCCAACATGATCTATTTCAATACAATGAAATAGAAGGTTTTACTTATTACTCATTCTGGCCTAGTTAAATATATTCATTTATCTGGAAATGTAAAAGCCCATATTCCAGGAGGATAGCTACCTCACAATTTTTATCTTCTTTCTCCCTCTCCTGAAAAGATAAATGCTGTTGTACTCAATCTCTTTGAAAAACTGCTGAAGAAAAAGCCAGGAATAATTAGATCTGATGGGGCTGTAAACATTTTTAGAGAAAAATAGAATCCCCTTCAGAAATCATCAAAGTAATTATTAAACTACAGGAGCTCTAAGCTTGAGAACAAAGTAAGAGAAGATTATTTGTTTTGGAGGTTATTCTATTTTGGTCAGAAATTGCTGCATAGTCTGTTTCTTATTTTCCTTTGTTAATGTTCTTTGCTGCATGATATTAACCTCCACTAAACTGTTCCTCCTCAGTCTGCTCTTTGCTGTTCGGAATAAACTGCACCTGTTTATACTCACATATTCCTGTTAGATATTGTGTTGTCTCATTACAGATGGACTTTTGGGTGCAGGACCAGTGCTAGAACCACACTGACTCACAGGGCTGCTGTTGGGCCTCAGGATGCTGCAGGGCCCGGGGTGAATCTGAGGCTGATGCTGCAGAGTGCCATCAGGAGCCTCTGCAGGCAGCCACGGAGCCACAGCACCCCAACAGTGCCACAGGTCCTGGCTGTGTTTGCAACTCATCACACAGGGACAGGCAAAGCAGCCATGGGATAAGCTTTACTCCCAAGTCAAGATCAAGAGATTTCAAGGTTGCTCAATTCACAATAATACATTTTTTTTTGTTATGAACTCTCTTACAAAATGTGTTCATAAACTGCTGCCAAACATTCAGCATATTTCTGATATCAAGGACTTGAGGACAGAATTTTCAAACAAATAAATAACAAGTTCATATGCAGGAGGAGCCACCTTCAAACCAAGTTTCTCAGAACCTTAGAATGCAGCCATCGAAAAGTATCTTTAAAGTTCAAATGCACTTTGCCTCTCCCCTAATGGTCACATCTAGATAATATTTTAGGGGTTCTTCTGATTTCATTCCCACTTGAACGGAACAAACATGCCCAGACAGACCTATCTGTCTGAGTCCTTGCTCTGGTATCAAAGGGTCTGTCTGCCTGAGTTTATTGCAACAAATAAAAATCAATGCATTTTAAATGGAAAATCATTTCCACCTGAATTGCTGTAGATACAGATGTGGAAAACACATTAGACACAGCTTGCTGAATGACAGGCATTTTTGCCTTACTGCTGCTTTGTGACTAACACTTCGGGAGCAGACAACTGCTTTCATGCAAATAGAAAGCCTCAATCTCCCCAAGTACATGGAAACCATCATTGCAGAATGGGAATGACTCACATTAATGCACTACATTTCATAACAGCCCTGTGAGATACCAAATTGTCAGATGATAAGGATGTGAGGCGTGGAGATTAAATGATTTAACTAACTCCTATAGACTGCTTTTTGACAGAGCCAGAAAATTAACGCCGAATTTCTCAGTCCCCATCCAATATTTTAATCTCAACATTAGTAGTAGCAATATTAGAGTAACTTCTCTTCCCAGCACAGTGATAGAGGATGCAATGGGCCATGAGGGATTGCTGCAGATATCAAATCCCCTCTCCAGTAAGGGCTCTGCTTCTTTTCTTTCAATCTGTGCACACACTGGGCATAGCAAGACCAGGCACATAAATACAGAACAGCAATGTCAGGCCTTCAGCTCTTGGGCCAAGTGTTAAACAATTTTTAATATGTAGATGAGGCCTTGGCTTCCCTTTGAATCTTGTAGATGAAGCTTTCAACAGCATAATGTCCAACAGGATTAGATGGGGCCTTGCTCTGCCCTTCACCACAGAGAAACTTTCCAGCTGCTCTTTCCCCTGCCCCTGGGAGCTCTCTGTGCCTGTCCCAGCCTCATCTTTGCATGACACGACTGTGTGGCTCAGACCATTTGCCTGCAATTCCCAGTGTCTGTGCCACATTTCTGGCTGGTTCACTGATTTTTCTGGGCCTTTCTTCCCATCCTGTTATTTCTGGGGAGGGGAAAAAAGCCCCATTACCCTTGCATTCACTGTGGTGAAGGGGCATTTGGCATGTACAACTTATCACAAAGAGCCCCTAACGTGTTTGTTTTACAAGCCAGTCATTCGGAAAAAATAGATTAAGGGGTTTTTTTCAGCTGAAATAGTTCTAATTTATTTCTAGATTGGAGTAACAAATAAACAGAAATTAACCTGCCTGGGTGCAATCTCTTCAAAAGAGGTTCAGAAGCTGGGTTTTAATTGGTTTAGTTCTTAAGCATGCAACATTGGCTACATAAGACTATAAATCACCGGATTTTAATGACTTACATAATATTTTTCCACAATGCATACAGAGAAAGGCAACAGCTAAAATAACTTATACCATGGAGCAGCTCTTTCTTCATCCCATTTATTTCCACTATTTGGCAAAATGAATAAAAGTTGCCTTGCTGGTATCACATTCAAGTTTACTGAGCTTTTCTGCCTTAAACTGTGTATCAGACCAAGAAATATTTATAGAAACCTTTGGAAAACAATGTCCTGGCTTCAGTACATCTACTGAACCTAGCAGTTGTTGTTTGACTCCAAGAGTCATGGCTCAATCTCACGCTGATTTCAATAATGTTCAAGTAGTACCAGTATTTGTCGGCCAATTTAAAACTTGTTTTCTTTTAAATTATTTTAACCAACGTCGAGATCTCAGTATTTTGCAGCATTGCTGGCTGCAACATCTTCAGAGCTGCATTGGTTTCAAGGCTTTTTTCTTTTTTTCCTCAAGTAATTAAGCTGGTTTACTAAAGCCAGCCTGTTTAAAAGGAGGGTATTGATACAAAGTTTTTGATGGAAAGTTTTCTGGGGACAAACAAAAGGAAAAAGAAGAGACTGAATAAAATGTCTGACCCCCCTGAGTTGCAAAATGGGTGCTTTGACTGAATCCTGCTCCAAAAATATGTTTTTGAAAGTGTGAGTGGAAAATGGTATGGAAATAGAAAAAAGAAAAATCTACAAAAGATGTCACAAATTGAAATTGCCATTCTTCAGCCATCTCTGCTTCTGGAGTCTGTTATATGTGGACTAAAGAATGACATTATGAATCATAAAGTACTTAGAATAAAAATATCAAAGAATTCAGATCAAATAAGTGGTAAATGCCCTCCAGTAAGATTAAATGAAATTCTCTTATGACAACTACAGTTCAACAGTACAGCAGACATTTTATGCCATTCTGTAATAATTTGTAATTTTGCAGTAGATGGTTATCAAATGAATTTTTCTTCTGTAGATAAATTAACTTCAAAGAGATTGTTGCCAAAACACCTTTCTATTTCCTTTTATGTTCAGTTATAAAGAATCCCAAAAGATCCATTCATTAGACTTAGTCAAATTGTTCAATGTTGAAAAGGAATCAAGAAACAACTCTATAAAATGTGAGATTAGTTATGACTAATAACCTGAACAGAAATTCAAAGTGATGAAGCACTGGTATGTCTTCCAACATGTATGAAACCTACTATCTGAAGTGTCACAGCATTTTCAGAATGATGCTGGTTTGAGAGCAAGCCTTGCTTTTTCAAAGGCACATTTAAAGACATTTATAGAGAGAACATTTTAAATAAGAAAAATCTATGAATAAGTTCTAGTAGAATTTTCTATGCCATAATCTGTTTGTATGGAGCAAGACTTTAAATCTAAACAATGATGTATTGAGGAACTTTGTGGTATCCCAGCTTTGTGCCATTATTCTCAGCTAAATCTGTCTGCATTAGTGGGGTTTGGCTTATTTGGTCAAAACTACTGCAATTTATAGAGGCATCTTTTGTACATCTCCGGGAGAAAAGCAATTAACTTGGAGTAGGTTAGAAGGTTTAGATGTTCAGCACTGTTCGTAGTCCCAATGGAGAAGCAGTCTGCATACCAAGGTAGGAAAATATTAATAATTCAGGGAACCCACACCAAAGACCAAGGTGCCTGCTATTTTTACTGTCACAGGTGAGCAGACTTTGAATAAGTTGAATTCATGCTTAGAAATCTGCTTCAATAGTTCAAGATCAGACGGCTGAAATAAAAAATTGTAATTGGCAGTAGGTTACAATAAAGTGCCTTTCACTGGAATAGATAAAGAGGTTACAAGTAACTCAGATCTTACACTGAAATGTCAAATGGCAGCTGACATTGCTCACCACGGAATTGAAAGCTGCTCATAACACAAGAACAGAAATTTAATTTCAATCTATTTCAATGTAAATTGATCTTTAAGGGTCATTATGTAAAATAATCTTTAGAAATATGATTCTAAACATGCCCAGAAACAGCTATTGGAGTCTTTGCAAATGACATCTTTACTTGATGAAGGGAAGTTTACATAACCTGATACAAGAGCTGTTCACAGCCCTGGCAAAATAAATGCACAGGGGTGTAATTTTCAACTCAAAAGGTTTTTTTAATTTTGTGTATTATGCAGGGACAACAGTGGAGGATCTGAATAAGTTACTACTTTGCCATCTGTAAATAAGGATTCAAAGCTACTTCCTATGCACACACCTCCTGCATAATCTATAGCAAAGGCATGTGGAGGTCTGACTGAAAAACAGTAACTCTTTTCTCAGGAACCTTTGAAAGGGAATTTTGTCTCTTCTCTATCACTCTATTATATTTTCACTGTTTTCAAACCTTTTTATTGTTTAAATGAACTGCCAGAAGTTATGCATGCCAACAATGTTTACACCATGGAGTACCTTCCCTTGTTATGACTTTAACTCAAGTTTGGCTGCATCCCAGAAACAGAGCAAGCCTTCCTTCCTGCACAGGAAATTAGCAGCAGTCTAATTTCTCAGGAGAGAAATCTCGTCTTGGTCAGTGCTGGGACCCATCAGGACATTTTCCCACTCCAGACATAGGCAAGCGTGTAAGCCTAGAAGACAGCAGAGAAATGGCTGTCATATATCGTTCTGAAAACTTAGCAGGAAGCCCTTGTTTGCCTCCCATAATTAACAGAGAAGAGCCCCGGTGGTTCTATCACACTTCTGGCAGATAGAAAGAGAGAGGGGAAAATAAATCTGCCCTGCATGTGCCTGGCATTGTGCAATTCACAGCTGAAAGCCTATGGCAGAGGCGGTAATAAACCGTTCAAGTCGCGAGTGAGATCTAAATGAAACCCATTGCTGGTATTTTTAACTTTCAGCATATAGAAAAAGAGGACAGAAAAGACGCCAGTCTCTTAGACAACTCTGAATCAGTTGGATCTGGCCAACAAGTAGGATCCTTGGATCAAAGCCACAGCTCTTTGCCAGTACTCTGAGTCCTTGGCACCGCTCTGGGCTGGGGGCAGCCGGGCACCCTCTGTGCCGGCGCTCGCTGCAGAGCGGCAGCAGGGCAGAGAGGTTTGTCTGCAAGCCTTGCTGCAACCCAGCCCCGCACACACAGCCTGGCCTGGCCCAGCCCCTGCACTGCCTGGGTGCACTGGGAGCCCCTTTGGCAGCGCCCTGGGCACGGCTGTGTGATTTCAGCAGCCAGAGCTCCTTCCTCACGGCCTCGTGGTCAGGGCAAGGCAGAGCAGTGCTGGCTGCCCCAGAGGAGATTGCGCTTCTGCAATGGCCACGTGTACAAACACACTCTCAGGTTTTGTCTGGGGGCAGGAAGGGACATCCAGGTTTTGCCCAGGTATCTCTGACAAACCCAAACATTGTTTACTGAAAGGGTTTTCTCCTCTGAGAACTTTGATTTCTCATCCTGAACTGGAGTCCAGTTAAGAGTAATTTTACCATTCATGAGTGTTTGCTTCAGCCATTTGTCCCTTGTGTGGCAGTTTGTCAGATGCTTTCAAATTAGTAATTTTTAAGTACCCATCATCTGCTCAGTTCCACTTCTCTGGCATAACTGCAATTTGGGGATCAAAAAACAGGAAATCAGGAAAGGCAAGGCTTGCGGTGCTTGGAGATGAATACTGTTTTAGGGATGTTGTGCATATCCACAGTCACCCAGACAATAAATGAAAGTCAGCTGCTGGGATGTTTGGAGTAGAAATCAGTCATGAATAGCTGAAACACTGAAACAAAGATTTCACCGGTGCTATATTCATTTGTTTGCTTCTTTTTCAAAAAATTAAAGGGAAGAAAGAACAAAGAAGAAAGGGAATATTAATTTACAAGATTTCAGACTGTACTGAAAAACTAGCAGAGAGGTGCGAAAGACTGATAACTTCTACAGCTCCAGAACACCAAGCTGTGCTACTGAACAACGCACTGAAACACAGAGAACAAACCAAATAACCATGCAGGAACAGCACATTCAGCTGCAAAGTGGTCTGCGTACAGCAACACAGATTATGCTTAATGAAAACAGGGGAGGACGGAAAGAACGAGGAGAGGCAGAATAACGCGTTCACCTCTTAGACTGTTTTAGTCAAATCTGAATTGCTAACAGGGAGAGGGGAGTCATTCTCTGCTTCATTCATCATCATTCTTGCCACGCTCATAACGTGTTTTAACTGCTATTACCAGTAATTGAACGAATGAGGCTGTTTCCAAAAGAGATGTGATGTGTTGATGCGGGAAGTTGAACAGCAACGACCCAACCGAGCACACTCGCAAACAGAGCTGCAGCGAGGGAGCACAAGGCCCCGGTCCAGCCCGGTCCAGCCCAGTCTAGCCCAGCCCAGCCCGTCCCGTCCCGTCCCGTCCCGTCCCGTCCCGTCCCGTCCCGTCCCAGCCGGGCGGGCTACCGGAGCGCAGCTCCGCGCTGACTCCTGCCGGCCACTCCCGCCTTCAGCTCCAGGGTTTGCTTGTGCTGCATCTCTTTTGCCTGGTTCTAAACCCCGGNGTCTTCGGCTTCTTTGGCTTGTTTCTTTTTTTCCTTTTTTTTTCCCTTCTGTTCTTTTCCCCCCTGCCCGCTCTGCTCTCACAGACACATGTCCATGTCCATGTCATCCACGTGGCAGCTTCAGCCCCGCAGAGTTGGTACAGAAGGGAAAGGGAAGCAGCCCTGTGAGCCTCTGCTTCTGTCACCCTCCTGTGATCAGGACTGCTGCCACAACCCAGCACAAAGTCTAAAACAGAGAAGAAGCTGAAGTTTTTTGTTTGTGTGGGAGGCTTCTTGTTTGGTTGGTTTGTTGGGCTTTTTTCTTAATTGAAAGTGCTGCACGTGAAGCCACCAAAAAATAATGGAAACCTTTGAAATCTTTGCAATATTATAGACATGAACTGAAGTCCAGCGGAACACTCACAAGTTGTGCTGACATCACTTTGTGCACTGGTTTTCATCTGTTTACTGATGCTCTCTACTTTGTTGATGCCCTTTCCACAGTGTTACTCTGAACAGAGAAAATCTCCCAAGCACCTCAGGGAAAAACTCTGAAGACTGTAGATTTCAAAAAGCTTTTTTTAAATCTCTTTTCCTCCCTCCCTCCTTCTCCCACCTTACCAAATGCTTTTTACGAGTCTATTAGCTTCATTAAAGAGTCAAAAGAAAATCCATCAGCACACTGTTTTCTCTCTAGTGATTCTGAGATATTTATGGACTTGAAAGATGCACATTTAGGACACCCCAGATAGCGATAATGTAGAGACTTTAGACTCTCTATATTTTTAACTTCATGAGCTAGAAAGATTTATCTATTAATTACTTGATACCTATTAATTGGTCCTGCAAAACACAGTAATTTATGCTCTTTTCCAAATCATCTTTAGTTTTAGCAAAGTTTATAGTAGCTACTATGGCACCTCCTGGGAGAGAAATGTCTTTAGTGCTGAGGATTATCGTGTCTCAGGAACGCTGCCTCAAGCTACGTGCACAGAACCGGTGAGCGGTCTCCAAGCAGCCTTGTAGCTTTTGGCATTAAAACCTCCCAACTTCCAAAGATTAACTCTTCTCCAAAGGTGACTGTGCCACCAGTGAAGGGCATCGGTGATTAAACCACTAAACACTGCTTGTCTGTGTGAGCTATGTGTAGGAGACCAGGGCACATGGGAGATTTATGGATATTTCTCATTTCCTGTGTGCCAGTTGCCAGAAGCAAGTAGGGTTCGAGAGAAAACTTTTGCTTTTGCCAGGCAAATGTGGGATGGGTTCTGCCAATGCTGAGCAGCTATTTCCAGACAGCACAAGAAAGAGCTGTGCTCAGCTCTTTCACTTTTTGAATCAATGGATTATCCGGAGGTGTGATCTGGTTCACAATGTGGTTCTAGAGCAAAATCAAAATAATTATTTGACCCAGTGCTCACCAGGGAAATTGTTAGTCCATGTCTAGGAGAAGGCATTGAGGACACCTCCTGCTTATCAGCTCTTCCATGTTCGATAATTTGGATATTTATTTGTTGGTGCAATTGTTTCCAGTTTCCATATGAAGCACATGGCATAGAGCTGGGAACATGGGGTTTTGGCTAAGCTGACAGCACTAATGCATTTTCCTTCTCTGAACTCACGTAATTGCAGCCTGTGACATTTGCAATCCCTTGGTAAATAATCTGGCATGCTTCACGACTTCTTCTTTAAGAAGTATTCAGCTATACTGAAGCATAAATGTAATATCTTCCATTCACATAATGTCTGCCATCAAAGAAAATCCTGTAATGGTTGAGAGATTTTACTGGGAGCACAAATTTCTAGACATTTATGCCCTGTTTGAGCAGCTTCACGTACATGGATATGCAGACACCTTTTAGGCTGCATTAACAGCATGAAGAGGGACTTTGCAGGAGAGAGGAAACACAAGTTAAGTGACAGGAATCGTCTTGGCAGCACAGCATCCTGCTATTGCCTGAAGTGGATTTCATGTGGTTAATCCATGGTAAGAATATTCATTTAAATGGTACTTTGAGAATTTGAATGACAGCTAAGGATCTTAATCACTTATTTGTCACTGAGAGACAAATTCCCTGCTTGCACCTTTCCGACTCCAGAGGGCACACTGCAGCTCAGCCCACCAGTTCCAGTAGGGCAGCCAGCACTGCTTTCTGCAGCCCGGCACAGCCACACAGGCTGATGGTCAGCCACTGACCTCTGCAAAACCTGTTTATCTTACCATTTCTGCCACAAATTACTGCTTGAAGGGTTACATCAGAAAAAAGCCTCAAATGACATTAGCCTTGTGTCTATTAAAGATTGAAACAGGACTAAACTTGTAGTGTCATGCACCAAGGACAAGGGCCAAGGTCATTTCAGAGGGAGCTGCTCTGAACACAGACATAATTCTAATCTCCAGTAATACTTATAGTGCATCTCTTAATGATTAAAGGACTGAAGTTTTATGGCAATCACTAGTATTGCAAGAAAAAAAATATCATTAAGCTCTTTGCTGTGACAAATTGCTACGATCTTACCAGGAGAGATTTTTATTCTTCTACCTGCAGCAGTAATCAGAGAGAAATTTCAATTTTTAAGATGAGCTTTCACCTCACTGGAAATGAATTTCAAAGCAGCTTTGCAAGTTCCACTGTTTTCCCTCGGTCCCTAAGTAGAGAGCAATTATTGATTGAACTAATTTCTTAAGAAGACAGGTCAAGTTCAGGTTAAACTGCATCTTGTAAGAAATGTAGTCTCATGCAAAAGAAGAGACAGAGAGGGATTAGCAGCTTACAATTCACTTTCTTACAGGTACATGTTCTGTGTCAGCACTTGCTCACCATAAGTCTGTGTGGTTAGTGTGTAACAAACTCCTTTTAGTTCCTTGTTGATTTAGAAAATATAAATAACACTCCAGTACAAGCAATCACTTTTCATGGAATCACGGCTTCCTCAGGAGGCCTTCCAAAAGCCTGATCAAAGCTTTTCCTGTACCACATAAACTGCAAGGGAGAAAAGTGCTTGCTCTAGGGCTGGGAAGGGGCGGTGCTGCTCCTGGGTGCTGCGGTGCTGCTCCTGGGTGCTGCAACCCTGCGACAGGGGCTCTACAGGAGCTGCCCCGAAGGGAAACCACAGGCACCAGAATCCCTTTGCCTTGTGAAGCCTTTGTGCACACACCTGAGGTCCTGTTCCATCTCCCTGTGTCCCACAGCCCCACCACTTATCGTTCCATGGAAACTAGGAGCTCCACAGGCAAAAACTTCAATTTGAACTTGTGTTTTTTCATTAAGTGTATGAATGGGATCTTATGACTGCAAAATGTTTAGGTCTTGTTAGCTTTTAGTGCAGCACATTTACTTCTCGATTTCTAAAGTCAGTGATAGGAATTAATAAGAATCCCCTGACCAGTAGCACTATTGATACTGTTGGCAGCTGATATAATAATCCATGTGATATTCAGAGTTAAAGCAAAGAGTGTAAAGACTTCAGTAGGGTTGTCCCCGGGCTGAAACACGGAGGACAAATACAAAGGCTGGGAAAAGGTTCCTTCTATAGGTGTATGTGTGTGAGACCCACAGGCAAAGCACTCTAAAAACAGCTTTTGATTTTTTATCATCTTTTTTTTTTTCCAAAATACATTGTACCTACTCTCTAGGGCTGAGAACACATCCAACCAAGAGCATCCATTTATACTGCTGAAGGGACAAATTTCAGTAAAAAGGGATCAATGTGGCTTTGGAGAAACTGGTTCTCTTAAAGCTTTCTCGCAGCTCTGGAAAATTGCATCTCTCAGTTTTCATTTCTGATCCTTAAAACAATCTGGTCTGAAAAACAGGGATTTTGGAAGACATCCATCTTCCTGGATGTACTGTATTCTCTAAGTTTTCTTTCTCGATTAACTATAATCCAGCAATATTAGAAGATCTTCTTTGCTTATCTTTCTGCTATGTTGCTCCTTTCAGAAGGATATAAAAAAAAAATTGGCTGAAGAAGACAAGTTGCCTCACCTGCTGCCATTATCCCTCCAGAAGCCAAGATAATACTAGCATCAAGGCAAAGCACTTGAAATTCAGGTGGCTGAATGGAAGCAGAAAATCAGCAGCTGTGGACAAGCAGGGGCTCCCTGAGAGGGGCTGCAGAGCACAGCCACCCCTACCACCTTCCCTTGGGAGCAGGAGGAAGGAATACAAGAGGGTTACCTCTGACAGCTGCCAAAAACAAGGTGGGGAGGACTGTAAGATATTTATGTATCTGAAGTCATGTTTCTTGTACTTGCTAGTCCCCAGACTAGGGAGTTATAGGCAAATATTATCAAAATATCAAACTGTCTGCTAAAAGAGGATGTTGAGTCAGGCTCCAGCCCATATTTGGAACTATTAAATTATGGAGTAGCACTGATGCTATCTGCTGACATTTCATTCAGCAGAAAAACTTACTTAAGGAAAGAAGTAACGCTGCAAAAGAAATTGAGGTCAGCGTGACTAGAGACCTGCAAGAGGAAAGTGCGGGTGCAGTGTGGGGTGCCAGCTTCCCGTGGGTCAGGTATTGATGGAAGGCACTAGTATCACAGAGATAGCTCTGAATTTAGATTGAGTCCATCTGACAGGGACAATAACACCTGGAAAACCCAGCAAGATGGGAACTGGGAGGCCCCTTCAGCCCCACAAACTCCCCCAGCCACCTGCAGAGGGAACCTGGCAGCATATTAATCTGCTGCAGATCCAGCCCACACAGAGCTGCTTTTTATAACCAGCTACAATCCAGGTCGCCCACTATCCTCCTAACAACCTCAGCTTTCTCTTTTTCTCTCTTTTCTCTTTTCACTTTCCTGCTCCAGACTGAAATGTGCTGTATTGCCACAGATTCAGTTTGGAATCAAAGCAGAGGCCGTTTCTGCCACGTGCACATTGGAGCTCCACAAAGACAGGGAGATGAGGGAGCAAAACTGATATGACAACAAAGAGTAACATCAAATCTAGCAAGCCAGTGGGAACAGGAAGTGATCGGGGGTAGACACTTTAAAATGTTCTCTGCAGGTGTGAGTTAGACATGCCGCATGTTTTGACTCCTGAGAGTTGGTACTGCAAACATTTTGAATTACACACTTTAAATGCCACAGGAGCCTCTCAGCCGGAATCTGAAAATCCATGAATTTAGTATGCACTCAGAATGAACTTTCAGAAGCATCTCTGTTCCTTAACTTTTAGAAATTAAATCTCCTAGACAATGAAAGATTATTTTGGATTTATCGTTTTACAGAGAATGTGATACAATTGGGCAGGCAGGCCAGAGGTTCCCTAAGCCCTCTGAAGTTTAAGGGAACTCAAAGTCCAGAGTTAATATTCCAGTCTAGTTTAATGCTGTGCCATCGAGGGTCACAGCCACAGCTGTAATCTTTCATCCTCTCCACTGTGTGTGTGTTGTACCATAGCCCTGTGCTGAGTCTTTGCCACTGACAGGACAGGGTTTTATCACTGCTCTGCAGACCTTTGGCTGTGCTATGTGGTTGTACAGAACAGGTTCCCCACCGCCCCACACCTCACACAGAGCTGCTCTTACTGCAGAGTGCCAGTTTAAGAAGTTGGTGTTTCTGTGCTCTCAATAGAAATTGTTTTGCCACCTACACTTCCTCTACAAACCTGGTTATTGTAACTGTTATAACCTGTACAAACAGCCAGTCTCAGTTACCCCCTAAGGAGAAAAATAATCACAATGAAGGGTTGATTCACGCTGCTTTGTAATCTAATTATAATTAATTTTTTAAAATAGTTATTTACTTCTAATACCATTATTTCCCTTAAATCAGCATTTCTTGTAGTATCACATACCACGGATCTCAAATGTGGTTGAATGTTATCTTCAGCTATAGAAACAGCAGCCTAAAAAAACCAAGTTCCTAAATAGACCAGGAATTGTGTACATGCTTATGGCAAAGGCATCCAAGCAAGTTAGACATGCTTAGAGTGATACATGAGTTCCATTTACAGAAGTATAATTTCCTTTGATGACTTTTGCAGAATTATTTCTTACCTTGCAAGTGATAAAAGCCCATCTGAGACCTCCAAAATGTTTATGCTGTTTGCCATAAGGGAACAGATGAGCTTATGGGAAGCTTTCATGCTTTCAATTCCTAGCTGTAGTACTATTGTATTATTAAAGAGTTGTTTGAGGTCTTCTCTGTGCTTTTAAAAGAAAGAATATGAAGAGCCTTACTTATGATATGAAAGTTTTTATTTCAAGCATTCTAATATTTATCCAATGAAGCTGAAAGGTAAATACTGAGTGGTGTTCCATGGTCTTCTCAATTTAATACAAGGTGAAAAACCAGACTGATTGAGGAAATGGAAACCTCATTACAATTAATATCCCTGACCCCTCTGTGCTAACTGTCTTGCAATAAACCTGCTACTGACCCTGAAGTGAGCAGTGCTCAGTCTCTGTGTAGAATTCTACAAGCCAATTTTCCACTTACAATACTCTGTCGCTAATTTAATTCTTATCTAAGCTCACATAGTAGGATTACATGGATTATAACTGTGAGAAAAATGTAGTCTCAAACCTGTGGAAAGGGTGAGTGATGGCAAGAGTCTCAGTACTTGAGAGGGACCAATATATATATGCCTCAACATATGTTACAAATGAAGAAAAAAAATGCCCGCCAAAAATGGGTCCGCGAAGCCGAGTAGGGGGAGGAGTTTGGGGACACATAAAAGCAGCTGGCCGCGGCACCAAGTGGTTCTTTGTCTTTGTGTCTGGGTCTTTGTCTTGATCTTTTGCTTTGGGTCGCTTGGAGGGTTGGCTTGGCCCCTTCTGCGCCCGCCTTCGCGCCCTCTTCCCTGTGGTCCTGCTTCCCTGCTCATGCCTGCTTCGCTCTGCTGTGCCGATTCCGGGAACAGCCTCGCCCGCAGCTGCCGCCTGCCCACAGCCTGCCCGTGCCTGCTTCGCCCTGCTGTGCCAATCTCGGGGACTGCTTCATGCTCTGCAGCCGCCGCCCTCAGCCAGAGCTTCGTCGGAGCCACGCCACCCCACCACTTGGAAATCGCGCCCAGCCTGCCACGGGAGCCACGCAAACGCACCGCGCAGTTCGCAACACGCACGCTCCGTCTGCCAAACACACAGCCGGGGTTCTGTGGTAACGCTGTCCCCTGTCT
>VZTA01000316.1:345864-382766 GCA_013398855.1 Mohoua ochrocephala | reverse complement strand
CCCCTGCCTGAGGCTCCTCTCTCTCTCTCTCTCCTCTCTCTCTCTCTCTCTCTCTCTGTGTCTCTCTTTCTCTCTCTCTGCTCCCTTTTCCTGTTTTCCCTCCCCTCTCCCTTTAGTAAGAACACTTAGTTTTCGTTTGTTTGTTTGTTTGTCTTTGGGTTTGTCTCTTTCATTTAATTTCAATAAATGCTTCTCAGATATAATATTGTCGTATTCGGGCTTGGTTTTTCGTCAGAAAAATCTATCAAAAGAACCCGTCCCGGTTTCCCCTTTTATAGTGGAACGGGACAGTACTCCAGAGAACTAATGTTTGGTGTTACTTCAAGGGAAGGGCTGGCACAAGAATATTTTCTTTATTCAAATGGTTTCTCCCATCCTCTGTCAAAAGACTGATTTGGTTCAAATTCAAGTGTTTCTCACCATCAGAAATAACAGCAGAGCTGCTGAGAGGTTACTGCTGTTAGACAGACCTTGCCGCAGCTTTCCCTTCACTGTCAGTTTGGGTGGGAGTGGATAAAGGATACAGATCCCTCCGGTTTCTCAGGCTAGGCAGAGGCTTGACCACCTCAGCACCCTGCTCACAACCACCCTGCCCTGTATTTGTGACAAGGTGCAAGAAGAGTTTTTGCTCCCTATTTAGAGAGTTATTATTTTAAACCTTCCCATAAATCCCCAGGAAGGTTTTCATTATCCCAGCTCGCTCATGCACCAGCAGCCCGTGCCAGTGCCACATCATATATCCTGCAACATGCCATCCGATGTTCCCATGTTTTCCTAGGAAAGAGTCAGTATATTCAGGAGTACATTTGACAACTTTCAAGTTTACCTGAACAAAAATTTTAAATCGCTTTTGTACCTTGTCCTCATTAGCCTTTCGTCTTCCTCCCTGCCAGAGCTGCCTCTCTATTCCATGGATAAATTGCCATAGTACTTCTGGAGTTTCAGACTCACCACCCCTTCCCTTCCCTGGTAATTATCACACCAATGTCAGTCTCAGACTCCAGTTTTCTACATTTCCAGCTGGCTCCTAACCAGCTCCTTGCCACCTCATCTGTCTCTGACCTCCCACAAGCCCTGCAAGCCCTGCTCTCCTTCTTCCAGTGCTGTCCCTTTTGAGACTCACACGGATCCCTTGTAGGTCTCCCCCACCACAGCACCAGTCTGATCCTAGGTAGCTCCTCTTGTCACCTGATAATTATGACTTCATGAAAAAAACTGACTCTTTATGTTCCACATATTTAATTGCTGACTAGTGGTCCATAAAATTTATTATAAATATTTTAAATCAATTATTTTGCCTATTACATACACACACACCATTGTACTCAGTTAATTCTCAAAAGAAGGGTGTAGGAAGAGATGATCTGCATGAAAGAGAACACAATACAAAGTGACATAGAATTTATAATGGTAATGGGAGAGATGGGGAGAGGTGACATCTTACTGGATGGGCAGATGAAGCTGGAAAAGGAACAGCCATTCTGAGCACACAGGGCCTCAATATACATTGAGTTTAACTTGATGAGGTTAATCTGCCAAATCCCCTGAAAGGAAAGGTCGGGGAGAGGGAGGATGGGAAAACTGAGTAAAGAGAGAACTGCAAATGTGTTCCTGCGCTGTTTCTGCATGTGGACTATTTATGGAGCTACATGAAACATTGCTGAATGTAAATGGATCCTCCAACAGGATCTATTAAAAGAATTTTATTTTGAATTCTAGCTCTTAGTAAAGTGGTCAGAGCGTAGCGTTTCCAAGCAGACATTCAGCCTTCAGATAGGCAAGTTCTCCAGAAGTGCTGGTCCTTCCCAAGGCTCCCTGAAGAGCTGTTGGGGCCACCAGCACTGCACTGCACCCCGAGGAGCTGTGGGATTTCACAGACCCCGGTGAAAACAGCCAGCCAGCTTTAGGACACATCTAGTGCACTCACTGCATGGTAAGCACTAACTGCTCTGTCCTGAAATCCCTTGAACACTTACAGACCTGTAAATCCTGATATTTTTCAGCCACGGGTTTATAATCAACCTGCTGAGTGGGCCTGGTCCAGAACCAGCTGGGGTCAGCAGAAGAAACCGTTCTGGCCACGGCTCGGTTGAATTACATCTCTTTCAAGTCAAATCAGGAAAGTAAAACACCACCACCTGCTTTGCTTTATACAGCTGGGGTTTCTTTTCCTCCTGAGAATCAGAACAGTGAAAATCTTTCATCTCAAGGGCAGGGTTAGGTTCAGGACGGATGTGTAGGTGCTGTTCCGCCTGGCCATGACTCAACACATTGCAAATACCTTTCACCAACGCACCTGTAAATAAATAAGTATTGCAGGCATTTTCCTTCTGCGAAGGCACATTAGTGAATTGGAAAGAGGTTTTAAAATGGAAATCACAAAGAGGTTTAACCTTTACCCTTCTGTTGATGTGTATTTTAACCACTGTTTAGTTTCCTATAAAAAGCTGTGAGGCCAATGGATGCAGTTTCAGATTTCCTCTTTTAAAATTATACCACCTCGACTATACTTTGATGCTGATAATCCTATGTTTCTCTCTGATATTAACACCATAATATCCCAGCTGATACAGTGAGAAGTGTGAAGGAAAAGTTGGTTTGACAGGAGAAGACATTTAAAAAAAAGCTTGGATTAAAACACTATCTGTAAATTATTATGGTGGAAAGAGGCTCAGATAACTCAGGAAAAACCAGAAAAGAAAACCATCTTTAAAGTCAGTGAGCAAAATCTGAAGCTATTGTTTATTACCAGAGCCCCGCTCTCACTGTGAGCCTCAGCCATGACTGCTTTCTGCTCCCCCTCTCTGCTGTATTTCTCCAAGAGCATTCACTCCTCTGAGAAGAAACAGCTGTATTTGGGTCTTACCTGTATTGCAGCTCTGCCTGGAGGGCTGGCAGAGGCCCTGTGCTGGGAAAGAAGTCTCCTGGCATGAGCTCTCTAGAGGATAAACATGATGGAGGTGGATAGCAACCAAAATGGAATCAGTAAATGAAAGAAGACTTTCCTGTTTTATGCTTCCTAGCAGGCCCATTCAGCACTTTCCTGTTTCAGCTGCTCCTCAAGCCCATAATAAATGAAGTTTTAGTGAACTGAAAGCCTTTTATTTTGAGATGTGCTTCTCTCTTTCTTCTACATTGTGTCGTCTGGGCTTTTGGCTAAGGTACAACTTAGGTAAAACAGATAAAATATTCATCTTTTAGAGCAGCATTTCTTCCCCTTCTGACCCTTCTCTTTTCCTACAGCTGTCTGTGCCTGCCATATAAATGCTGTCATCTCTATCCTAGTGATCCAAGACCATCCCTGCTCATAACTGAGCGGAACATTCCTAGCTGTAATTAATTTTACTCAATATCATGCAAAAACATACATGCTATTTCAGTGTTCCTCCAGATTATATCTCTCAGAGATGAGCATTCCTCCAGACTACATAAACCACCACAGTTCCAATTCCACCGTTTTTAAGAAAGCGCTGCTGCAGCAGCAGAGAACCAGAACTGCTGGACCTAAAAGTCTTGCCAAAGCCAAGAGAGAGCCCAACAACAAGCACAAACTTCTCTGAGTGTCCCAGAAAGCGGTGAAGGGCAAAGTCCTGACATGATGGGAGTAGCAGGACTTCTGGTGGATGCAAGAAATCCCACAGCATGCTCCTGACCATCTACAGCACTCTGCTTGATGCACAGATGTGACCATACACCTGCTCTGCCTCAGGATTCCTGTTTCACAGTTGGTTTTCATGCTGAGCCAGTGGTCGAGCTGGGGGTTTGAGTCAGACCCTCACCAAACAGCACATCAGGGTGATCTCCAACCCCTGGGAAGAGCTTTTGCTTGTTACCCCATGGCGAAAGGCTGGGAAGGAGATCTCAGTGGTTTCCATGAGCTGTGCTGGACATTACTCTGCCTCGCAGTTTGCAGTACAAAGGTCACC
The DNA here is from genome assembly GCA_013398855.1 of Mohoua ochrocephala. Taxonomy (NCBI): domain Eukaryota; kingdom Metazoa; phylum Chordata; class Aves; order Passeriformes; family Acanthizidae; genus Mohoua; species Mohoua ochrocephala. The sequence goes on along the minus strand of VZTA01000316.1, from coordinate 378,840 downwards.
TCCACATTCTGGGACTTTAATGAAGCTCTGGCAGACATGCCCCAATGCTGGGACAGATAACCTTCACATCACCTGAAGAGCCACTCTGTAGCATGAGATTTATAATTTATCAGTATCCCCAGACAGGAAGCACAGTACAGCAAACTCTGAGATAAGCTTCGCCAGCCCATCTACTTCTCTGCTTCAATCATTGCCTGGATTTATCATCATGAGTTAAAGGATGGATAACTTGGTGACCTTTTCAATCTTGTCTCCTTGGCTGAGGTTGCCAATCATAGGGCATGCACTAACCAGAGCTCTAAGTCACACAAATCCAAAAAATCAATTTCTAATTATAAATCCGAAATTTGATTGTGCCTCAATTCCAGCTGAAAGGGGCACAGAAATGTACTTCTGAAAATACGACACAAAGAGTACGGATTCCTTGAGAAGTCCTATTCTGTGCAACAAAGGGACACCACCTCCTCTGTGCCATCCTGTTTCACAGGGATTTCACAACTTTCCATTTCATGGTATCTGTCCAGTGAGTTGATCATTAATGTCCAGCATAAAGACAGGGCAACAGCATTCCATGAAAGCTTCTCCATGAAATTAACCTTTCCATTCATCTAGACTCTCCTTTTATTGTCAGAGCTTTGAGAGTGACTTTGCAACAACATTTATAATAACACTAATACGCCTATACTTTGAAAAGCCTGAGGACAGTTTCTAAAACCTGATGAGATAAATTGCACAAAAAATGACTATATGAAAGGGATATTTCTTTCAAGTTTTAAAACTTTACTCAGTACTTAGTCTAAATGTATTATATACCACCTATACTACTTCTTTATTTAAAAACAGACAAACCCCCAAAACGTAAAAGTCAGATGATTTTGCTTCATTTGACTTGTGAGATGTAAACAAGAAAGAGCAGATTTTGCTATGGCCTTATTTAAATACTATTGCTTTATTATTTCATTCCACAATTTTGTCTTCAAATTACCAAGAGCACCCCATTCTCAAAATATGTATGCAGAATCTAACATTTACCACTACATTTACTACAGCTATTAAGTGGAAATTGAATATGAGGAAGTTGAATGTGCCATTTTGCTATTGATTAATATGATGAAGCCTGGAAATCCATTACTTTAACATTCAGGATATCAAAGCAGATAAACACTGGCAATAAAGTATTTGAGACTTGCATGGAAAAAAATAAAAAACCTCAGTAAACAGAGAGAAAATCACATTTGAGTGAGATGTAGACCAGTGGTTTATCTTTAGTCAATACACTTAAATCAGTGCTGCATCTTCTGAGAGCCACAAACAAGAATGGTGCTCATCCAAACCACAGTGACTCATTGTAAAGGAGAATTGTTATAGATTATCCCATGTTTCTAAAGCTACCTGCTAAATTTTGCTTAGAGCTCTACTGTTCATCCTTTTAATGATTCGACAAGTTGTGAAAACAGCTTAGAGGGAAGGCGCTTGGAAAGCCAGAATATAGCACATTCCCGGACTACAAACACCAGCCGCTCTTCATTACTTAAATCCCATTAGCGAGAAAGTGATCTTTTGACCAAGCCTTGTTTCCTGAGTGGTGGGAAATGCAGTGGTGTTTCAGCAGGGAAATGCAGTGATGTTTGAGCAGGGCAGGGCTGTGGGCCCAGCTGGACACATGGTGCCCAACCCTGGCCGGCCCTGTCCATTTTCATCATGCCAGGGCCACCGGAGCGCCGGGAAGAGGCAGTAATGGGGAAGCTGTCAGCACGGATTACTGCCAGGGCCCTCAGCCTGACGCCATCTCCCCTGACATTGCCACGGGCAACCTGCCTCCATTTATAGCCAGCTGCACCATTACATTGCTGCTGATAATTTTGGAGGAAAACGTTTAAATGATTGAGCACTCCGCTTTGGAAAGAGAAGGCTTTTTGGTACGTCATTAATAATGCAGGCATTTAGACACTTTATTGTCTTAAGAGATATGCTCATTTGAATAGCACAGGGAGGGAGCTTTCCATGCATCCCTTTTAGACTGACACATCTGTCTTGGAAAGATGGAGACCCAGTGCTCTTCCCAAATGAGGTATAACTGTGACTCCTCACAGAGAAAGGAAAAGATGGATGTGATCCTAGGAGGTTCACTTTGCAGACTGCTGTGCTTTATTAGCAGCAGACTGCTGAGCAATTGCACCTCAAAACATTAGGAGCTGTTTTCAGTGAAGTAATTCAAATTACTTGAAGAATATCAAGTTAAAAAATGCAAAGTGACTGTTTACAAAGTTGGAAAAACACCCATGAACTTGCCTGAAATGAAAAAAAAAAAAAAAAAAGGAAAGAAAGAAAGCTGTTGAACTTTGGACAACTTTTGAGAAACAAAAAGCACATTCTTATTTCTGAAATATTAGGGAAATGTCTTAATTTTTCATGTTACTCAAAGGTAGTTTCCTGACTGCCACTCTTGTACTACAGCAGAATATGTTTGATTACAAACCCAACTGCATCTACTTGACTGTAGTTCATAAAAATATTAGAGAGAGAATCAATTATTTTTCTTGTACTGTAGTCATGGATGATATACCTAGAGGAAAATACACCTCTTTGTATAGCAAAAACATAAAACATGGCATATATAATTGCGATGAATACAAATAGACAGGAAAATTACTTTCCCTGACAAATGCTACATTTAGCTTAAGTAGAAAATGTGTAGCTCAGTATGAAGTCTCATTAATAGTCTTCTAAATTTCTGCTGGTCACAATTGAAAAGTAACTTTCACAGCATTTCAAAAATTTCTTCTACATCCCCCTCTTATTAGCTTGTAGCAATCCCTTAACATGTTTTGCCTTTCCATAAAAAATCATACAATTATAGGAGAAAAGGGCAATTTGATGAATTATGCGACATTCCTTTATGACTAACACAGAAGATTTTTTCCACTTCCCTTTGCTTCTGGTTTTTTTAGGAAAAAGGTATTTAAAGATGAAAAAAGAATTCCTCAGGAAAAGGGGCAAGTACAAAATCCAAGGACCTGAATGACAGCCTTGCTGTCGCAATAATTTAGCAGTAGCTGCACACAACCACCACAGGAAATGCACATTCCAAGTATTAAAACAATAATGAGCAGGTTTTAAAGAGGTGGTTTTATGTCTATTCAATCTAATTATATGCTTCTATCCTATCATCATATTCAGTAAATCTTAAATACGCCTAACGCAGGTTCTGAGGTGCTGGGTGTTACAGCTGCTGCGTGTTCCGCAGAACCCCTTCGCTGAGGGGTCCCGGGCGGGGCCAGACCCCTGCTAGCCAGCTGTTCTGCACCCATGGCTGTGATGGCCATTCACCTCCCTGCGCATGTTGGTTCAGGCGCCCCCAGAGGTGGAGAAGTGGCTCCCGGCCCGGACAGCCATGGGTTTTATTATGTAGAACCCCAGGGAAGAGAAAGGTCCCACATGGTGTCCCAGGAACCAAGAGAGTGAACTTCCGTTCGGCTGGGGATTATAAGGGAGTCCCGAAGGGGCGGGGTGATACAAAACAGCCAATGGGAAGAGAGGGGAAAAGGGGCGGGTAATACAAAACCAAGCGATGGGAGCAGAGGGACAGGAATGGGGGGTTTGGTTACATGTTGCAGGGGTACATGAATATGCATAAGAGCGGGTCGGCAAGGCTTCTTCCAACAAACCTGGAGGGGGCTTTCTCGGACCAAACCATGGGCCCTTGGTCTTTTGATCCCCCCGCTACCAGCTCATTGCAACAAGTAAACCAGCTAATTTCCTTCTATTTTTGACCTTGGGCCATTAAAGCTTTCATATATAACCTAAATCACTAAATCTTAGAGAAAATATTCTCTGATCATTTAATTTAAAAGGAACAGGCTTCTTTTTCTCTCTCGTCAGATCAGTTGCTGGCATTGAAGAATGCTGTGAGCTCTTGATGTGATGTGTATTCTCCAAGTGGGGAGAAGCCCCTATAGATGATCTAAAGAAATGTAGAGTGCTTATTCTTACTAAGAACTGCTAAGTTCAGAGGTAAATAGCATGTTTTTATTGCAGTCACAGACCCTGGCAGCTTAGGCAAGGCACAGGTCCCTTGGTGCACTGAACCATGAGAAAGATCTCACGGTCTGCATCAAAAGAATTGGTGAGAGGAAGGGAAGGTGGGAAGTGAGGGGCCGTGAGATGCTGTGGCAGGAGCTGGAGCACACCTAGTCCAAAGCCAGGGAAGGCACTGCAGTTCAGCCTCTGCTGCCTACAGCTTTCTGCCTTTCACATCTGCAGTGTATGGATTCTAGAAAGATATGAATTACAATAGTGTGGAGCTTGTAATTGCTCTCACTAGCTCCATTAGTTTACTTCCAGCACCAGATACGCAATTTCAAAGTACAGATTGTTCCAGGAAGAGCACGTTCATTCACCAATGGTTGACAGAAAAGCTTTGTTTTCCGCCTCGCAGAAAGCTGCTACAGAATTACTGCAAATGTAAATATCTATTTTTGTCATCTCTGCTGGCATATGACTTGACATATGCATTTGGTGAAATGTTGTCCTCTTCCCATGCTTCTGGAAGCCACGTCCATCCCATCTGCTTCATTCCCAAATACTTAAATTTGCTTTGTCTTCAACATCAACAACTCAAAATAAATAACACATATCCTTTGTCTGTTGATCTGGCTTTCAGCCATTTACTGTTTCTTACTCCATCTGTGTCGTCCCAGCTGTTCGGTCCCAGCACTTCTTTCATGGCATTCATCAGTAGCACTTAGAGCACGAAACATTAACGTGGAGCCCTTTTCCACCACGTGCTAAGGCTGGGGCAGAGAGCACTGCCCATGATTGGCAAGAATCAAAGATTGGAGTTTACAGGACATGGATGATCCATGGGACTGGACAGGCTGGATGCAAGACTGCTGATCTATTTGGTTCATGGCAGGTAACATTCACATTTGAAAAGCTGTGGCAAACCATCTTCAATAAAAGGCAGACGGAACAACAGGTGAGGCAGTTTAACCTCACTTCCTCGACAAAATTGTGCAGCATGTCCTCACAGAAGCCACTGCCAAATATACGAAGGACAACACAACGAGGAGGAAAAGTATGGATTTACCAAGAGGAAACTGTCCTTGCATGGCCTCCTCAGCATGGCCAACTCTTGTGAAACAGCCCACTCTGAGGAGATCAGTGCATGTAATTTTCTTTCTCCTTAGCAAGGCTACAGACAAGATGTCCCAAAGCTTCCCAGTACTCAAACAGGGACAAGCAGACTGGATGGCCAGACTGCAGGTAGGCTAAAAACCTGTTGGACCATTGATCTCAAGCAATAGTGGCTATTGGTTAATAGTGAATGTTTTCCTTTCCAGGAGCCAAGCTCCTCAGGGCATAGTACCAGGGATAACATTGCCTGATGTCTTCATCTAAGGCTGAGAAGATGGGGTGGGAGTGACCCACCCCAGAGGAGCCTTCTCTCCCAGTGTTCTTAATTTTTACAACCATCAACCTTTTCATATCAAAATAACAGATTCATCTTGAAGTTTTAAGACCTTTCAAGAAAAAAAAATCACATTAAAAGGAGCAGATGGTTTGAGTGGGGTTGTAAATAAGTGTGTTATCTAAATGCAGGGAGTCCATTTGGGATAACAAAAAAAGCTCAGAACAATCCCATAAAGGGGAAGTTTATTGCACTAATAAGTTGTCATCTAGAGCAAAAAAAAGGAAAAAAAAATCAAAATATCTGTTTGATCTTAAACAAAAGTCTTTTGGGAATAACACAATGGAATGCCACTAAAAATTATAGGGATTTTCAGCTTTCAGTGGGAAAATAGAATTCCAAGAGCACATAAAAAAGTGAAGCAGTTTTAAGATTTTACAGACAATTGCATGTAGATGAGGGGTGGTGGGATAGTTACACAGTTTCTAGTCCAATGTTTCTCCATCTGTGATCCACAAAACACCAGAAAAGTCTATATAACACAGTCGTAAAAACAAATAAAACCAGGCATATTCCTCTCCACATGCAAAAATGCAATGAAATTAAAGGTGGTAAAAGAAATATAATGCTTAGGTATATAAGGTTATATTTCATCTGGTTGTAAGTGAAAAGTATTACAGCAATGCTGTTTGAATAAGTTATTTCTCTTTTTTTTTCTCATCAGATGTTTTTATGTGCTTGTTAAGACAAGTGTAAACCATCAAAGGGAGCTGGGTCAATTAACATATTGCTTCAAAAGCAGTTAAAATGTTTTTATTGCTGTGTTTTTTACTCAGAAAGGTAAGAAATAAATGTGTACCCTAAAGATGTTCCTGAAGGGAAATGGGAATGCAGGCATGATAGAGTTCCGAGCCTCTAAGGAAGAGAAACTTCAGCTTGAAAAACTGAAATCTGACCAATACTGCTAGTGCAGGCACCAATGGTGCTTGAAAAGGCAGGAGAAATTATGTGATACCACCGAGAACCCTTGTGAAACAGCTTCAGGTGCAGGTTCTGGATACAGACAACAGACAGGGAACACAGGACATTAATTTTAAAAGGAATTGAGCATCCAGAATTCTTAGCAATTCCAAATTCTTGGAAATTTGGTATCTAGTCTACCCCGAACACTAAAAAGCCTTCATTTGTTATTTCTGTACGAATGGGACCAAAAAATAGTGTGTCCAGGAGTAGTAAAACATGGATGTGAAGGATTGAGGAATAACAGTGCTCTGCATGAATGAGAGCAAACTGGAGTATCAGGCCATCACCAATTTTGCAATTGAAAATACATTTTCTTCACTTGTTAAGAAGTCTTGAAATTTTGACAAGACCTGAAAGGAACTAAAAAACATCCAAGGCAGTGATTAAAGTGACCTACTTGATATCATTTACTCAAGGCCAAATTTTGCGTGCATTATGCTTCTTAGTTAGATGATACATTTGCATGCATTTATTTTTGATGGTTCTCCTTCCGAAAGAGTCGGAGAAAATTAATAACTCCAGACAAACTCACTTCAAGCATTATGAGCTTCAGGGCTAGGAAATGATTGAGAGCAGGAAACTTCTGCTTTTGACAGGAGGCTCCTAGAAGGATGTTATCATCCTTGGCTTTGAAAGAGATGATATTTCAGAGCAAGTAAGGAGCAGGCTGAGTCTGGGGTTTTTTGCTTTAGTGGCAATATTAAAATAACAAAATTCCAGTACTGATAATTCTCAAGTTTTTTGGCAAAATAAGATAACTCAAGATTTCTTGTTGCATTAGCTTTCTTTCCAAGTTTAAAATTTTTGGTTTGCATTGATACCAGTAGTATCTTTCCATTTCCCATTTTGAAAAACTGGGTTGGTACGTCTTGTTTTTCGCGTGGCTCCGTGGGTCAGCAGGCTGGCTGGAGGCGGCTTGTTCAAAGGATCTTCTGCACAAAGATCTTCGCGCGCTTCAGGCAGCGCTGCCAGCCCCCAGTCTCAGCCTGTGCCGTCCAGCACTCAGCTGACCCACGTGTGTTGGAGCGTCCACGCGTGCACTAGAGAGAGAGATGGCTCAAGGCCGATGCACAGGTACGTATATGGAAAATAACATTTTAAAACAAAATGGCTTGCTTTGCCAATGAATTGCTTTTGAAGTCTGCAGGTTTTGTTCAAATTCTGGTTTTGTGGAAGCTCCTAGAGAAAGTCAAGCCAGATTAAAATCATTTTTATCCCATTGCCTGCAGTTATTTCCTTTGTGAATGACAGGAGTCTGTTAACACTGGCTGTTCAAGAACCCATTATTGAAGATGCCCAGCCTGTCCTGCACACCTTCCAGCTATCATTTTAGAAATCCATGTTTATCCCACAGTCTGAGTGGATATTTCTAATGCCACTGGAGATGTGAAGACAAGGAAATCAGGAACTGAATATTTGGAGAGGGAGGGAGAAATATTTCCATTTCAAAAATCTAGGGCTATAATTATTAATCCTTAGACTATTCCAGAAAACCAGATGAGTAGTTTTATGTTAGGCTATTATCAATAACTAATCTTCATCTTTTCAGGGAAAATCCCTCAGCTTTGGACATCACTGCTTATATAATCTCTTTAAATATTTATTCAGAATAAATAGGTTTTACATATCCCTACAGTGTCAATCTAAATATAATTTTGATTGACATAGATACTTCACCAAATTATACTGAGTTGAGCAGAAAACCACAATTACCCAGTTTTATTTGCTAATCACCACCCTATATTTATTGAAGTGGCTAGAAAGATTGGATCACTTGATCTCCTGCCTTCATAAAAATTACTTTGAAATGCTGCCTTTGACTTCTTCAGTTATTTTTATTGCATATCACCAGCCTGGCCACTTTGATCATGGAAGAATGACAAGTTGTAATTATTGGTGTTTTTCTCTAAGGGCAAAACAATGACCCTGATAGCAATCAATGCCCTGAGCCTTCCCCTCTGGAGGCATTTTGGGACTGTGCCTGAGGCCAGCTCTGCAAGACAGAGCTCAACAATTTGGCTATCCTTGGGCTCTCTGAGAAGGGCTGGGGGAAGGCTGGGATCTTCCAACACCAGAGAGCTCTACCAGGCTGCAAGGTATCTTTTCTCTTCAGAAATCCTTTAATTCTTCAAATCTAAGAAAAAGAAATACCCTCATCGGTTTCACCCATGGGTACATACTCTAGGAATAAAGGAAAGCAGGCATAAAGCTAAAATCTGACAGAAAAAGATACTTCACATTCATGTATCATCCAGGGACTCATTTGAAAGTTTTATTGTTTCTCACCATTTAGGTCAGAAAAAAAATATTACAGCAGCATATCATTAGATAATGCATATAGCTGACTTGTTTTCTCCAGAGTAAAATGACTTAACCTCTGAGTCACGCTTGGTCTACCTGGCTTACTGATTTTAAGGCACTTTGAGCACCTGGGCTTTGTCATGATGTGTGTAAATGGTAAATGGAAGAGTCCTTTGCTCTGAAATTTAAAACTGATGGATAAATAAGTAGGAATGGTCACCAGGAAGACCACAGTAGAGATAAAATTATCAAAACAATTAGTCACAGATATCTCCTTGCTGTAGATATTTCCAAAAATTCTGTGGAATATTTCTCTTCCCAAAGCTGCAAAGGGACAAGAGCAGTAATGAGAGATTGTGTTCCAGGCACAGAGTGACCTTTTCAAAAGGGAAAGCATATGTCCTCAAATTCAAGTTGTCTAGTCTTGCTGAAATTCCACTTTTAAGTCAGCTCCCAGGATGAATTATGTCTTCTGGTAAAATAGCAAACTGAAGTCTGACAGCTGACTGCAATCTTAAATTTCATGGAAAATAGCAGAGCACACTCATGGCCTAGGGTATCTTCAGCTTACAGCAAAACCCTTTTGGTGCAGGACTAAGACTTGCCCAGAAGAAAAAAGTATCACAGGTCCATTTTTATCTGAAATAAGTGGAGTGGTTTGGAAGCATATGAAAAGTCCTAATGATACATTCAAAGTACTTTTGGCCACAAATATTACTGAAATGTAAAGCTTGCTAGAGACTCTTTTCTTGGAGAAAGGCTCTTCTTTTCATCTTTCCATCCATCCATCCATCCATCCATCCATCCATCCATCCATCCATCCATCTGCCAGTTTGCATTCCTAAAATATCATAATACCAATGTACTGGAGAATCATTAAACAACAGCCAACTTCCTCCCATTTAGGCTCATCATTTAAGAAAACTTCAGGAGTGGGGAAAAGAAAATAATCTCATTAAGTTATCCAGAAATCCAAATGCGACCTTTAATAAGAAGCTTTTATTTGGCCCAACATTTGTTTCTAAATCACATACTGGGAGCTTCATCCCACTGGCCTACACACATTGGAAGCTGTAACCAGGGTACTGAAGTGTTGGGTCATTTAAGAGAGACACATTTTTGTAGGGCATCGGTCCTTTCCCTATCTAGCCGTGCAAGCCTTTCTTTCAGCTTTTAGGAATGTAGCTTTCTACTTGTCCTTATTACTTTTCCATCACTTTAATAATTTCTGTTATTTTTGCAATTTTGCAATAAGTGTAGTGTGTCAGGAATTCCAGGATGGGAAGGGAGAAAATGAAAAAATTAGAGACCTGGAGTTCCAGAAGGTGCACTTTTAAACCTGTGAGTTGTTCCTTAGTTCTGAAAGGGAAATTAAAAGAAACAGGGAAGGCGTGTCTAAAAAGGGCTGTGGTTCTGTATTGTGCCATGTGGGATGCACCTGAAACCTTTTCTTGTCTCAGGAGAGTCGAAATGTGGATACTGCTGAAGGAAAAGCAAAGAACAGCCTTTGGTGTGCGCTATTGTGTGTGTTCAGTCAGTAGAGCCAATTTAATGCTATTATACTAGGTGGGAAAAACTGAGAAGGGATAGTGGCTTTCCCATTGCCAGCAATTTTCTCCTAAACATTTAGGCTTTAAAATATAACATTTTTTAGCAAAAGTAGCATTTCCGATTCTCTCCTTATTTGTCTTCCTCGCAAATATTTACAACTTTGACACCATTTCCCACTGGAGGAAGTGCCTCTCAGAGCCAGGTACCAAATCCTTGCTGCCTTTGCATTATGTCATTACTGGATGCCACCTTTTCCTTGTCTCAAAAATTGCCTTTATATAAAGACACTGTTGGAAAACTTAAAGGCTCCAGAAAGGGATAGCAAAAGGCACTGACAAACTTCCTGCATGTCACAACATTATTCATTTCCTGCTATGCCCACAGGGATAAAGGAGCAGAGTGAGTTTCCATCAGCATGGAGCCTCTCTGTGCCTTACCCACAGGATGTGCTTCAGCAGAGAAAACCTGAGGCCACACTGAAGGAGACTGCAAGTGACAAATGCAAAAAAGGAGAAAACACCTTCATTATTTGAAAAAGAAAGTTGAGAACACTGAACAGCTAACGAGATTAAGGGTGAGGACAAACAGAACATAAAGGGTAAACTTTGCAGTCAAGCAAACAAATAAAATGCTGAAGGGCGCTTCCATTCATGACAGACAGAGGAAGAAAGAGATCTGCTTTCATGGCATAGAAACCCTGTCAGCAGCCCCCAGGAAGAATTCATTCCTACTGGGACATGTACAATTAAGAGAAAATACCTGTACCTACCTCCTGTTCTAATCTTTATTAAAAGATCTAATATACAATCAGAAGCATTTTCTTTCCTCTAACTTTACTGAACTGTTACAAACAATAACAGGCAAATAACAAAAGTGGGCTGCTTATCTTGTGGCTTATAATCACATGGAAGTTATTGACCACATATTTTTGTGTCCTAGAATGACATAAATGTGGCTGTTTAAATACTCACAGGTCATCAAGCACAGGCACAAAGTCAAACTTGCATGCGACAATTTAATTTTAGGCAGCTCTCTCTGATCATTTTTCTTCAACACAAAATTAGCTAAAGTGACCTTAAGTGGGCTGATGTTAATCCCTTTGTGCAGAAGAACCTATACATAAGGGGAAAATAGTTTAATATTTACAAGTGCTCTAAAGAAGACAAAAATTACCTTTCTTAATTAAATGTCATGACATGAAGGGTAATATTGGGATAGAATAAGCGTCTAAATAAAGTTAGGATCCTCACGTCTCTGGTAGAGTTAAATATGCTGGGCTCAATTCTCTGACTTAACACTGGTGAAAAAACAGGATTTTCTGTTTTGAGATAAATGGAACTACCTTGTTTTATATCAGCAAATCCTGCACAAACCCAAGCTCTCTGATCCTAGACTTGCTGGGATAAGTACATTTAAAGAATTTATAAACTTCTATGTTGGGGTGACTCAGCCCTCTGGGGGGCTGTGGAGCCCTGGGGCACATCGGGCTCTGCCCATTCAGTGGTGGGAACACTCAAAAGACAATCCCTGCAAAGAAAGGGTGATCTCCCGACAACCCCCTGTTTCTTATGTCCCCGATGCATGTATTTCCCCTTTGTGTTGAATATTTATCCCCTCGTTACATATGCATTAGGTTCTGGAATCTTCACCCTTATTTGATGTTCTATTGGTTTATCCTTCCCTAATCCCTCCTCCCTCCTTCCCTATTGTCACCCTGGTTGTCCCTCATATGTTCGCTGTTTTGTGATTGGTTGATTTGTACCCCTTATAACCCTGAACCCTCCTTGATTTTTGCTTTTTCCCTGCCCCTGGACCCTCTGGGAATAAACCTATTACTGGAACCCAAGCAGGGAGCCCTTCTCTCCTCCTTTGCCTCCGGCGCTAGCCCAGTAACCAGCTGCGAGCCCCCCTTCCCACTCGGGAAGGACTGCACAGCTCAAACAGCAGCCAGCTCCTGGCAGCAGTGGCCAACCCCGGTGGCCAGGGACGCTGCAGGAAGGCCACAGATTCCCTCTGAGAGGGTGGCTCAAGGGAAGCGACGCGGCGGTTCTATGGGGGAAAAAATGTGTTTTCACAGACTCGTACTCAGTAGGAGGTGCAGCTCTATATTAACTTTCACTCAGGAATGCTTCATTATCCAAGATTATAAATTCATTTGACATAATGGAAGGACAGGATAAATTATTCAGAAAAGATGTGAATAGTTTATATGCCATCAGTAAATTCTCAAGGACAGGGAGATTTGAAATATTTTGTGGCATAAGGTTAATTACCTATCTGATGTGAATTCATTCATAGATATTCTCATTTGAAGTATGATTATGCTTTTAAAATACACGCAAAATGTTATGGTCTGCTTATTTCTTTGTCTTAACCAAAACTTTAGCACAAATAAGAGAATATGCATTTCTCTGGTTGGTTCCCTTGCTGATAATTTTCAGGGCAAGCTGTGATTTCATTTGTTTCATCCATGCTGGAACATTTTTAGTATTTACACTAGATTTTTTCCCTTTAAATTTGTGGGTTTGTTGCAAGTGAGGGAAGATACAGCATGAAGGTATAAATCTCTAAACACAAAATATAAACTTAGAGAATTCGGAGGACACTGAGGACATGCAAACAGAAATTAAAAGTTTCACATGAAAACTTTTTTTAAAGCCTTGCCAATGTAATATGGTTAACTCGCTCATTCTCTTACTTTAGCTCTATAGTAAGGACATATGTAATAAAATGCAGATGGAAGGACTGCTAATGAATCTCATTCAGTAATTTATTTAAGCAGTACTTCAGAAAAGGGATAAGGCCTGTTCCAGTCCTAGTGTTAGACCAAAGAGGTGTTTGAGTCCATCTGGAGTAGCCCTGGAGCAGCCAGAGCTGCCCTTGCTGTCATCTCCTGGAGCTGACCCTTCTCACCACACACTTTGTGCAGAGAGAGGAACACACAAAAATTTTGTTGCACAAAGCAGTGTGGAAAGGCAAAAGTCAATCAATACTGTCAGCTGAAGGAGTGCTCTCATCTCGACATCCCTGAGTTAGGAGACAAACATTCCTGTGGGTTTTCTGATGACTTTAACCTACAAGGAGGGATCGAGTGGGCCTTTGGGATGTTTTCCAGTAGGAAAGCAGGCATGGTTAGGGGAGGCCAAGAAAGGCCAAAGATGAGTCTCTACAGTTTAGAGATCTGACCCATCAGCTATAATTTCCTAGTCCTCTCCAGCATAAAAAAAAAATAGCTATGGGACAAAATATGAAAAGAGGACAAATATCTCTAGCACTTAGAAAAGACACCAGTCATTGCTATTTCATAAGTATAAGCACTTGATTTTTTTATGGACTGCATTTATGGACTTAACTGACAAATTGCCCTCTCAGCCTCAATGCATGCACGGAACAGCTCGAAGAAGTGGGGTCACAGAACTTGGAAATACACCTTAACATGTAGCATGTATTTCTGACACTGCTGAAAATCTGACATAAAATAAATGTAGAAGAACTATTATTGTATGTTACATGATCTCAACTAGCAAAGCTTTCATAGCCATGACATAAATTCTGAGCCAAAAAATCACTTTACCCTTTAATAGTTACTTTATCTACTGTGACTAATGCTGATTATTTTTCCAGTGCTTATATTTTGTTTCATTTTTACAGGATTTCTGCTCAATGCTATTGAACACTGTCCCAAATTCGTTCAATACTCTTAATTAATACTTGTGTTTCCAAGACATTCTGGTGTAATTACAGAAACATTAATCTGTCAGCAGTGAGTCTAGAAAGGTTCACACACTCTCTGCTCTCAGTGCACTAAATGGGGCCACTCAGCCAGAAGAAGCCAGTGGGAGAGATGGGTTCAAATTCAGGGTCTTCTCTCTTCTCTGACAGAATGTTCCTGCCAAGCCAGTAGAATAGCAAAGGAGAATAAACAGTTTATTGAACCAATTTTCAGGGACAGGATGTAGGCCTGGTCCAAATTGCCCCAAATCAATAAAAAAAATCAACTTTCCCCAGGTGCAGAGCTACCCAGAGCTGCTGGGCTTTCTTGCAAAGCCAAAGCTAAGAGCAGCCAGCCCAGCAGAGCGTGGTAGATCTCAGGGAAGGGCTCTTGCACTCTCAAGGCAATAAGGCTCCGGGGTTTTGCTGTTTCACAGAAAACAGGCAAAAATCTGTGGGGTAGGGAGTTTTCCTCTGTTGTAAAAACTCCTCAAAAGATGGATTCTATATCTGAATGCCTAATATCCACCCAAATGTGGCTCAAAAGCTGGGTATTGGGATCAAGACCTATCCTTCTGTGTGGGTAGAGAGTTACAGCTAATATCCCCCTGCAATCTGATACTTGAGGCAAGTAATGCCTGACCCATAGGATTAGCAGGTGTAGGTTGATTAGGCTGACCCTTATTTACTTGTTTGAACCCCTGAGTATTGCTACTGTTTATAATACAGCTGTGTGTGGAACCAGCTGCACCCCCCACCAGGGTAATAGCAACAATAGCTTTAACTCCAGCTTGTCCCTGGCAGGAATCCCTGACACCCAACCACCAGCTGAGCCTTGTTCCCCAGATAGGGGAGAATCTTTGTGCCATGGACTTGTCTGGCACAGACCAGTGCAGCTCTGTTGACTTCAACTACATGCTCTTCTAAAGAACTACACCAATTTATACCAGTTGAGGCTCTGACCTTTTAATTCTGAGATCGGTTTAGTCTGCATCAGTGAATGGGTTATCTCCTTAATTTAAATCATTGCTGCATATGAAATTACTCAGTATAATTTGATGGTTGGCTAAAATTAATGAAAAATTTGTCTCGCTAAGGCCTTGCACAAAGTTGAACTTTGCAATATTAATCTTAGCAAATTAAGGCGTAGGAAAATGTGCTTTGTTAGCAAACGGCAATTTGTGTCACAAAGCGAGCGCTGAAGGAATTAAGTCTCACTGCTTAAATTGGATGTTGAATCAATGAATTGTGTTCATGTTAGGGACCCTCATCTTGAGGCTGAGCATGCAAACTTGTGGGATGCTTTCTTACTGTGAGCAGACTGGAGGGAGCAGCACAGGTGCACAGAGTCACAGCCTCTTCAGCTCCCACAGGACATTTGATCCCACACCTGCAGGAGAGGGGGTGCTTGTGAGCCGCATGTCTGCTGTGCAAGTACCATGCAAGGGGAGCTGGAGCTATGCGGGTGTAGTTACAGGAGGGTGTTGAGGAATTCACGTTTATTAAACCACAACAGCAGACAAAATGTTACCTCTTGCATTACTGATACTGAATAATTTGTTCACTTATTGCCTGTTAATTATGAGCCACTAATAAGTCACTAAGCCACTTTGGTCCTAATTTGATGCAAGCAGTGTGAGCTGAGCAGGTTTTCCCCAGGACACAGCACTGCAGTCAGACATGGCACCAGGCAGTTGGCCCCACATCCCCCTTTCCCCATGGCATCTCCCCATGGCATCTGGGTGTCAGCAAAAAGATACACTGACACATGGGGATGAGAGAACAGCACCTCAGGCAAAGTTATTTCTGTGGGAAGCAATAATTTATAATATTGGCGGAAGTTGTAGCACATGTACTCTGAGCTACTAGACAGGGTGGAGGCCAGGCTGGTACCCACTCCTCCTTTGTCGTCCTGCACCCCATTAAAGATCATCTGGAACACTGCCATCACCTGAATTTTTGGCACTTCAGTGGGGTAACCGTGCTCATTGAGGGGGAAGCAGAGAAATCCCCTTCCCTCTCACTGCTCCCTAGCACAGTTAAACCAGGCTGCAAACCCCTTGTCTATCCATTCCTCCAAATAGAATAATTTTGATTCACAAATACATTATGTGCAGATAAAAGTTTCCCCCGAGACGATGCCTGTCCTGCAGCCATTTTGTTTCTGAGTGGGTTTGCTGTAAATTACAAAGTGAAATGTGCATGACCTCATACATCAAAGCCAGGACCATATTTTTTCTGCTGCTATAATTCATCAATACTGGATACTTTCAAGGGTTCATCACACATTCATTCACATTCTATCAGACAGTCTTTGCATTCACATCTGCTGCCACCATGCCCAGACGTGAAACAATCTCTGAACCAAAGGAAGGGTCCACACAACACACTGGGAGATTTTCAGCAAAGTGCCCAGCTAGAGATACATGATGACAATTTTGAAAGAAAATTATACATATAATTTTATTGCAACTTCAGTGCCCTAAAGGTTTTTAAAGTCTACTTCTAAGGGAAGACATACCTCTTTATAAACCTGAAAAGTTTAGGAGAACATGGTCCCTTGAAAATTTACCAAGGTTCACTGGTTATAATTTAATACTTGGCTGATATCACTGTTACAAACATGACAATAAAAACAAAAGTAATTTAAGAGAGAAAATAAACAGCTCTTCTTTCTATCTGGCAGGATCCAGGAGCATAGCAGAGGCTTTTTCAGGAGCCACTTTTAAACAAGAGTGAGTGCCCTGCCTAAAGCTTTACCTCAGCAGTGACTCACCAGGCAGGGCACCAAAATTTCCAGATGTAAATTAACCCCTTGAGTTCAGGACCCTTGAATCCTTTAGTCTGGTTACTCTATGGCTTATGCCTGAAGCAAGTGTGGTTCAGTTGTGGGTTTCTAGGTACAAATTCCAGGGAAGCTGCTGTGCCACCTGACCTGCAGTGCTGCTGTCCACTTCTAAACCCTTCATTACAAATATTTAGCCTGGAAAGCTCAGTCCCTGCCTTCACAAGGCTTTCCCTTCCCTCTGGACAGAGGGTAGAATCACAGAAAACAATCTCAATTTCAAATTTGACTGCACTGACTTTCAACAAATTTGTGACAGTCCATGGGTTATCTGCAAAAGTCTCAGGAATGTGAATTTAAGTAGGAAATGGTCATCTCATATTTCTGCAGGAAAAATTCTCAGATTAATGTGAATAATATTTTAACTGTGAGACATAGAGGGCGTAAGAACTAGAAACAAGCCTTATGTGTTATTTATCTAACTCGATGTTCAGTTTTCACACAGCACAATCACAAAAAGTAGTCACCTTTGTGTGCGCCTGCAGTCTGCTGTGTCCAGGCACCTACAGGTCTGCCCTGAATAAACACTTCTTATTTCTCTCTGTCCAAATGCATAAAGCTAGGAATTGCATCCAGATGTCAGAAACCCCAGAAGGGTCTGCAGCTGCTAAGAAACCCATTCCCCATCCCTCTGTAACAATGTCCCATTTAAATGCAAAGTGCCTTCAGGGAAGTTATTGGTCTCTTCCTTCTCTCCTCTTGCCACCACACCAAGTATTTACAAGCTCTCCTGGCACTGCAGTCACTAAACTGCTCCTACCTCTGTCTCTCCCTTCCCTGACTGCCTTGGTGCTCAGTCTCAGGAGGCTTGAGGGATGGCAGGAATGATATGATGCAGTCTCCAATAAAAGATTCAGATCCAGCCAAAAGGCCTGTAAACAAATGTCTGCAGAAGCTTTTATCTTCTGAACAAACTTTATCTCTCTCTTTCTTGGTAAAAAGAAGAGACTGTGAATTTAGAAAGTTTGTTATGTAAGGCTGATTATTTTCTTCACCACAGAAACACTTCACAGCTGGATCCCACATCTACCTGAGATTGAACATGCAGTGAAGGAGCAAGGAGACCCTCTGCAAAACCTCAAGATCCTTCCTGTTTAAAATAGATGCATTTGTGCTGCAGGAATCTTAAAATGTAATTATTCTAGTCTAGGTAAAGCTTTAAATCTGTATGAAACAAGTTTAAGTCAGGACTCATCAGGAACTGCGATGTTTTATGAATGTGCAAAAGCCAGTGAACTATCAAATTAAGGAACAAAATGTTCTTTATTTGTGTCCTAGCAGCGGTTCCTTCAAATAATCCCATTACAAGTTTCAAGGAATGTCAACCTATAAAGCACGACCAGGCTATAAATTTTTTCTTTCTAGATGTAAATCTTATAGTGCACCAATTAAAATTATCTAAATATTTAGTAACAGGTCGCTACCAATTAAAGACCCTGATCTTCCCTATGTACTTCCACCACTACCGCAGGATTATTAATCATTTCTCCTTGAGAAAAAAACTGTCATTTATAGTGTCATTCTATTGGTCTGTTGGAAAAAAAGAATGAGCATGTGTTGCTTTTTTCATGCATGGATGATCTTTTAGATGAATAAATTAATAAAAAATAATGCTTGCATATTGATAGGATGAATTTTTATTATTTTCTTAATGTAATTTTTTGTTTTCATCTTGCTTTTGTACTAGGGGTAATTTCTGGAAAAATGTCTCAATTTTCTTTGTTGAACTATTTAATGAATGTGCCAGAGCAGCTTGTATTACTTGCATTCAGAGTAAAACTTGCATACTGCCGAACAGATGGGCATTGTGAACTGTTATGATGGCAGAGGTTTTAAATAATACATGAAGAATTTTTCTGTCTCATTAAGTTTCCAGTTTCTTTAAGAAACATCTTTAAAACAAAAGCAAAATATTCTTCATGGAAGCTGTTCTTGTTTTGTGTAACTAGATGTCTTTAGCTGTTATGAGGAGAAATATTGGTATGAGAACAAAGGCATCACAGCTTTAACTCTGATTTACAGTTTTAGTGCACAGTTGTACAGCAAATGGACTCAGTTCCTGGTGCTTCTTCAAAATCACTAGGGCCAAACACAAATCTAAGGAACAAATGAAAAGGAAGGTGCTAAAAATACCTTCCCTTCTTCCACCCAGAATACTTACCAAAGGCTCCCACATCCCCAAAAGCAGCTCTCTTTATCTCTTTTTCTAGTCCTTCTACATTACCAATTTTTTCTTCTATTTTCCCCTCAGGGTTTCATTTTCAAGTGCATACCCCATTTATTAATCAGAAACCCTGTCTGTTTGCATGTTTTCTGAATTCTGTTAGGAGAGAAATTGGTAAGCACAGAAGTTTCTTATAAGTTTCACTCACAGGCTGCACAAACAGTAGAGTATTTAGCACAATTTTGAACAGAGAAAAAGGCCAGTGCTAAAGAGAAAATAAAGGCAATTATTAAAATTTTCACTTAGAATGCTTATTTGCTATTAAAAGGATAATAGGGTAAGATAGTTTCAGAGTCCAGTAGTTTTGCTAACATTCAGACCATGAATTTTAGGTTTACACCAATCACAATAATGAAGAAGATATGCCAGTTGTCAGAATTCATTTTCCCTTTGAATAAGCTGAGCTGGAATTCAATTTAAATGAGATGAGCCAGAACAGCAGACCAGCGCATAAGGACCATGGCCCAGTATACAAAACAAACAAGTTATGAACCTGAGCAATGAGAATACATCCATTTATCAAGATGTGCCTTGGGGGAGGGGACACTGAAAGCTGGCAGGATGCAAAAGAGCCATCAGGATGGTCGGCCTGGTCCACCTCTGCACTCCTGAAAATACCCAATCCTTGTTAAAACAAGAGCAAGTTCACCCTTCTTGCCACCTGAGCTTCCTTTGCTGTAAATGTGAGCTGAAGATAAGGGCTCAAACAAAAGATTGTTGTGTCTCGTTTGAAAGTGCTGTGAAGAGACAAGATTTAACTTTTGGCATTTTAAGGCATCACCTGATCTGTGATATCTGGCCACAACTTGAAGACTTCTTTCCTCTTGTATGTGCCTTGGATTCCACTTTGAGACTGGCTTGAACCCAGGCACTGGCAAGAGGGTGATTGGGGTGAGCTCCAGTCCCTGCAGACCCCACTACAGCTCATCTGTGTCAGGCAGGGGGTTTTACCCCTCCTTTGGTCTTTTGGCTTTTAATTCTACTCTTGGACTCTCTGACTGTCCTTACATCAACACCAACAAGGTGCTTCCTCCATCAGATTTCTGGTACTGCTTGCCCCTGCCTTCGAGTGTCTTCAAATTCCATTCCAGAAGTGAATGGAGAAAACAGTATGAAACTGTATATATGTGAAATGATATCCAATGATAATTTAAAAGAAACAGAACAAGAAGATAAAGCTTCTATTCAATTCATAATTTTAACAGGGGCGCATGCTTTAACAGCACAAGAATTCCTGATCCTATGAGAGTTTCTAGCATTCTTAGCATCACTCAGCACTCTACTGGCTACTAGGAAGACAAAGTGACTCTATCCCAAACAAAACCATGACAAGCTCTATATATTAAAGGCACATGAAACCTTTTATAAGCAGCCTACATCTCCACATAGCTTTGAACTACCACCTGAAAAATGCGAAACCAGATATTCTCCCTTCCTAAGAATTTGTGAGATAAAAAAACATAGTCACCTCTATGGTCATTAATTGCTGCTTAAGACTTTCTGATTCCCACAGGAAACACAGGATACATTGTGGCTTAGCACTGAGTAATCTGATTGGATTTGTTTGTTTGCTTGTTTTAAATATGCCTACCACTACATCCCCAGTTTAACTGCCAGAGTTTCCTGCTTCTGAAATATTTATGAGCTGACTCAGGTGACATTGCTTTACAAGTATCAGCAGTTTTGTCACAAAGTGGTTAGTTTTGCTTAGTCTTCATAGCTCCTTAGCAGATTTTAGTTGTTTCTGCTTATAAGTTATCTGCTCCTGCAGAGGAATGCACTTCTCTCAGCACTGATAAGTGAGCTGATATTTTCTCTAGAATTCCTGGGCACTAATTCTCTCTCAAAAACAATTATCCAGTACATCTTGAAAAAACCTCACCACTCAGCTACATAGCCACATTTGAAAGGCAAGATACAGGACAAGACGTAGAGGTAATTTGAAGCGCCCACCTTATGACTTCCCTGGGTTTTGTTGGGGTTTTTTTTTTAGGGTCAGTGATGACAGTAAATAGGATTAGCTAGAGTAGTTAGTGCAGCTGATAGAGTTTGGCTGCACATGAAGGTCTGTGGCATGCGGCCATTGCTTTTGGCAACATGTGGATTATAGAATTGTGCATTCAACTCTTTCCTTCTCATGTCAGTGTTCTGCCAAGTCTCTCAGGGCTTATTCGTGCTTTTCAATAGCATCTGTACCTCCTATTTCCCATTAAAATATCCTAAATCTAAATGCAATGAGATGTTCTCAGCATTTTCTAGTTTAGTCAAGAGCTTGGTTAAGTTTGATTAAAGTTGTTAAGAAATTTTAATTTGAGGGGTAAAAAACTGAGGGAATGCAGGAATAGTCATAATAGAATTATATGCCTGAATTAACACTTAAAAATGATCTATGGGGCACCAACAAGACACGATGGCTGCCAGCCACAGTGAAACGCAGCAAACAGAGCAAATTTAGGCACAGTCAAGTGGGAACTGGCACCTGCAAAGAGTGCACTGGAGTGATGTGACTGTGGAAGCCGTGGAAGAGAACAAGAGGCACCTAATGAGGCAGAGAGCGGGCCCTCCCCTCCTTTCTGCCTCTGGTGCCGCTCGCATGAACTTTCTTCTCCAGGCACTCTATCCCAACCTTAGGCAAGCCCCTCCCCTTAAGGGACAAAGACTTGAAAAGTGAAGGGAACTAAGACAGATGGAACAGCATGGGGACAGTCTGACTGTATCTGTGTGGAAAAAGAATGGAGAGGGAACCATGAACCACACTTTGGCTGACTTGGCTGATGGACTAGAGGTCACTGGAGGCTTTCCCATGCCAAGGAACCTTTCAGCCAGTAGGATAAGAGAATTGAGAAATTCGTTACAACACTCAAAGCCGTGACCAGAGAGGAGACTTGTCTCTCCACAGAGTAGTGGAAATTATGGGTAAATTCTGTGTAGGGTATAGGTGATCAGATAGGGGTGCTGGTGTAACTCATTAAAGCTTCCCCAGTTTCGTCAAGAGCAGCTGACTTCCATCACTCCCTTTATGGTTAGTTTCATAACAAAAGCCTTTGACACACCTTCCATCCCATTTTATGTTATAGTTCAAGTACATTTTAATATCATCTGAATGCATGGCTGTTTCATTGCTCCACAGAACAGACTATCAAACAGGAATTTCCAGCTTTCATTCTCTTTATAAGCACTAAAGTATCCTTTCTTCTCCTTCCTTCATTTGTTCCTCTCATTTGAGCGTGGATAATTCACCAAATAAGAATTAATTCTTTCTGCAGGTACTGTCTAACTAATAACTGGGCAGCTCTTGGCAACTCAGAGCACCTTGCTCCAGTTATTTTCCAAGTGAGTGAACTTGCTATCATTGTGCTGGTTTCAGCTGGGATAGGGTTAATTTTCTTCCCAGTGGCTGGTTTTGGGGCTGTGCTTTGGAATTGTGCTGAACACAGGGTTGGTAATACAGAGAAGTTTTCGTTGCTGCTGAGCAGAGTTCACACAGAGCCAAGGCCTCTTCTGCTTTTTTTACTGGGGAGGGGTTGGGGGTGCCTGGGAGGTTGGGAGGAGGTACAGCCGGGACAGATGACCCCAACTGACCCAAGGGATATTCCAGACCATATGGCATCATGCACAGTGTGGAAAGTGGAGGGAAGAAGGAGGAAGTGGGGGATGTTTGAAATGATGGAGTTTGTCTTCCAACAAACCTGCTCTCCTGGAGGTGCTGAACACCAGCCTGCCCATGGGAAGTGGTGACTTAATTCCTTGTTTTTCTTTGCTCATGTGCATGGCTTTTATGTTCCCTATGAAACTGTCTTTATCCCAACCCACGAGTTCCCTGTCTTTTGCCCTTCCCATTCTCTCCCTGGTCCCACTGGTTGGGGTGTTAGTGAGGGGCTGCTTGGGGCTGGGCTGCTGGCTGGGGTGAAACCATGGCATCTGTGAATAAGGAACTGTGTACAGTCTTTAAAACTCTTTTGTTGCAGTCTAGTCAAACCCTCCATATTTCCTGTTCTCCTACTCTTTTCCAATGAAAGCTGAGTAGGCAACAGCCTTCATAAGGAACTGTTCTCAACACAGGTCTTTCCTTCTTCCCAACAGTGCTCAGTGATTTTACTTCATGCAAAGGACTGAAAGCCAACTAAGAAGTATTGCACTTCCCCTCCCTCCCCACCACCTTCCCCAAGAGTAATTTTAGTGGAGCTTTGATTGATGTCAGATGAAATTAACTGGAAACATTTAATGTGTTTAACATGTAAAGGCTTAGGGTTCTATTCACTTGGAGTTAGAGACTTTCTGTGCTTCATAAACTCAGAGGACACTGAAGCCTGAATTTCAGCTCTGCAGCCAGATGACTTATTAAACAGCACCTTGGCTCCTGCCATCGTTGCTGCTTTTCACTTCATTATTAATAGAAAGAGGACTTGAACTGACGGCAGCAAGAATGGACTCAAAAGTCCTGTGGCAGTGATGCTGTTAATTTCAGTATTGTGTCCATCATTAAGCACCAGATTAAATCAAGCTATATTTCCCTCAGCAGCTGTTGAAAATCCTCATTTAACCAAGTGAAAAGGAATATTGTGCTTCAAATGGAAGGATGAATGAGGTTCCTGCTAACAAATAGCTTAGAGAGAAGGGCTCTGAATAGACAGGGAGCTTTCATGAGGCATCTGCTCAAGAGTATAGTCTCAGGTTTCTTAAAACTAGAAAAGTCTTCAGTCATTTAAAAAATTGAAAGTTGAATCATTTTTTCCTCCCTTCTCATACTTGTAGCAGCACCTGGAGAAAAGAGGTTTATTTCTAAGTCAACAAGTTATGTCAAGTTAGAAAGAAAATGTTTTTTTGATATGCACTTCCTCTTTGACCATCTATCAAAGGCAGATTATCCCTGATATGGGATAAATATGAGAGGCTCTGGGTCTCCTGAGGGATGCCTTAGTCAACCACAGCTAAGCAAAGGGAAGGTCTCTGTGAGTGTGCAAGGCAGTCTTTGCTCAGGGAATGCTCCATTGAAAATCGGTGGGAATCAGCACGGTGCACAGGCTATTGAGGACATGCAGGATTCGGACTTTACTCACTTCAAGAGGATTTACTTGCACCTGCTTTTCTCTGGTATTCAGTATTACTTTATTGACATGTAAGCAAGTCTATCAAGAGCAGAATATTTTTCCTAAGTGATAAAGGGAGTTCTGAAGGTCTGTCTATACAAATACCAGACATTATCCTTTCTACTCTCTATTCTTTGCCATTTCTAAATACATTTCCTTGTGTTATACATTACTCTGTGATTATTTACCAACTTGTCTTTAGCACACACTCAACATGCCAAGCTCAGAGCAGCTGGGTTGTTAAAAAGTCATGCTTCAATGAGACAATTGGACTCTATTACTTAGTTATGGCTTACAAAGCTTGTCAGTAATTCTTCAAAATCCAGCTGCAGTCATGACCTCAGTAGCTTATTTGCTACAGCCATGGTACTAATGGGGCAGTTACCATACAGCAATGGCTTCACTGTCACTCTAATGCAGATTATTGGCTTTCTGATCAATTTCCCCCTCATAAGATCTTGATAAGAGTTCCACAAGACATTCTTAGTATTATTACATACTTTAAGCAGTAAACTCACATCCTGCGTTCTACCAGAAAACTTTTCATTTTCATAGTTCCTTTTACGTCTCATTTTCTCCCAGAATGCAACAAGAGTTGAGTTTCAGTCGCCTTGCTCTGGAGTCAAGCAGCAAGTGGTGACAAGGCTGAAATTAGCCTTACTTTTGCTGCTCATGAAGGATTAAACCACTTGATGAAACTCTGCAGATACATTTGTCTCAAAGTGTCAGAGAGGAGGTAAGAATTCAGTTTGCTGAAGCAGACAACCAGTTGAGATGCAGTTGCAGGCCCTGCAAGCATTTTAAGTCTGCTCAATGTGAAATGAAAGAAGTCCATAAACACATGAAGAGCATGTATAGAATCATAGATCACAAATCATATAAATTTCCAAAAGTGAGACCTTCCACTAACTTGCTTTAAATCTTCATCTTTTCAGAAAATTAAGCTAGAAAATTAAGAGCAGTGGGGACCCGTGTTTTGTACTGAGACTTTCAAACAACACATTTCATTTTAGTTTCGTCCTTCTGCAGCAGTTTGGAAGTCTGTGTACCACATATGCTTTCCGGTGGAAAAAAATATATATATACACACCTATATTTCTGGGAAAGCATATAGTTCTTTTTCAAAACACCTGTAAGATACTTTGGTTGCATTTCGTAATTGCAGATGAATAACCTTGAAAGGTTAACCAATCAGCAACCATTTTCTAGGCTGTGTATGAAGCCAGGGAAAATGGAAACAGTTGTGCTGTCTGAGATAATTTATTTTTCTGCATCTTCACTGCAAAATAGTCAGTTAGAAGGTATCAAGAAGGACCCATGTCATACAAATACAAGGTCATACACAATGAGTAATAGGCTGGCAATTCCAGAGGGTCAGAGAGTCATATTGCTGCTATTTATTTCATAACAGGACAAAGAGCAAAAGTTCCTTCGCTGTGTCTGTCATCTCTGCAAGATCAACCACACTGTGCAGCCGCAGATGCTACTACTGTGCAGCAGGAGGATATCAAACAGCCTGCACAGTTCATCATTGATGTGTGTTTGAAGGGACTTACGGAAAAAGCATCAGAGCTTCCACATTTCTCGAGTTCTGTGTAAGGCAGCTGAGCAGCCAGGTTATTCACAATTATTGCTGGATCTGTCTGCAGTGATAGGCCACAAAGTCTGCCCATAAGCCAGTCCTCAGGGTAAGGTTCTTCTGTCATAGAGAGGCTTTCAAAGCATAGCTGAATGTCTCCATGTACTAAATACTCAGCTACACAGTGTGATCCCCGGGTCATACTCTAAAAAAGCACTGTTCAACATCTTATGATAAGTTAATTCAAATATTTCTTAGATGTTGAAGAAAACTAGAATGTGTTCTGACTTAGGTTAGGCAAAAATAAAGCAACTATGTGACGTATGGCATTAGTTTGATTCAAAAACCGTGCTTTACTAAAATGTATAGTCTTTTCCTGAAGCAGCCAGAGAGAAACAGGAAATTATTAGGTGTTTAAACATGAAAGGCACAAATATTGATCTCATAGCTAAACTGCCAAAGGAAAGAGCAATCCATTTCCTTCAACATGCAGTGTTATGAGTTCCTAAGAAACAGGAAGACACGGAACAAAAGTGATAGTAAGATTAAGATGTAATGTTAGCTAGAGAATTACATTCCCCCAAATTATGTCCAGCATTTTAGAAGCTGTGTGCATACATGGAAGCTCTGAAGCATCACTGGGTTTGCATTCTACTTTTGCAAGCCTCCTATTCTCAAAAGAGCGCTAGGAATTTTTCATCACTGCAGAAAATCAAATATTGAGGGGTTGAACTCCTAACTCCACAGAAGTCATGGTCAACATTCCCACTCTCTCAAACCCACTTTATTACGATTATTATTATTATTATTATTATTTTTTTTTACTGGATAGAAATAAGGCAGGAATTCAGGGAGAAACTAAAAGCAAGCACAATCCAGACCACACTGAAAAGACAAACTGCCTAAATGATTGGGTAAAAATGGCAAATCACTCTCCTTATAGACTTCAAACCTGAACCTAACAGCCCGTTAAAAATAGAGAGACGGCTGAGGTCGCCAACCTAATGGTTTGCTGGAGAAACAGGGGTGAATGTCAGGAGCAAGACAAACGCCCATCTCAAAAAGCTTTTCATCAGTATGTGCAGGGAGTTGCTGACTCCATCAGGTCATGGGGCAGGGAAATGTGGAGCAGTCTCCACCTCTCATACTCTAATAGAAAGAAGCAGCACTCTAAATTCAGAGTGCCTCTCCTTCACAAACCCCAATTAGTCTGACAAGGCAGCATTTGGAGTCTCTGTGGAGCTGCATTGCACAAACCAAGGCAGGATTTGGAGCATTATGAATTGTGATATATCAAAGGTGAAAACACACCCAGAACTGGGGGTTGCTCTATTTTAAGTATGATCGAAGCTGATTTCAGGTAGCAGAGGTGGTGTTGGAGCAGGATGGGCAGAGCTGCTTCCCCAAGGTGCCCATGCTGGGCACTGTGTCCCAGTGAGAGCAGAGAGCAGCTGCCCAAGCCCCAGGGCACAGCTCCCCTCAGCAAGGCTGTGACCTACAGTGCTGTCACCCCAACAGGAAACCAGGACATTTCCACTGCCATTTCCATCCCAGGAAACCAATATTCTGTCACAGGACTGGCTGCAGGGAAAGGCAATGCCGGGACAACAGCTACTGCCTAATCCTATTGCTTTGGGAGCAGCAGAGATTTATGGCATAGAGAGAAGCAGAGTTCTCCAAAGTGTCCTAGGAAGGCCTGAGGAGAGAAATTGGAAATTCACAGCTCTTCCTGAGGCAGCAAGGAGGCTCCAGGACACAGACATCAGATGAGATGGCAGTGCTGGAGGAGAAGCTCAAAGTAGATTGTGTTCAGAAAAAGAAATTTGTATTTGCTGTCTCCAGTTGCTGGAAATGGAAAAATATCTATAGTCCTGTCTTTGACCCCAGTAACTCTCCTTTTTATCACAAGTCCCTGCTTTAAAAATATAACAGAGACTACAAAACGTGGAGTTAAATACTTTGGGATTAGAGATACAATCTGAGAAGCAATAGTAAAATAGTTCATCCCACAAGAGATTTCACTCATCTCTTTCAGAGATAAGTACACAGGGAGCTGACAAAATAAATTTGCCCTTGATATCTTCCTGGGTAACCTGAGAGGAAAATTAAATCCAATTTCTTTCCTGAACATGACATTTATTTTGCTTAAGGAATATCTTGTTTATCAATTACATGTAGCACTTCTCATTAACCATTAGGAGTGAGGGGAAAGAAACTAAAAAGGTTTGAAGGCTTAAAGTGAGTATGGTTATAGAGCTTGTCCTGGTCTTGAGAGGGATAGACTTAGTTGTTCTTCCTGCTAACCAGAACAGTGTTTTTGATGCCAAGACTTCTAGAAACACTCACAGGATCAGGACTTTTTCTTGACCTCTTAAAGGCTGTAATCCTGTTAAAATTATGAATCAGAGCTTTGTATTTTTTAAATTATAATTAGATAACATTTCACACATATACAGTCTCCTATTGTCTCAATTTCTTTCCAAAATTATTTTTCAGATTTTCTTCCCTCAGTGAAAGAAGTTAAAGTAATCTGCCCTAATACATTATTCAGGATTATCTCACAAAGCTTCATCAATAATGATCAACAATTGTTTACAGAATTTCAGCAGTTCCCAACTAAGGACACAACCACAGTGACAATTCTGGGGTCAGGTGGGGGTATAACAATCCCCTCATGCTGCTTCTCTGCAGAAGAATCTTTCCTCAATGATCTTCTGCTTTTACTTTGTCAGGCACACGAGTCTGAAGCATATGACACAACTTTTTGGTGTTTTGGTTCTGCTTTTCTTTAAAGATTTCTTAAATTAAGTGGAACTTTTGATGAAAAAAAAAAAAAAAACAAACAACCCAAACCTAAAGTGAATTTGCTGACTTTATGCTAAACTCCTTTTCCCTCCCAGTTTAGAGTGACCTTTGATGGAAACTAAAATGTGCAGGTGTCAAAGTGTATCAGTATCGTATACCAGAGATGTGCACAACTGAGGTTTTTTTTGGCACTTTCTCCTTCCAATTTATTAAAGGTTGTGTCAGAATAAATTTATGTAAGCAAGGATCAGATTTTATTAGTTGAACATCATTAGCTTTTAATGAATAAGAGTAGTTTAGGAAAAGAGCTGATAACTAAGGTAACATTTTAGAGCTGTTTCTCCTCTCTCCTTCTACCACTTGTTTTAACCCTGCCAGCAAGCGTGCAATACAGCACCGGAGAGCAGAACTGGTTGTGTTAAAGCTGTAGTTCAGCAAAGCAGCTGACAGTGTTCCAGTGTCTATCACTTTTCAGCACAGCAATATGTGCTAAGGTTCTGTTACTTTAATGTAACTTTATGAGTTATGCAGATTTTTCTCTAAATAGAAGCCAATTAAGCAGGGTCCAAGACTGCAACCATGGATGAGGTTATAGGAATAGCTGGCAAACAAGATGCCTCCACAGTGGATGATGACAGACAGAACAAAGATGGCCCCTGGTGCCAAAGTCTAAATTGCAAACTCCTGGAATATCCCGGGGATGATTGTCCATCAGGAATGTAACTGATCCTCACCAGCAGAGAGAGATTTAAACTGACAAGGGAGCTCTCCAAGCTATCACAGAGGACAGAGATGTTGTTGAGCTCTCCTCCCACAAAACAACTCTTCCCCCCTTTTCTGCAGGCTTGTGGGGACTGCTGTTCCCCAGCAGGTTTGTTTTCTTTTTCGGGACACAGCACAGCAGAAGGACATTAAAATTTGATAAGAGTGAATCCAGATTTTGCGTCTTGCTATTGGATTAGCAGAAGTAGGGCAGTTGGTGCAGATTGCCAAACCCATGCGATCTTATTTTGCTTTTCCACTTTGGAACAGCTTTGTGTGCTTTGCATTGGACCATATGCCCTTAGTGCCTCTGCAGACTGCCCAGACAAAGCTGAAGTGAGCTCCATCATGCACCTGCTTTGATCATTCTTTATCCTGATCAGGTTTGTAAGCCCAAAAGATCTAGTAACACGGATTGTCCTCTTTTTACAACCACATCAAAATCCCTGCTGGAATTCAGGCACAGATCTGACAGTCAAGCTGGGGTAAATGCTAAAGAACCATTAGATTTCCTGTCCTTAGTCATTATGGACTATAGAGATAATGGACTTCTTGGTCTGGATCTCTCCGAGGTTTTGGGAAAACACTGCGAAGAAAGATTTTCTTGTCCTTTCCATTGGGAAGCTTAAAATAAAGATTTCTAGAGGGCTAAGACACAGATATTGCCAAAATGTACCAGAAGCATGTTAAAGATTTGCATGACCTTAGCCAAGAAATGCTGCACGCCCCCTGAGACCAGGTAATACCATAAAGCCTGCAATAGTATCTTTGCTAGGCAACAGTTACCAGCACTCCTCGAGTGCATTGAGCCCTGGCTTAACGCCAAATCAGCAAAGTTCTTATAAGGATGCAGTTGCTCAGTTTTCCCCAGAGTAGCCCTGCTCATATTAGAAACTAACAACAAGGATTTAGAAAAAAGCACATTTACATGTATTTTCCATTAAAGAGAGATGTTGCTCACACAAGGTTGGTATCTGCTTATAAAGCCGAAATTCCCTTGTGTGCACAAACAAATATCATTTGAGAGATTTTTGGAGTCGTATGCAGTATGTGCCTATCAATTCCTGTTAATTTGAGGAGGCTGTTGATGAACTGAACAGCCACTTTCCTTTTTTCTCACAAATGCCTGCAAAAACAGGGAAATAGTCTCAACTTTTTCTCGTTTGCCCACAAGATAAAAGAAGATGAGAGGCTCAGTAACTCAAATCCCTGCTTTTTGAGCATGCAGAACACAAGCTGAACTGCACGTAAGCACAAACTAAAGTGCCTCTTCCCCATTTCACATTTTTACAGTTCATTGGCATATAAAGTAGCATCCAAACAGCCTGAAACAATTCCATCTCTGCTGTAATTACAGGATCCCACTAAAATTACAGGATTCTACCACTAAGAATGTCTTAACTGCTTTCATAGTTTTCTCCAGTACATTGCTTATGGCACCCTGCTTCTTGCCAAATATGTGTCTGTGCACACACAGAAGCATCCCCCATGCCCAAACTGGCCATTGCTACAGTGGCTCAACACACAGATTTATTTTAATGGGCAAACAGGATCCACTGAACAGTTGTGCTATGAACCAGCACTGCCCTGACTTCAGCTGATAGCAAACAGCTACGAGATCTGTCCCAGAAAGCCATGGCAAGTTCACTACCTGAACACTCGCTTCATCCTTACAGATATTTATCTCTCCAGATGGAGTCCATTTGGTGTATTAGTCACAGATTCCCTAGCCATGCTTCAAGCACAGCATAATATAGCATGAATCACTGCGCTGAATAATCCAGAAGTGTATTTCAAATATAACTTTTACCATGCTCCTTTTTCCTGATCTTTCTTTGATGGATCATAATTTGATAACTTTAAAAGTACTTTAAATAATAGCTGCACTTCAAAGGATTTTTTTCTTTTATCTTATTTAAAACATTACATCAATTGTCATGTGTCATGGTTCCATGCAGTTATTATCATGCTGATGTTTAAATATTGCTTCCTTATAGATCTACCTGTTAAGTATCACTCGTTGCATTCACCCCTTTAACCAGAAATATTTATTTCCTACAGCAACAGACTCTTCCACTCTAACACACTTTCTGCTTTTTATTCTCATAACTGTGTTCCTCACTTTTATTTTTAAATCCTGTGGACACCATTGGCTGTTTTATACGGCCTATATTTGAAAAAAAACCTGCAAGACTCAACAGCATTGGCAGGAGCACTGATTATCAGCCTTGCTAATCTCGATGTGATTCTACAACCTCTGGTTCTGATGATGCCAAGTTGTTGTAAGGAATTCATAGCCAGGGTCTGGGTGACACAGGTTCCTTTTCAGTTCTGCCTCTGAAATGTTGATTGATTTCTGAGAAGCTGCTTGATTTTCCTCCATTAGGAAGCAGAAGTAACGATGCCGGGTCAAACTCAAAGCAAAAGAACATTTAGTTCTTCCCTTTGAACTCCTCTCCTCCCTACACAAACCCCTACTGTTTTCACATCCTGTCATTACGTTACGGCACGGGTTTTATTCTGCCTGATCTGAAGAAAAAACATTATGTGATGCTGGGCACACAAGAATATCCCATGAGCAGTACCAACGATTTAAATTTCGACAAAAGCATTTTAAAAATTTCACTTTTTCCTTTTCATTAGCAAGCACAGCTCATTCTCATCCTTCTCCTGACAGTGACAAGTATTCTTTTTATGAATGATTTTATGCTTCCATCCAGCCTTCAGTCTTGGTGGAAGGCTACTCATCCGGAGTTCAGCCAAAAAAACAGAGATGATAGAAAGTAGTTTTCTCTATTTGCCTTAAGTAGCTCTACTTAGAGAGGATGACTTACTTCATAAAAAGTGGGAGTTAAGCCTGGAAAATAGCCTTAAGTTGAAAAACCAGCAAGGAGCTTCAAAAGCCAGAACTTACGAGTTAAAGCAGTTGCAAATAAAAATCATAGTTCATATTATGCAAGTGAGATCTTTCTGGCAAACGGCTGAGTACATCTGCCCAACACACAGCAAACTAATGACCCATAAACACAAACATCAAAGATGGCATTAATTAAGGGTTTTTAACAATCCAACTTGCTCATGCATTGGTTGTGAACACCGATAGCCTTGTTTAAAGCTGCATTTTCTGTGTTACTTTCGTGGCATCATTTCAGACCTTTCGCAGCTTTGGGAGATGAGCTAATGTGAGCTGTGTGTTCATACCAGTGACAACTGTTCTCTCAAGGAAAGCAGCTGCAGTCCATCCACAAAATTTAACTTAATCAAAGAAGGTTAAAACTTGAGGTTTGCATATACCCAACTCACAGTTCAGTTTTATTGCACAGTCTCGCGTAGCACTCAGCTTTAAGTGGTACATGTGCATTTCTGCTGTGACAGCTTTACTGGTTTTGCATCTGTTTGATTGTTTTTGTGAGTGGTTCCCCCCATTCTTATTCCCATAAAAGTATCTTGTCAATCCACAAAAATATCTACTTTTCTGCAAGTTCCACTACTCTTTATGTGTGAAATAAAGGATGTAAAGGCAAGACTCAAGGCACTATGTCACAGTCAATGTACTCAACAAAAGTATTGATATGCTGCACCCTTTATCACTCAAAATTACATATAGTTGGTTTATTTAATTTTCAATTAAAATTGGTTCATAGAGCAATTGACCTAAACTTCTTGTAAAAAAAA
>VZTA01000316.1:147947-345843 GCA_013398855.1 Mohoua ochrocephala | reverse complement strand
AAAAAACAGCTAAATCAACAACAACAACAAAACAAGCAAACAAACCAAACAAATAAACACACACACACATCCCCACACCCACACCCACACACCCACACACCCCAAAATACAACCCTTTCTTGTTTGGAAATAAAGTTGTTTATTGCCATTAAGGCACTGCATACACATTTCATGCTGACCTGGCCACATGTCAACATTTCTTTGTGCATGGAGTAGGTGATCCCTTTAAGTCACAACCATTTTATTATTGAAATAGAAGAAAGAAGTTCCCAAGATACTATCTAGATCCTATAATTCCTGCAAGTCCACACAGTACATTACTGCTACTGATCACGAGTGATTTTAGTTGTTTTCCAGGCATGCCATTTTCTCCCACTCTGTTGTCTTCAATCACAGACTGCCTCAGTAATGAAAGGTCTAAGTGAAAGAGAAAACAGAGGAGAAATGAGGAGAGAATAAAGGAATTATTGTACTGAGTTTCTTTAAGAAACGAAAAGGAATTTTGCTGTGATACTACTCCCACAGCCCCTGCAGACAGACAGCTCTGACTCAGCTTCATTGGCGATTAGGTAGGATTAGGTTTGTCAGTGAGAATAAAGCCAGTGCACCAGGTGTGAGCTGTCCTTTCTATGTGGCCTCAAAGGCCACAGTGCTCCCTTGCTTGCAGAGATCTTCCTGCTCATCAGTCAAGGAGCAGAGCCTGGTTATGAGCACAGGATTTTAACTCCGTTTGCCCCTTCCTCAATTTGGGACCAGTTTACATCAAGCCTCCAAAAGCTCAATGGCATTGTTGAACATGCCCAATTTCAGACAGTATTTTTCCCCTCAGATGAGCAGCTACCATCCAGTCAGAGTATACAAAGGCTTGGTCCTAACTACCAGGTAATGACTAGCTATAATGAATTAAGAAGCAGTGCCTCTACAAAGTATTCTATATGTTCTGCAGTAATTAAGGTTATTTTTAGGATAATACTCTTACAAATTGTTGAGTTCCTGGATACCTATGAGCAAAAACCCTGGCAAAGTTGCATTTGTTCTTTTAGCAAGAAAAGAAAGCATTAATAACTGACAAGGCTTTTTCTCTTTCCATTTACAAAGCCTTGGTGTTTTTTCCCCTTTTCCTAACATATTAAATTAATCAGTTTTCACACTGTTTTCTGCTTGTTTAGCATAACCAGTAAATGGATTAGTCCTTTATCTCAGCTATCCACAGGTTCCTTTAGGGAATAAGGTGATTATTGCTGCGGTCACCACATGGTACCCCATTCTTAATCCCCTCACCGGCAATCTTTGATCCATGTACAGTTAAACACGTGTGTCCAGGGCACACTGCTGTGCCTGTCTCTAGTCCTCCCCAGAAAACCAGAGGGTTAACTGCCCTAGATGTTAATGTACCTAGAATCAGGGAGCCAAATAACATTCCTGCAGTTGGACTAGGTGACAAAGCAGGGATCAGAGGGATCTGAGCTTCCCATTATGTTTTGTTTTCAAAGAGGTAACAATCCATGAGTGCTCTAACAACACTGGCCAGCAGCCTCATCAATGTACGATCACAGCATTTTCCACCCCATTAAATAATTCTCATGTTATGTGAAAAGCAGAGTAATGCATCACAAGTTTTAAATAAAAATAAATCAATTACACATCCAGAACACCAGTGTTTTGAGCAAATACTTGGTCACATTTTTTTATAGAACAGGCTGCAACCCGGTGCTCTTTCACATCATGATTTACTTCAGCCTACTCCAAGATTTTTAACAGAAAGCTAAAAAGTCCTAAAGACAGAATGACTTGAAACACCCTGATGAGTGCCTCAAGTGTACTTCAGTCTATTGGAACCAGTTTTCTCCAGAGTAACACATGCTTTCTCTGATGAATGGAAAGAACATCCCAGTATAATTGCTGAAAATGTCAGCTTTATGTTCCAGTGCAGAATCTTGGTATTTTACATTAAATACCAACAAATGTTTTATTCAAGTCACAAAAGCAACACAACTCCAAAGAAAAGACACAGTGATAGTCTTGATTCCCTCTTGTCAGATCCGTTTTGTGCTGGTGAGATGTCATCAGTTTCCAGATGGCATCACTTTCTAGAAGTGATATACAGACTGTAGTAAAATGACAAACAATCGGGTCTAATAAACTTGACATTTTGGGTTGTTTCTAATTGTCACAGGTAACAAGCTAAGGCCAGAATGATCAGTTTCAGCTAAGTTTACTTATGTTTATAGTTCTTTGAATTTCAGTAGTAGGTGAGATCTGCTAAAGTTTTGTTCATCTTCTACACAAGGAACTGCACATCCCTAGGAGTCACATAAATGTGTGTCCTGACGGGATAATCCTAAACTTATTCCTTTCCTTCTGCTAAAAGTTAGAGCTATGTATTACAGTAACACTGTTTTATCAGTGAGCCGTATTTCAGGTCTCTCTTCTCAGAAATGCTTTCCAGAGCAGCTATGTTTATGGCTTCTTCTGTGCAGCATAACTCAATATTCCTGTTATGTAGATAACTCAGATTTATGCCTCTATCCTATGAGACATTTCCCAAATGCAGGCTTAGTGTTGTCAGGCAGCTTGATGGATGTTAAATCCTGAAATTTACCCAAAGACATCCACATAATGGCATGGCAATGCCGGTTCCGAATCTAAATGCATCACCATTGTAGTAATGCATTCCCTCATCCCCTCCTGTGAGGGCAGTCATGTTGCTGGAGAGGCACGATACATCACACATCACCTTAACATCACCCACAGCACTGCATCACCACTTCCAGACAGGCACATCGTTGAGTCTTGCCCAAAGGGAAGCTGCATTTCCTCCCTAGGCCTCATGCTTGCTGTGATCATTTAGTGTAGTAAAAATAAAGCCAGGAAAAACATTAAAAAAAAAAAGTTGTTTTGCTTCGTTCTGCTTTTAAGAGGACTCAACAACACTAGGAAGTGATGACTGCATGGCAACCCTTTTATACTGATAAATACCTGATAAAATTTTATATGACAACAGCTGGTAACACCACTACCAGATCCCCAAACAAGAAGCAATCATGCTGATAACTGCAGTCCTAAAACACCTGAAACATCTGCCAGGTCAAACCAAATAATTTCAAAGGAATTCTGAAAGCACATGAGAAATAGTCTGCTAATAACATCCCATCCTTATTGTGACTGCAAGAAGCCTCTGTTCAGCAGACAGAGAAATAGAAGCTGGTTACGTGAAGGCAGGCAACGGGGCATTATAGCAGGAGGCAATGTGTAGTGTCATGTTGAAAGTCTTTAATGAGTGGAAGCAGTGGGCAATACTGAGGAAGAGGTGTGCTGCCATGAGGAAAAGGATCCATTTAACTGGCTTTCTGCTTTTCCAAGAGACTTTGTTCAGACTTGGATCTGTTGAGCCAAGTCTTCAGGAGTAAAAGGGACAGACTCCTAGACTAGCTACCTTCTATTCTACTTAGGCACAGCTGAAATACAAGGCCTTTAAAAGAATTTTGGACACTATCGCAAAAACCAAACCCCCACAATCGTGTGAGCAAGTGTCAAAGTTCTCAAACACAAACTTAACTGACCAGCTAAATGTGAGGAAGCCACTGGCAGGAAAGCATTGAATATTTCCTCTTTCAATGGTACATACAGTTTCTGGGCAGAGAGTTTCTATGAGCTGAGCTGACCAGATTTTTATTATTTAATCATTATTTACCTGGAGCAGCCATTTCCCTTACAAACTTTCCAACCATTCCAGTGTGGCTCAGATCTGGGGGTTAGAACTCAGCTCCTTCCCAGTGAGAGTCTTCACAGAAGAAATTGTGCAGCGCTGTGAGACTCAGGACTGGCAAGTGCAAGTAGATGTGTGGTTCTGGGGATAAATCATGAAAACCACTGGGTAATTCCTTGTTAAAGTTGTTCTAGTGTAAACCTGACAACTGAATCCAAGTAAAAGAGCAGAAACATTACTACAAACACCTATAATACCATGATGGATGGTGTTACTGCTGCCTGGAGACCTCAGTCTCTAAGCCAGATGTCCACAGGTTAAAATCAGTTCCCTTTGTAATAATATATAAGACCTGCAAATAATAACTCAGCTAATGAGCAGCTCTCTTGAACTTTGAATGCAAACTATTATTTCCCATGATTTCCTACTCTCCTTTGGGTCTGATGAATTATGTATCCATTTAGCCATTCTTGGTTTAGCAGAGGCATCAATAGGAGGTGAAATACCGGGGGAGATGGTCAATATTAAACAGGCACATCAAAAGGGTCACATCTCTGCAGGGTTCCTATTGGAAAGCTGTTCAAAACAAGTTCTCAAAGAATAAGTGTGACAGGAGGAAGATAAAAGCCCAAATTAGCACAAATAGCTCTAAGCAGCTTTAAAAAATAGGGTACAAGGTGCAGGGTCCAACAGAAATTCAGACCACAGAGAAATCCGTGCTAAATGAGTCATATACTGCAGAGTTGATAAATGGCACAACAGAGCCCTTTTAGTTACTGAATGGAGACATTCATAGATGAAATGAATGGGCTACGTTTGTGACTCTGTAACAGAACAAGATTTTACATATTTTTGCATGGTTCCTCCTCACTTGAGTTGTGTGAATACGGAGTATTTCCCCATTCCTTAGGCAAACCTGTTAAACAGCATTAAATTCTTTCAGGAATCAACACGTTTTCCCAGTCCCTGCTATTACCTCTTCTAAATCTGAACTGGGGAGAAGTAAAAGCAGCGCTACAGAAGGCTTTAAACCAAAACAAGATCCTGACTCGGGATCACCTGTCTAACTTCAACTTTGTGTACTTGTATTTTGCCAAGTGCCGCACATTTGTTCTATGACCAGAAATTGATAATCTCATTCAGTTTAAGAGGTCAGTACATCATCACCTTGCCTTCTGTCCTAGTCCAGACACCCTTTAGCGTTGGTTCTAGAGATTCAAGGATTGCTCTAGGCTCCTGCCACTTCTGTCCCCAGGGTACTCAGCTCTGCAACAGTCACTCTTGGTGCCAGGGAAGTCCTGAGGAAGGAACCCATTGCTCTCAGGTAAAGATGATCCTCTGGATTATCTGTACAGTGAGCAGTCTCATACAATGCACTGCTTTGTTCCTAGATAATGCAAATATCTAATTTGCTTTCAGGAAAGAGGGACCTTAGACTGGCTCAGAAAGAAAAGAAGTTCTAGTAGAGCCTCTCTTCTCAAAATCGATTAGAGCCAGCAGAAAGGTTGGGCACTGACCCCTCTTCCAGCTAGAATAGCAGCAGTGCCCCCTCCTGCTCCCCCCTGTGAAATTTGATGACAGATATGTGACAGAGACATTCCTCTGCTGGGAAGCAGATACTGCCCCAGCTGCACTCGATTCCTATTTTCTCCACAACCAGGAGAGCTGGTATTGTTCATGGCCTTCGCAGAAAATCAGGGCCCTAAATCTGAGCAGAAAAAGTTCTGAACGGTAGTAGATCTGCTTCTCCTTCAAAAAAAATCAATTATTCAAGACACAAAGAAGCTGCTTTTAGAACAATTAGATTATTAAGCTTTATCCCATGATTTGAACAAGTGGAATATTGCAGGTTTAACCTTCTCTGCCATCTGAAGCTACTCATTGATTTCTGTTCACCTTGACTGTAAATTTCTCTCTCAGGTTCTATATCTTGATGACCAGTAAGACACCGTTAACATCACTGCAGCCTGTTAAATAAACCATCTGATAGGTAACTCAGAGAAGGAGGAATCTCTGTGTATATAAGTGCAAGGTGTTAGGGTCAAGTTTCTTAAAGGTCCTGGACTTCCCAGTGAGTCCAAACTCCACATTGCCCGCAATATTACCACCATCCATGGGAGCTTTGCTTTGCCAGTGGTGCTTCCACAGGACAATTCCCACTATTTATTAGTGTTGCTTAGAGTGAAAGGAATGCAGATAAACTAATAGCCATTAAGAAAGGACAAGGGGCAATTTTGGCAATATATTAATCCTGTAACCATC
This sequence comes from Mohoua ochrocephala, assembly GCA_013398855.1. Classification (NCBI taxonomy): domain Eukaryota; kingdom Metazoa; phylum Chordata; class Aves; order Passeriformes; family Acanthizidae; genus Mohoua; species Mohoua ochrocephala. The sequence continues at coordinate 339,872 of VZTA01000316.1, read as the reverse complement.
TGGAATGAAATTAATCTGGAATTTACCACAGAACTGATAATACTCTGTAGTTCATTTTGCTGCTAGATTATACCAATATCCTCTTTGCATGAAGAGGCACCTATAATTCATGGCCCAGCATCTTCCTGTGCATGCCATATTTTGTACACAATATCAGTGTCTAGTTTACAGTAAAACAGCCCTGCTTTAGCCACTGTGAAGTGGGAAGCAAAATTATATTTATCCCACAGCCAATATCCAAAAATCGTGGTTTACAGCTGCAGAGCATTCTGGCCCTGGCTTTGCTGCATGTGGCATGGCACTGAATTGAGTCTTGGGGACTAATGGCATTAAGAAAAGCCTGCCAGGCATTTATCGTTTGGAGCTAAGTTGCTTCTTATTTTTTTTGGGAACCATAACTGGGTCATGGAAAATCTGGGTTTAGTTTTTGTGTGTCTTAGCATTCCTGCATACACAGCAGCACAGGAAGGCATTTCAGTCTCACAGGCTCTATCCCGTGCATGAATAGTAAGGGAAATAATTCCCAATATCACTGCAGTGTTGGGAAGATAAATATTTTAAGGTGGGATTGTGCTCCAGTGCTAGAGCTCATGCAACAGTACCAGAGCTGAGGAGACAATGGGGTATAAGGTTATTTATGGAATTAACCTTGGTTAAAAGCATGTTTGCAGGTCACTTTCCTTTACATCAGCCATTCCTCCTTCCCACTGCCCTGGCCTGCCAGTCTCTCCGGTCAGGAATATGCCAGCTGGTCCAGCACAGAGCTGGTAACAGCATGTGTTGTTTGAGAACAGCAGGTACTGCTTTGGAAACATGATGGATTTAGAAACACAGGGAAACTGTGGCTTTTACAGAAACAGGAGTTTATTGCCAGTCCACTCTCTTTAATGCAAAGTTTGCATGCGCGATATTATAATGTCAGTTTTAACAAGGTTTTTTTAATCAGGAAAGACTCATCTTTGGGGCAAAAAAAAGGAATAATCACTACTGGAGGACTTGTAGGGAAACAAGAATTGAAGAACTCTTATATTGACTTCTCATGAATTCATACAAGGAAGGATGCACTGCCCTTCACTCTTGCTACATAACATTTAGCCCAAAGCTAGCCTACACCTTAATAAAGTAGCAGGTTTTCCAGAAAATCCCAGTGTTTTTGCAGAAAGCAGCAAGAGAAGGAATATAGAGAGACAAGTCATGGTAACCAAAGACCTGTTATTCCTGACAGTACGCTGGACTCCAAGACAAGGCAGGGCTTTTATGTTACAGAAAAGTACAGAGTTTCATGTGGTGCTGTACTAGGGAAGATACTTTACCATATGAAGTCTTCAAAGACTTTCAGAGATCTCTTTTTGCTCCTCCTAATGATAATGAAGCAGCACTAATTGACGGGCTCCACACAAGCTTCCTCCCTAGGCAGCATTACTACCCTACGACTGAGCTTGCAACGATTTCCCCGTCTTCACCTCAGGCCCTGCTTTGCAGCCAGTTGCATCTGTAGCTCCTCGTGGCAAAGTAAAGCAGAGTAGAATTTGGCATGAAAAGCAGAGACAACAATGCAATCAATAAAGGTGATAAATTTGTATATACTTACTGTAAGCAGTCATGCATTACCACACACCACATCCAAAACAAATGCTATTTCTTGCCACTAAGAAAACCCAGTATGACTGTGACAGCACAAATAATTCTTTTTTATTTCACTGGGTCCTCAGTGCAGAGGAATTGCAAAAAATAAATGTTTTACTTGAGAGAAACAATGGAAAGATTTATAAACAAAAGAAAATTAAAAGGATGCTTTACTAGATAGAACATCAGAGTTTCTACAGCTGTGACAATGAACATAGTGCTTGCTCTACAATAAAGCTGGTGGTATTTGCTCATGGAAGGACAGCATACATTTTCAGCTCTACACTCTTCCAATATGTGTTTTTTTGTGGGAAGGAAAGTTTGTTCTTCCTTATTTCAAATGCTGAAGTAGATATTTCTTTAAATCAGTGCTCAAAGATCCTTGGCACTTCCTTAGAAGTGTTACCTCATGACAGATTGTCAAAAAAAGGTATCAATCCTCCTTACATAAATGGATGGTGAAATGCAAGCTCCGTCAAGAAAACACCTTCGGTATTTTATCAGTTCCTCGGCAGAGGAAGATACCTCCAAAATAGATCCCTCTCTTCCTACACAAAGAGAAGTCATTCCAGTACAGCTAAAAGGTGAATTTGACCTGGTTTACCCAGGGAGATAACTCCAAGAGTCCTTAGTTTTGATTCGTTTCTATATATTAAAAATTGTCTTTCTTCGGACTTCTTTGTTTGAACCTTCCTTTCTCTTATTCCTCTTTTAACCTTGAAAACCGAAAGTAATAAGAAAATGTGCATCCCATGCAATAGTAAATGTGTTCTTTTCCACAGCCTCCCTCAGCTGAAAACATTGAGCCCAAGAATTCTCAGGTACTTTTATAATCAGTGTTTTCCCTAAAATGATGTGTGTCTCTTTTTTCTACCCCACAATAACTATTCCTCAAACAGTAACAGCTGTTTGTAAAGTAGACATTCTGGGGAACCTTTCAAGTATTAGAAATGAAACTGGTATTAACCATCAATCCCGGGAAACACAGTCCTTCTGGGAAGTTCCCTGTGGGCCTGGTCTCAGGCAGGAGGGAAGGCTGGATCTGTGCTTCTGCCTGACAGACCCACTTCACCTGATGAAGAAATCTGTGTTTTCCTGAGGAGAGCTTGGTGGCTGCTGGAAGCTGGACTCTGCTATTTACTATGTTTAGTGCCCCAAATTACTGCTGACTTCTGTAAACAGCAGCATATTTATTATTAGTTTCAGATCAGCAGAACCTTTTAGACACATTATCTTTCATTTCAATTACCATTTGGCATTACCAAAATATGTCTGAATGCTAAGCTAAAAACCCTAGAGAATTAATGACATACGTGCATTTTACCCATGCCCGTAGCTGAAAACAAAACTATTTTGGAAAATGGAGCCATGAATGGAAAATAAAGCACAAAATATGCAACTGGATTAAGGTATTGAATAAAAATAACACCAAACAGTTGCCCATGGAGGCTTTCTCCTGTGGTCCTAAGTCACAGTGTATTACCTAAAGACAAAGTGATCTTTAGCAGAAAGAGTGAAAGACATGATCACAAAGCTCAGGTGACCCTCCTCGTATTGAGTGACAGACTCTGCAGCAGGGTCTGTGTTGAGGGAATGCCACAATCAGAGAAACAAAGTTAGGAAGTTCACACAGCAAAGTAAATTAATAACTGCACAAGGGATAACATAAAGTGAACAAAGACATCAAATTGTTGCTAGCAGGTTTTCCATTAGAGCGAGAGGATGAATTTCTCTTTCTAAATTATGCTAATCCTTTTGCTAGCACGTTGCTGGTTCTTTGTGTTTCGCTTGAATACTCAATACTCAGAAAGAAGGTTAAATAAGGTTCCTTCGAAAGAAAAAGCTAGTTAAAAAATTAGGAGGCTTGAAGCACAAAAAAGGAAAAAAAAGTTAAAAATAACCCCCAGACAGATGGAAGTCAAATATCTCGCTTTAGGAGTGAGTGTTATTCCTGATAGTCCAAACCAAAGATTTTCTATGGTTTGTTTCAAGACGAGAAAAAAATGTGTATATTTAGGATGGCAATATCAGAATGCTCTCAGCATTATTTTGGGAGACATTTATAGACTGTGATAGGTTTCCAGAAAGACAAAGTATTTTAGTAACATGTCTTTATATCTGTCGTAAAGAATCTTTCACAAGTGCTGTTAAAAACCCCTGGCCAAGAAACAGTGTTAAGACTCCCTTTTATAATATTCGTTTGTTTGAATGATAAGATTTAATACACACACTTTGGAAAGTAAATTACAGCAAGCAGCTACCACATCATACAATAATGAAGATGGGTAGAAAAACTCATTAAAATCACATCTTACCATATGAAAATTATGATAACTCATATACAGGCTAATTGTTTAATAATGTACAGGTGTAAAATTAACTACTACAAATTACTATTAAAAATTACTACCAGAAGTTCATGGGGTTTTAGAAATGCAAGATATAATTGTGGTGTAAGTGGAAAGTAGGAGTACACCCCCAGTTTCGTCACTGATCTTAATTTGTGCCATTTTATCCATGAAGACATACGATCTCATTAAACATTCCACAACAAATAGTCTAACATTTGGTTTCCTCCAAGACGCCCATCTTTAACTGAAAAAAAACATAGTCAGGGTTTTAATTTAGGAAAACTTTCAAGCGCATGCTTAATTTTTCCGCAGTCACAAAAATTCTCAACTTCTGATTAACTTTGATTTAAGTGGGACAGATTCATGCATTTAAAGATAACTCCATGCCCAAGACTGTCCCAACAGGTTTCTCTTCTTTAATCACTCTGTGCTGCATCAGCCCTTGTTTCTCCCTCCTCTAATACCCAAGGCCATGAACAAGGGACCAAGTTTTGTCAGCTTTGAACAGAGTAGAAGGCACACTGCTCAGCTCTCTGAGCAAAACCGTATCACCACTTGTGGACTAAATCCCTATTCTTTCACGAGCCTGTGTGAAGGCAGACACCTCCTGTAAGCAGACCTAAACCCCAAATTAGGCACCACATACCGACATTGTAAGAATCAGGAGTTCATCGGGAATATTTTCCTAAAGATAGCAAATACAGGACTATGGTGTCTGGTAGCTAAAGCACTTGGACAAGAAGTTGGAGATAGGTGTTTCAGGGCTTTTAAAGCCTGAGGGAAATTAAACCTTCTTCTGTAGAAATTTAGAGGCCAGGAACCTAAGAGTCTGCAGAAAGGTAAAAGTAGCCCCAGAGTTTCATTTTGCAGGGAACAGGAGAGGCCTGAGCTTGATTTCTGCTGCTTTGATTACTGCTTTAGTTTTACGTCCACCATGACTTGGTACAAAAAGAGTAAATAATCTTGAAGTCTAAGACCTGAAAGACACTGTGTGACTCCTTCAATGCTGTTTAAAGAATTAGTTTGCTAGAAGGTGACAAAGTTCTGCAAGAGCAGTAATATTTTTGCAATGTTGATTAGCTAGGATAATCCAGCCATGATTAATTTCCTAGTGTTTGATGACTCCTTATCTGCTCTCTACTTTCCCCCAAAAACATTTTGCTGTTCTTTTAGCACATAGTGAGACTTCACAGAGAGCTTTTCATAAAATGAAACTACTCAAGGCTATTTTGTGAAAAGCATGATATGCGTTTTGCATTTACGGTAATGTTTAAATAAATATGCTCTCCAAAGTGTTTTGCAAGACCCTGGAGTGCTGCACGGAGTGGATAGATGGCTTCCAGTCATCTATAGCAGAGAAAGCAGATTAACATGGCAGAACATTCCATGACTGGAATGACAGTCTTGATGTGATAAAGACGCTAACAATAGCTATTGGAGAGGTCAAAATAAAAAGAGATTTAGAGAAAGAAGTTGCAAGAGCTGGAGACTTAGAACTGCTCTCTCACTACCTTCGAGCCTGTGCTATCAAAGGTGTGCAAACTTGCATTGAGGAACACGTTTGTTCAAGGGAGGAGGAAAAAACCACTCTCAGAAGTAATTGTGAACTGCACAAATTCATCTGAGGTTGAAATAAATTCTCAATGTATTTGTTTAATCAAAAACAACAAAAGTACATCCGTGGTTCTCCTTCAGTTCATGGGAAGGATTGAAGGGAATAGGGCTGGGGTGGTAATTAATGCAGTATCTCTATATTGCAAGGGATGGTAGCCCTGCAAAACATTATTTATTTAATAAAAGAAATAAAATATTAATTTTCTCATCCTGGCAAAGCAAATCTATTGAGCATTTTCTGTTGCATCTATACTGAGGTGAGCCAACAGATTGGAGATTCAATACTATTAAAAATAGATAAATATGAGATTTTCTTGTATATTTTGGAGAGTTGTACAAGGCTTAACAAGTACAGAGCAACACATTCCCTCTTGTTATTGTATCAGAGAGAAAAGAGGGAGATGTGACATTTGCAACAGACTAGGAGAGAGATTCTCTGTGGATACAGGAGGGAGGGCTTTAGGGATTGCTCAAAAGCTACTAAAGCCATAAAATGAGGCCTCCATTTTGACTCAAGCCTCAAAAAGAGGAGCAATAGGTCAGATGTGATGAAAGGAATAAGAAGAGCATCACAATGCACTAGTGAGAAAGACTGTAGTTCAGCTCTGATTACTTTTAAAGAAAGGAAAGTTATTCAAGAAGAATCAAATTTGGGATACCAGGCTTAGGAGAGGGTTTTCTGCTATTGTTTTAGATGTTAGAAAAATAAAAATTAAAAGACAAAACAGGCTACAGTTGTCAAAAAGAGATGCCAAAATTCAGGTCAGGATTTCAGAAGCATGAAAGTGACAAATGTGTGGATTTAAGGGGCCTGAAAGACAGACGACAGATTTAAAACTTGAAGGAGAATGAAAAGAGACCTAACAATGAACACTAAGTCAGAAGCCAAGAGAAGACAAAAGGCTGACATTGTAATCAAAAATGAGGAAGTGAAACCATGAAGAAAAATGCTTGAAACACTGAGACGGATGAGGAGGTAACACTGTAAAATGGCTGAAAAGCACCAGAGGTTACAGGCAGACAAAAAACCGAGGAAAGAGATTCCAAGGCATGAAGCGGAGAGACCAAACCCTCAAAAGAGAGATTTTCCAAGAGCTTTTGCTAACTCGGAGCTTTGCTTTACCACATTACAGTCAGTAGCTAGCAGTTACGCAGAGCTGGTAACCAGCTGGCAGTGCTGCATTTACTGCATTGCACCTCTATGTCACCGCTACTCATCAGTCACAGCATCCCCAGCTCCACCCTGGAGTCCCCCAGGGACAACAGAACAGGGCAGTGTTTTATGGGGGATATTCCCTGTTCCAGAGCTGGAGCTGCAGGAGCGACAGTTCTGTGGGCTCAGCCTGCATTTCTTACTCTACCACATTTCAGGCAGAGATTCAGTTTCATTTTCAGTCATTCAAGCACCAGCAATTTACAGCGACACCGGATACCTTCTGGCTGCAGCTCCCAATTAATCTGAGGAACGGGAGAGCCCGGCTGTGCTGATGGTGTAAACAAGCCAGTTAGGAGCATGTCAGGCTTTGTTCAGTCAGGAATCACATCTTTGTTATGAGCTGAAGCATCACACCTGCTTCTTTTAGGTTAACTGACAAATTGCTGCTATGTAAATCCGCCATTTGAATGTAAAACCAAGCCTCTCCTGAGGCTGACTGACAATGTGTGAGAAAGGAAAATTGAAACAAAAAAAAACCACACCCAAGTTGTGATATCTCACATGGCAAGATATCCTTGCACCAGAGAATGTAACTCTGTCTATGAGGCAGGATTGCTCACAAACACCATGTAGGTCATGTACGTCTGTATCCCAACACAGACAGAGAAGGTGTTCCTCTAAACAGTCTTAGTAATTACAAAAGCTGAAATAGAGGAAATTGTCAGTGCCACCTCTGATTCCCCAGAGAAATGAGTTAAATAATGTCTGATCGTCATTAGAAATGTTGGACCTTCATTCCAATCCTAGTACCATTCGGGCAATTACAACGGCCTGTTGCAATTAACCACACACACTCGCCTATGGTCTGTGGATGTGTAGCAGTGGGAGTAATTTCCATAGGAACAGTGTTGTCCTTCTGAAAAGCCCAGTTATGCCACCAAGGACCTATAAAAGGGTGCCCTGGCATTCCTGCCCTACCTGAAGACACAAACTGGTTTCACAATATTGGCTGGGCTGTGACAACAGTGCCCCTTGCATGCTGTGTGGCTCCACAATCCCAGGTACAGCTGAGGAAGATGCAGATCTGCTGCCTGTGAGGTCTTAGTTCATCTCCCTAATCCCCCTGATAGCTTTGGGGATGCAGTAACAGAGTGGAAGTCCTGAGACTGTATCAAAATGCTTTTGACCTCTTCAGGCATCAAAAAGTATTCAATACTCTATGGGGGTGTGAACCTGTCAGCTGAGAGACCTCTCTCACTTGACTCTGAAGGTATCAGCTGCAAGTCTCTTGGCAACTTCTGATGGTGTTTTACAGCCTTCACTGTAAAAATCTTCTTCCAAATATCTAGTCTAAATGTAGCTTTGTCTGATTTTCTGTGACAGTCCCCATGTCCTCCAAGAGTGTTTGTGTCCTGCCTCGGTGATTACCTGAGCACGGGCACAAATTAGATCTAAATCCTCCTTTGATATTCAATATCATACTCTGTTTCTTCTTACAGATTCTATGCACACTATTAAACAATTTAAGTCACAATCAGCCAAACAACATTTGGTGGGGTTTAACATTCTACACTTTGTTAAAGCACATTATGCTGAACCAGAGACGGTGGCTGAAAGCATCTATTTAAGGATTTTGAAACAGAGCATGGACAAAGGCAGTGGCATACAAACTGCATAGCCAAAATCCTTCCTGCTCCTTCTCATGCCAAAACGCCAGGAACCAGCATATCCTATCCAGTCTTTGAGTTATGCAACAGCGTGCAAAAGCTGTTGCCTTTAGAGCTGTTCGAGGATTTCTGGCTTGATCTCGGACATATTGACCATGACTTGTTGCCTCAGGAAGACTAGGTTTTCCTATCATCTGATGCCCCTCATTCACCAGTATTTTAACACATGTGCTCAGTTGTATTGCTCAACACAGGGAGTTAAACCAGAGCCCAGCATGGTATTTCCTCTGATGAGAAGCCAAGCTGCAAGGTCCTCAACAGCTATCAAACAATGATGTGTACACGGCTGAGTCTGAGGGGAACAAAACCAGCATATTTTGAAATTTTGCAAATTGTAAAACCTAAATTCTAAAGTCCTGTATTTTTCCACTTATTTTAAAATTGATAGCTCTAAGAAGGCAGGCAGAAGGCAAGATGTACATCTAACATCTAATAAATCATCATTCTCAACTAAACATTATAGATCCTAACTCCCCAGAATGAATGTTTAAGAATTAAATAAGTAGTGAAGACACAACCAAAAGAGTTTTAAGTATGACTACATTATATATACAGTTTTACTTTAAGATTAAAGTAGGATAAATCACTTAATCCATCAAAATCAGATAAGAAAGGAGCTTCAGGATCTATAATTCAGTGAGTTTCAAAAATAGAACGTAATTGCCTGAAATTGTGCTCTGATCCATATGCATCCATGGACAAATGCAATTCCTGCCTCTTGTAAACAAGGTAATTGATGTGAGAGAATACAGTTCAGAATATCTTATATGTGAACAACATTTCACAAAAAGCACAGAAACCTGAGCAATGATCAATAGGAATCATCGCAGTCCCATTGGAACAGATAAAACTAAGCTGCTCTGTTTGCATCAGCTGAGAGTCTGGTTCAGTTTTCGTTAAAATAACAAAAACATGTCCTCTCATCCAGCAAAATAAATTAGATGTTCAAGCACTTGAAAAAAATTCTCACTAGCACAAAGGTAAAAAGCCTTTTCTTAGATGAGGCAATCAAAAATCTTAGAACAACTCCAAGATCTGAACTCTTATCAGTGATTGCTCAGTCATTACACAGACCCCTCCCAGGACAGAAGCATCCAAAATGGCAACAGTTATATTGCCAATAAAACGCCAAATGCTAGCAATTTCTGATTTTTGCCATCAGACTCATAAATTAAGATGGCACGAGACCTTGTGATCAACAAGTCAGACATTTTCATGAAGAAAAAGGTCATGGGATTGCTGTTAATTCACTCGTCCTTGAACTGCAGGACGGCAGTAGCAAAATACACAATTTTGAAGACGTTTTAATCTGCTTACCGTATACTTTATCTTGTGTCTGTCTACTTTTTAAACCCAAGAGACACATGCCCTCATATGCCCCCATCTGATGTCACCTTTCCTGTTGTATCAGCCAAATTGGTAATCTTACTGAAAAAAAAATCCTTTCAACAAGGTGTGTTTTATTGCTATTAATTATAAAAATCAATAAATCAGTCTCCTCAAAGACCAAAAAGAATTTCAATCTAAGTTCCTGTTTCTCATTAAAAATTATTTTTTAATCACATTTAATGTGATACATTTAGCTTTAATTTCTTGCCCCTTAAAAATGTTACCTTTCTCCAAAATGTGTTTTGCCCAAAAGTGACACCCACACAAGTGGGTGGAAAGGCTAAAGTTTTCTGTTTACAAACTGTCTTTGAACAGTCAATACACTTTACAAAATGTGTTTGGCACTGGGTGAATACAATGCACACACATCACGAAATGAAAACAACTTGTCTGGATTTTATGGAATTGCTTTCACATAAATTATTTGTCAATTTTCTTTTTCCTTGTAATGTCTAGTTCAAATTATGCTGAAGTCATTAGAAAGGTACTGACTCAGGGCCCTGAGTTTTGCATCAGGTTGTACACATTCAGCATATAGAGCTGGCTAAATAAATCAGAGATACCTTCAGTATATTATTCATTTGTTAAATTTTATGTTTTAATGCCTAAACTCTTTTAGAAATAATATGGTCCCTTCTTCATTCAGATCTAAATCCTGTTCACTTGTAAACAAAACAGAAAACTGAAGAAGCATTGGACCAAAACTACATTTCTTTTGTTCTCTGGATACATTACGGAATCATCAGGGTTGGAGGAGACCTTCAAGATCATCCAGCACCAACCCATCCACCACTATAATCACCCCTAAACCACATCCCCAAGAGTCACATCCAGAAGCTTCCCAAACACTTCCAGAGACAGCGACCTCACCACCTCCCTGGGCAACTTATTCCAATGCCTGACCACTCGTTGAGTGAGAAAAAACTTTTAAATATCTAATCTGAAACTCACCTGTCTCATCCTTTCACTTGAGACATGGCAGGAAATACCAACCCCCACCTGGCTACACCCTCATTTCAGGGAGTTGTAGAGAGACAAGGTCCCCCCTGAGCCTCCTTTTCTCTGGGCTTTGTCAGCCATTCCTCATAAGATGTGTTTTCCAGACCCTTCCCCAGCTCCATTCCCTTCTCTGGATCTTCTCCAGCACCTCAATGTCTCTCTTGCACTGAAGGGCCAGAACTGGACAGAGTATTCAAGGTGTGGCCTCAGCAACGCCCAGCACAGGGAACAGTCACTGCCCTCGTCCTGCTGGTCACACTATTCTTGATACAGACCAGGAGGTCATTGGCCTTCTTGGCCACCTGGGCACACACTGGCTCTTCACCTCACTGGACCTCATGCAGTTGCCCTCAGCCCATTGACCCAGTCTGTCAAGATGTCTCTGCAGAGAGAGATCAAGATGTGATCTCATACTTGGTAAAATATGGGAGAACAACAGCATTTCTTGGGTTTGCTGCCATGAAATGCATCCTGCTGATGACTTTCTTGCCATTTCCTAATTGTGTTGAGTAGCAGAGCGGCCAGTTTGTGGGAACAGTTGCTCACACATGATTTCAGAGGCTCGGGCACTACCTGTTCAAAAGGACATTTCTGGCAGGCAGCGACAGCTCCCCACCCCAGGCAGAAGGGCTCACCTTGCCTTCACAAGGATGGCCAAGAGAGCTGCAATGTAAACAAACACATTTAGGACCCTCTCTGAGCTCTCAGCAGCTTTCTTGCTCTCACCTTGTGAGAGGATTTTCCCAATGTCCTACTGCTAGCACAGAGTTGGCTGAAAAGTGAGCTACTCACAAGCTTTTGTAAAGGAACAGCTTCCCATGAACAAAACTAGTGGCTGGGACTATTTATACTTGCAATGGTCCACTGCACAGCATCAAGGGCTTTTAACTGTTGCTGTGAAGAGCATCTACTCTATGTAAAACCTCACAGAAGGAACCTGACATTTGATATATTTTCTTACAGATATCGCAATACTCCCTCCTGTATACCCTGCCAAAATATTTGCAACCAAGTGCATTTGACTGAAAACTTGGCATAGGACGTCCAGTAATTATTTTCAATTCACTGAATAGGTAGATTAGTCAGGGAAAAAGCACAATGTACATGGACAAGTCAGTGAGCCAATCACCGGCAGATGCCTTGCCTCAGAATTAAAGTATTTTGACCTTTCAGGGCAGATAGTTTAAGGAAAACGGAAGTTTAACAACAATGCTTCAATTGTTAAGATGTTGCAATCAATACACCACACATGAAGGGCTCTCTCACAAATGAAGACACTCAGCATGGTGAAATGACAAGCTTTTAATACAGGCAACACTATCTGGCTACTGCAAATAAAGGCAAAGAAAATGTGTACTTTCACGTTAGATTGCACACGTAAAGTGAAAATCAGGGTGTTCCTCCAAATCTGCAAAGAAAATCAGACTGAGAGGCAGCAAGGAAAGGTCTGGAAAAGACATCTCTTTATCTTTAATCATCCTGGACCTGCCTGGCCTCTGCCTGCCTCAAGAACAGGCATTTGCTGAGGGAAACTGGCAGGGAAGATCATTTCACCAGACCTTTGGATCTGACAATGTTACAAGAGGGCAAATACTACCTAACACCCACGTTAGTTCAAAATAAAATGCTTCCCACTGCTTAAACACACGTTGCATTTTCTAACAAGTAAAGACTTTTTTCTTTCACCCTAGATTTGCTCCATTCACAGCCAGAGCGAGTGCTCATGCTCTCAAAGTGCTTCTGACACAGACACAGCTCTGCTGTGGCTCGTTAGCATTCCCACATTTGCAGATTGATCTGTTTGCTCTTGGCACTGCTCAGCTCATGCCACAGCTGTATTTCACTTTGTGCTGTGGTGGTAAAACTGCTGTTACAGCCACGATATGAGCTTCGACTTATGAAAGCAAGATTGTAGAGCAGAGTTGTATTTTATAGCACATCAGTTAAAACAGCTGGGAAATTCACAGACCTGATAATGGGACTGTCAAATGCTTTTCCACATTTCCCAATTTCCATTCCTCTAATGAAAAATATTCCCTCTGCCTTCACATCACACCTCTCCTATTTTTTTATCACTTTCCATAAATCACTCTTCCACTCTCTGGATGAATCAAACTTTTTTTGTCGAAGTACCTGAAAGCCTGTCATGACCATCTAGTGTAGAAATGACAAGCACAGATGCAGCCCAGGACATTGCCTAGACTGTCACACACTCAGCTGTAAGGCCCCTTCCAACCTAGGCTATTACATGATATATGGTCCTCTTGGATTTGTTTTAGTCTTCATGGAACCTGACAGAAAATTTGCTTTCAACAAATATGAAGCAGCTTGTTGGGAAATGTTAATCAACTAATTTTAATCATATCACTGGCAAAATACTCACACTGCCTTTTAAATGATGGAAACCCACCTTTAACTGGTCTACCTTCAACAGCTAAAAAATAATATTATACCAAAATACTTCATAAAGCAAGAGTCAGAGTAACTAGAGGCTGTTCTGGTTTATGTCAAAATAGCTTGAAACAACAAACTAAAGTGTAAGATATTGCTCAGCACACAGGCTTACAAAGGTATGCTAGTGGATTCTTACCAACTTAGACATTCTTTTCAAGGAGAATTTCCCAGAGATTTTTAGACCATGTTGGATAGAAACAAATGCAGCTTACATAAATACTTTGGCAATTCTGATAGCCAAATAATCTTTCCTCAATTACTCTTCTTTTTATTGTTATTTTTTAAAATAATCAATTGCTTTATTTTAGCTGTTTTTCTACTGTTATGGTAGGAGGGTTAGATTCTCCACCACATAAAGGAGGTTATGTAACACTTCCATGATGTCAAGTAGACTCAATGGATGTAAACACCCTTTAAAGAGGCCTCCCTGGTTGGCTTAAATCTCTGTAAAGCAAAATACCAGTCCCGTCCTAACTGCAGTACAAAGGGAAATTTGGATGTGATTGAGATCATCTGACTACAGATGCCAGAACAGTTGTATTATATAATGCATGTGAGCACAGCTGCTTCCTTATCACAAGACCCGAGACGAATACACCACACATCAAAGGGCAGAGCTGCCTTCCCTCCTGCCTCCTAATAAATCCTCCTGCATGGGGTACTTTCCATGGGCTACCACAGCACAGAAACTGTCCAGAGCACAAGACACAAGGAATTGGTACCAAACCATCCCTCCCTGAATGTTATTTTCCACAGGCAGCAGGAAGGACATTCGCTCTGTTCCTTGAGGCATCTTTATGTGGAATAACATTACTAATTTCTCCAGGAGCTAACGGGATGCAGCCAGTCAGACCCTGATTTGGATGGGGCACCATTTTCCAGGCACTCTCGTGCAATGAGTCTGCAGGAGAGCTCTCATTCATACACAGGGAGAAAGCCATTTCTAATCTACTTTTGACCAGGGAACACCATATTATTGAGTGAGCACTGCAATTTGGTCACTAGGATGATATTGAAACCTACCCAAACACACTAAAATTTCAGTATTACTGGGTACCCATGACATACACAGTTTGATCAGCATCAACCTTCCAAGAGAGTAAAGTACTTAGGTTCTTAGAAAGAGCCACATTTTAAGCAAGATTTTACTAACTTTCAACATGTGATCACTCTAATCCAGTTGTGCTTCACAGGTTTCCATTTTGAAACCTACTTCAATATTTTCCTGTTCAGAATACATGTGAAAGGGAAGAAATGGTCCACTAATCAAGATTTTACTATTTGATTTGAAAATTACAGTGCGGTAACTACAATTTTAAACCAAGTTTTCCAGCAACTCTCACAGAATTTTCTGCTTTCTGTGTGAATATTCTCCAGTTCACACGATGATCATCTTCCATACAACAAGTGCTTACACATTTAGAGGTGAACACAGAAGATCTCTGTGTCCAAAGCTGAGCGAGTGAATGGCAACACAACTCCTTCAGCCTCTGGGGTGCTCAGCAAACTGAAAAGAGTGAAGAAAATTGGCTGGTTCTAGCACGAATCAGATGTTAGTACTGAACTAAAACTGATTCTCTTGACTGAAGGCTGAACAACACACAGTGACAGTGAGGAGAGAAGAAGAAAGGTAGATTTCAAAGATAACCTCTGCTGTCAGAAATCCAGAGGCTTTGTTCAGAGATGGGGGAATCTGAGAGAGCAAAGGTGGGTCAGTGATGTATGAAAGAAAAAGGGTTTGGCAGGGACTTCATTTCTATTCTCACGCAAGGCTGGGAACTCTTCGAATTTTTATTTTTTTTTTTTCCTTACAAGGTGACTTTCTATAAATTATACACAAGATTCTCCCTTTGTGACCCTAGCATAAAAATACAAAGGCCCAATCAGATTTACATTCATTGGATGATATCAGGCTGCTGTGATCCTTCAGGTGCAGTAATACCAATATATCTAAACCATTCTTCCCAATTTGTTACCAACAAAAGGTTTGTTTACAGTTCAAGTCTTTGATTTTAACTTGCCTAGAACAATTTCCTTTCCATGTTCCATAAAGGTGAGACTAGAAGGTATATAGTGTACATGAGACTGTGATGAAAAAATCTCCAGAATGGGCTTTGCCATGCTGGATGTTGCCCTCTGGTCTGGTTTCTGGCAAGTTGTAATAATGTAACCTGACTGTCAACTATCCTGACCTGTGGCTATTGTCACATACTTTCCCAAATCATCCACAAGATGCTGAATGAACTCGTCATAACTTATTTCTGTTATGCAACCACGTGAAGAATACAACTCTGTATCATGGTCTGATGGCCCAGAATAACTGCAGAAATGACTCAGTATCCAGGGAAAACTTTCAAGCTTGCAAAAACATGACATTTTCCTGGAAAGCAACTGTTAAACTCTGACTAATGTGTTCTCCTCTTTTCTTCTCCCTTTTTTTTTTTTTTTTTTTTAAATCTATCCATACAGGTTTTGAAGCTCTGAATGCTCCTGGGCACTGAGAACAATGTGAGGTGAAGACTGTCAAGTGATGTCTGAGCAAGTGCCAACTCAGGCAGGACAACACTCTGTTATGTGATATTTTGGGAACATTTTGAGGAAATGTGGCAGTCCAAGGGCCTAGAGCTAGATATTTCCTTTTTGCCCAGGCAGTCCATATTGCCAGGGCACCTATTAGGTGTCCTGGAAGGACCGAAGCTTGGCCACCAAGTGATCTCCCTCTGCAAGCACAGCTCTTAGACTGGATGAGGATCCTGCTGCCTGGCTTGGAGTCCCACGTGCTCCTGGCCAAACCAGGGAGAGCAGCTCTGGGGACTTCAGGAATCATGTCCCTGACACAAACCTAACAAAAGCAAAGCTCCTCTCTCTCTTGTCCCTCCATTCCAGCTGGAAAGCCTCCTGACACCACATCCAGAAATGTACCTAGAGGGAAGTAAAACTAGGTGAGAGTGGACCATAAGCGTAACTAAATATTAAGAACTAGACTGTGCTTCCCCACCATGTTAATTGTGGTTGACTACCCAAAAGAGGGAAAATATATATCATCCCCATCCAGAACTGACCTAGAATTTGCCCCTAGGAAGGTAAACAACAATGAATGTAACAGAGGGAGTTTAAATTTGTGAAAACACTCTGATATATAGTCCTCATTTTGTTTCAGGCTACTTCACACAATTCCAGTGTCCTGCATTAAATGGTGCCCACATTCTAGGTACACATCATAGGAATGCCACGGAATTTACACAAGAAACTTTGACCTAGAGCTTAACACAAAATAGTACCAGCTGAGCATGCTACAGGATCACAGACAACCCAGAGGAAGGTGTGCAAAATCCCATTTTGTTGGAAACAGATTTTCACCTTGAGCTAAAGCGGTCAGCGGGCTGAGAACCAAGGTGCTCTACTCTGGTCTGTTTGCCATGGAGGGAGCCTTGGGCAAACTCTTTCTCCTCTCTCTTTCTCAATGTATGTGTTCCTGAGATAGTTAAACAGGATCATCATCACAAAGACACAGTGAGAATTTCAGAGACTCTTAGTGTGCCTTGAAACATTCAAAAACCACCACTGCTCCAGTCCTGACTTCCAATACTTGTCATGAGAAAATTACCATATATTATTATCAAAGCCATAGAGCTGCTAAAGGCAGCACGTATTGTAATACATGAGCAGGAATTTTAACTGCCTGAGCCATCAAGGGAAACTCTTTTCCCACTGACATGGCCTCCAGCTATGTATGGATGCAGCACTGTTTTCTCCAGAGCAATGGTGACATTTTAGATCATCTGTTGTGCTATAAATGGAATACTGTGATCTGCTGAACATTTGCTACCTGGAAGGCCATTTCCTGGTGCCTGAGTCATTAACTTCCTTGGATGACATTGCCACATCTGTAACAAAAAGAAGTAATGTGCTGCTAATTTATGAGGTTGCTGTAGTGCTGGTATTTTAAACTACTCAGGTATGAATAGCAAAGGCTGGCTGGTGTTTGAAATCCCTTCAGCAGTATTAGCTCACTGTGGGTGATATTTGAAATACTTGTCCCTGAACTGGAGGAACATGGATTTGACAGATGGAACACTCAGTGGATGAGGAATTGGCTGGATAGTTGCACAGTAAGAGTTGTGGTCAATGGCTCGACATCCACGTGAAAAAGAGCAACAAGTGGTGTTTCTCGGGGGTCAGTACTGGGACTGGCACTGTTCAACATGTTGAAAAACACACAAGTTCTGCTATACTGATTTTACAACTATAGCTATTAAATTATTAAAATCTAAACAAGAGATGTGCCAGGCTATCAAAACACTCAAGAAGAAGCTTTTTTCCAGTTCAAATCTCTAGCTACATGTCCTCCATGTAGGCTGACAATCAATAAAAACAAGAACAAGAAATTAGGAAGTCTCTTGGGTAACACTTCATTACTCCAGTGTTCACCCCTTTGGCTGGGAGGAAGAACAGTCCTCTCCTAACTAATCCCAATTCTCTTCTTCAGAATGCAAATGAGTTTGGCTGCAGATAATGATGTTTCTGTTATTAGTAACACCCTGAATAGCTTCAAACCCTGACTGGGAATTTAACTCCTGGGGACTTGGCTTAGCAGGATCTCGTTTTTTAAACCCTGCTCAGTGCAGAGTGTAAAATGGCTTCGGAGTCCTCTCCAGGGACACTGATAGGCCTGCACGCTTCATCACAGGCTATTACACACTCAAATTCACTGGGCTGAACATCTGTGGACAATATATATGACTTCAAAATGTCCATGAAGCTCTTCAATCTGTCTGCAATTATTCAACTGTAATTCTGAAGGCATTTGCTGACAGGAAATATGAATTTGGTACAAAATCCTTTTCTTCTGTGTTGTTTCTCTGGCTGTCCAGAGAGGCTGAAACAGAGGCTTTCAGTTTAAATTTTAAGACATAATTTTATGGTGTAAATAAGCTGGCCAGCTTGAGTTGCCCTGGAAGCAACCTCCTGAGTCAGTTACCTGGGTAGGAGATCTTTTTATCTTCACAAAAATGGCCTCATTTAAAATGACCAGGACTTCTAACAGTCTGTGTTGGGGTTACCAGCAGGAATAAACCACAACTTCTTCACCCAGTTACCTGATCACCATGCCGTTTGTGTCTCCCTTGCCAACTGTTCTCAACAACAGAGAGAAAAGGCATTGCCAGGGGGAATGCAGCCTCCCTGGAGCTGTTTATCTTTCTGCATTGGCCATACCATCAAAGAGACTCCTTCCCCTTCAGGAAAGCTGTTAAAATTACATGGAATAAATCTGGGCCCAGCTATTCCAGTTTGCTGAGTCCCAGAGGAAGACAGTATTGAAGGGGACATGTAGTCTTGAATAGGACTTGCAGCATGTTTTCACTTGATTTTTTTTCTGTAACAATGGGGTCTTCACAGGAATTGAAATTTCATTTAAATATGGATTTTGGTGAAAGCGATTTTTTTAAATTATAAGCATTTGAATAAGTTTTAAATATTTTCAGAATGTTTCCTTTTTTTCCATGAAATAATTGTTATACTTCCTTGCGTTTAATATCCGTTGAATAGCTTAGACATTTCTAAATAGAAGTTGGAACATTATATTTAAAACATTCATAATTTCTTTGCTCTCAGAAAATCTGCTTGGTAAAATTATTTTTACAAGAAACAAAAACCCGAGATCTGTGCTCATCCTGGCTTTGGAACACAAAGTTCTTCAACTGTGGAATTTCCTGAAAGCCAAACAAAGGAAGTGCTGCCAAAATCTTCACTGCCTCTTTTGAAGACATATAGTTCATGCAGTTCAATAGATTTCCATCAATTTGATCAGATAACATTTCATCTAATTAATCTAGACAAGTTCATGTGCCTTCAACAGAGTATTGGCTGCAGATTGAGGCTTGCTTTAGTTAATATAAAGTCAAACCAGTTTGTTATAATGTTCCTTGGGGTAATAAATCCACAATGACCTTAACCATGATTTTTTCTGTCACTTCAAAAACATAATCTTCATTCTTGGTTAGCCAGGTGATTTAGTGTCTTCTTCAACTGCCCAGCAACAAATTATTTCATTTATGCCTTCCATTTGTTCTTCCAACATTGCTGATCCAGGTAATAAAGAATCAGATTCACAGCTATTATCCCTGGTTAATCCTTCGTAATTGTCTACATGTTAAATCAGGGATATTATGCTGAATAGCATTTCATACAGTACCTTCACTGTGTGCTACAGACAAACTTAAAAAAAAAATGACCTTGACTGACACACAAGCCATTTCAGATTCCAATTCTCCAAAACTACCTCATTTAGAAGCATTAGGCAGATGCAGACAATGGCCCTTGTCCTTCCGTGTAACTGTTGGTTTCCACAACACATTGACAACACTTTTAAAAAAATGTACTCCCTCACAGTAGGAAGAAAACCATAAATGTCAGAAGTTGCCTTCAGAGGCTGTTTGCATACAGGTACCTTGTTATGTCCTTCATTACTCACCTAAACTGTGTTCTGCTCTACTTGACCAATGTTCAATGCTGAAATCTGTTTCCTCCCAAGGGATGCTTCTTTTTTAGACCTTGTTTTCACAGACAGTCTGAGGAAATTGAATCCTAACAAGAAAAGAAGGCAAGAGGGGGAGTAGGTTTAGTTCAGAACTGAAGAGATCCAAGTCTTTTATTCCTCATCATTGTCACAGATGACATCAGAAACACTGAACAGCAATGGTACAGACTCACAAAACCCCAGAATGGTTGAGGTTGGAAGTGACCTCTGGTTGAGGTTGGAAGTGACCACCTTGTCCAACCCTCCTGCTCAGGCAGGGTCACCTAGACCAGGCTGCCTAGGACCATCTCCAAATAGCTTCTGAATGTCCCCAAGGATGGAGACTCCACAGCCTCCCTGGGTGACCCGTGCCAGTGCTCAGTCACCCTCACACTGAAAAAGTGTTCCCTGATGTTCAGAGGGAACCTCCTGTGTTTCGGTTTGCGCCCATGGCCTCTTGTCATTCACTGAACACCAGTGAAGAGTCTGGCTGCTTTCTCTTTACGTCCCTCCTTGGATGAGGGGATCACCCTGAGCCTTCCCTTCTCCAGGCTGGGCAGTCCCAGCTATCTCAGCCTTGGTGAGGTGCTCCAGGTCCTTAAATCCTCTCAGGGGTCCTTTATCATCCTTAATCATCTCAGAGCTCCTCTGCTGGACTCTCCAGCACCTCTGTATCTTGACTAAGTAATTTCAGTCATTACAAAACTTTTTTTTTTTTCTGGGCAGAGAACACAAGCAGAAGAAGTGACTGTGATCTCAAGAGCACAAAGAAGTAAAAATATTTTAAAAAAACACAAAGAAGAGATACACACCAAGGTGAAGCAAATTTGTCAGGCGAGATCATCTTTTGTTCTAACTCAACGAGGAACTTAACAGCAGACAAAAAATTTTGCTTTAAGGGTGTCCTCCAGTACCTGCTAGGGAGTGACTATTGGAAGGTGACATTTTCTTTTTCTTGTGACTGGTTATGTGCCCTGGGAAATGTAAAAATATCACCAAGGTATGCATAAGAGAGGAGTTAATTAGTTTAACTTCCTGATGGGAATATATTAACAGTGTAATAAGATGCTCAAATACTCTTTTTGTGATTGTCCCTGCCAAAATAGTTGTTGGAAAGATTTTTGTAATACAAAAACTTTCATCCTCCATATGGAGATCCAGATGCTGACTCTGATCTTTGTATGGCAGAGGTCACTGCAAACATTCAGCCTCTAGATCTCAGAAGTGGCACCTCTGAGACTGTTACTGGAAGGATCCTGTGTCAGGATCAATATCTATAGACATCTTTCTCCTAAATTCCTCTACAGACCCAAAGGGAATAATTTCCCTGTATCGATACACAATCCTTTGAGAGGGAGAATTTTTTTTTTTTATTGCCATCCAGTGCTTTCATTTTTTAAACTCTTTTGTAGCCAAGTTCAAATGCAATTTGTCCTGCACAGTCATTGCCCCAAGTGGACAACATAATTAATCATCTATTCTTATGTACTTGTGACTTAAAACGACTTTTAGCTAAACACTCTCACCCTAACTCTCCCCTTGATTAAGCCTGAACCATATAAGCATGAATTTTATTACTGTATGTCTCCTTCTGTCAGCCAGAATGTCACTCTGGAATTTAATCTAGTGAAAACAAAAATAATATGTTGATTTCTCCACTGTTCTAAAATACGTAACCTATTTTCCATTTAAAATATTTTTTTAATATATTTTCAGATAGCTGGAATGACCAGTATATTTTCTTACGAATTGTGTTCTAAAATTACGCATAAAATACCTTCCCGCTTACATACTGAATATGAAGGATGTAGAATTATATTCCCTATAATAAAACCTTAAATCAACTTCCAGCTTCTTTATAACTGTCTAGACAAGAAAAATCTTCTCAAAAAGTCCCACTAACCTTAGGATCATCATTGAAGAGGACACTGTCTCCTAGGCTATTTATATTTTTATCTGCATCTGATAAAAATCTCTGGGTAGGACGCGCAGTCTACTTTCTATTTCCCTGCTTTATAAAGCCAAACAATCGCATTTAGCCGATTCTTTCCCTCCAAGAAATGTGTTTTACAAACAATGAAAAAACTAATACTTGAGCAGCATAGGCAACACTGTGTTAAGGTATATTATTTCAGATTTGCAAATCAGAAGGGCTGTAAAACCTTCTTTTCTTCGGGTGACAAAGGAATGATGGCAAATTTCCAATTATTTCAGCAGATCAAGCATCCCTTTTCAATGCCAGGATTTTTTCACATTTCTGTAACATCGTCTTGGCTGATACAACCACCTCGTAAGTAATTGCTTGCATTAAACAATTATAAAAACTTTGGAAGATATCAAGAAAAATGTCTGGGAAAATAAAAAAAAATTAAAATAAAGTAAAATTTAATAAAAAACCTTCTGTCACTGCACATCCCCAAGTTCCCATATTATTTTGCTGATTCACTTATAAGATTATATGTGAAACAGCCATACAGCCATCTTTTTGAAAGGCCTTTCTGGTGCAAAATAAATTAACTTGACATATAAATTGTTCTCATTTTGCAGCTTTTCTAAAGGATTAAAGCTNAAAAAAGCAAACACTGAAAAATACAGAAGAAAACAAAAAGAACAACAAAGTTCCCCTGTGTGGGGAAGAGAGCTTCTCTGCTTTCCAACACCCACCAGTCATAGGAGATGTACCCAGGAACCAAGATCTTCAAGCAGACTCACATCTCATTTTGGAAAAAGATTTTTTCCAAGTGAGCAGGTCTGTTTTAGAGACCACCAGATTGAGATACAGTTTTTACAGTCCTGGCAGTATTTTTTTACCATAAACTCTAAAAATGCTGTCATGGGCTCCTTGGAGAATCTGTCCCTTAACTGTCCCACAAAGAAGGAAGCTGTAAGATGAATTTCTGGTCATCTGACCACTGTTTGGCTGTTCTAGAAAATCAGACCTGATACCATAAGTGCAGGGAAAATCCTCAGCAGCAGCCTGAGTGTTCTGTTCTGCAGCTACATCCCTACAGCTGCTTATGCTAAGGAAGTTGTCAGGATAACTGGTGCTGCCATGCCAGTGCTGCTCATCTCCTGATGTTCTGCTCCTCTCCTGATTCAGGGATGGGTTACTGCTCAGGTACAGCAGCCATGCCCTGGATAACCTTCTTCCAGCAGAAAACCGGCTTGATTTGAAATAATTAAAGCACTCCTACATATTATTTATTGTGAATGAAGAAGTTCCTTAAGTTCTTCGGGAACATTTAGTCTTTACTATTTATCTGGCAGGTTTTGATCACTTTATCTTGCCAGAATGATTAAGTCCCATTAATCCCAGGCTACCTGGTTCTAATAACCAGGTAAACTGTCATGTAACATATCGTATATCTCCTACCAACGGTTCCAACGACTTTTATATATGCTCTGTTTCTTCTATTTTATTCACTATTCTATTCTGAAACACTGATATAATTAACATCTGTTCAGATCAATTCATGTCTTGCTTAGGCTGATAAACATATTAATCCGCAAAACTGATGCACTTTAAGATGAAGTCTTTATCTTTTCTTATTGATTATTAACCAATTACATGTTACCAATTCTTTTTCATTCTGAAAAAATGTAAAAGATAAACAATAGCTGTTATGACAGCCAACTTAACCATCTAGCACCATCTTGAGGTTAAACTGCTCTTGACATTCTAAAATAAATGGACATTCCTTGATTAGCTCACCAGAAGCTCTAAAGTGATGCGGGTACTTATTTTTCACTGACAAAATTTTTAAAAACTCATCATTTGTAAGACAAACATCCTGTAGATTTTTTTTTCTTTGCTTCCTTGCATAGACTTTAAGACAATTCTGTTGATTCTGCTGGCAATTAAGCCTAAGCTTATATTCCAAAGGAAGAGTGGGATACTGCACATTTTTTTTGTAACTGCTCTGAACATTGTACTCAGAAGTGACCTAAGGGAAGTTCTAAGGTTTAGACCTTTATACATCAGTTCTCTCACAAGTACTTTCCATTTTCACTGGGATTAATTCTAAAGTTTACTTCTAGACAAAAACATATCATATTCTAAAGGATACTGGTCCACCCAGGCACAATCATCTTTCATGCATTTATAACTGAAAATATCTAGGAATGACTGGATGTGATATTTTGTTGAAGCATAATGAAAATGTCAGATAAAGATATTGAGCTTGCACTGCTTATCATATGTTTGAAGTTAATCATAACACCAGAACATTGCTACAATTATGAAAAGGGGATGAAGGCTGGGACCTTTTCGAGGAGCCAGGCAACAGTGAGGAAACTGCGCTAACTTTCTCCAGACAGACTTGCCAACTTTGAGACTCTCTAAAAAATAGAAGCCATTCACTCGTACGGTAATGAGAGCTTGAGATATTCACTGGCTGTATGCTTGTTTCAAACAAATCTGATCCTGAGTCCTGTGCTACTGGGCTGAACTCCTGATGAAACTCATCATGAGAATTCAAGTAAACACAGCCCCAGTTTTATGAGCAACTCGCATCAATAGCCAGTCTTTGCTATGTCCAATGTTGTGTTATCATGTTTAGAGACTCACTGTTAGGAAATTGCAGCACTTTCAAAAGCTCACATTTTCATTCAATTGAGGATTCAGGAAAGATAGAGAACCCAAACCAGTTTACCTTTAATAAGGAAATAGGAACTTTTAGGACTCAGAGGACTGTAAAAATATGTGATTTCCATAACACTAGATATCAGCACTTTGTGCACATTGCTATTTCAGCCTTAAAACCTGCCTGCAAATGCAGACTGAAGGAAAAGCTAATGGATTTAAAACACCCCCGCCCTTCTTCAAGTGTCCACATGATGATGTTCAGTTCTATAAGGGGTGACATTTCACTGTACATGGGAAGTATCTCATTGTTGCAGTAGCTGACAACCAGAAGTGCGGACTGAGACACTGCATAGGGATGTAACCCAACCCCCTGTTCCCCCTCTCTCCTTATTGGCTGAAGTTTATGGAACCACGCCCCCTCAAGCCCCTTTTTACACTGGTCCCCAGAGGCCACACTTGCTCTTGGCACCGGGACCTCACCAAATAAACACCTTTTGGACTTCCCTGGCCTAGGGCCTCCTCTCTTCTCTAGTGACGCGTGGATCCATCAGCATACGTGGGTTCGGCTGGGTGCTAGACAGCACAGGCGAGGGTTGGTAAACGGCAGTGCAGTTAGCACGCGAGAATCTCTCTGTGAGAGGGATTACTCGAACAGGCCGCTGCCAGCTCGCTTTGCCGCCCACGAGCGCCATACATCTCATCACATGTGAATCTGTGCATTCCCAACACAACACATCCAACTTCTAATGTTAATTGCTGTACTTTCATTTTCTACCTCATGGTCCTGGGAAATGCCTTTCCTCTTGTAGTGACATACACCTAGAACTGGAGGGTTGATCTTGCTAAAACACTTCCAATGGGTTGGCTTACAGGTTTCAGTACAGTTTAACATGAATTATGTCTGGACTTTTTCCACAACAAAGATAATTGCCTTGTGAAAATCAATTACAGCCATTGCCAACGTCAGGGGATTGATTTAAAGTCAATGTTGATGGTAACCACTGCATTCCAGAAAGACAAATGCAAAGCAAATGCAAATGCAAAACAAAATACATAATAATCAATAACTGAAATGGATATGCAGGAGACAGTCTCTTCTGAGGAATCCAGTCCCTGGAGACAGGGCATCTATTTTCCTGAGACAGCAGATAAGTGAGACAAGGGAAGCAGAAGAAAGAAAGTCTAACTGCTCTCCTGCCAGAGCTTTTGGAAGTTCCATCAGGATTTGTGTCAGTGCTTTGAGAAAACTGAGCAGGGTGTCTCTCAGATCACAGTAAGACATGAAATCCATAGGGAGAGCAAGGAAAACTTCCAAAGAAAATACAAATCTTACTACCTATTTGGAAACTTACAGGGAAAGTGACCGAGACACTGCTCTTGCGAACGGGAAAATCCACTCCCTGCTTAGCCATAATCCCAGGACCGAGGCCTCCAAATGCAGTTAAACAGCTCTATTTGTGGCTCTTTTAGACTTAGATGAGACAGCAAGAGAAACTGAATGGCATTGAAAGCCCTTTTTGATAGGTTTTGTCAAAATACCTGCAGCAGCACTTCAAACTTTCAAGTGAAAGTACTAGGGGAAATTCCATGAAAGCCTCTTCCCGAAGGAGCTGTTCAAAACATCGTGGAAAGCAAAAGGATCAATAGCCCAGCCTTTTCAGGGACAGTAATTGCCTCTCCTGCTAATTCACACTACAGTCACAGGGGGAATAAATCAGGAATGTGGGGCACTACTTGAGCCAGTGTCAGGTCTAAAACACCAGAATGAAAATGTGCATCTGACTCTGCACTCAGCCCATCTTGCAACATAAGCCTTGAAAGCCAGCACTGTATAGGAACTACATCTATTTCTGGCTCTGCCCTGATCTCCTTTTAACCTCCACACACCTCCTGGCTCCCTTCCTCCCTTCTCTGTCACATCCATGTCGGCCGTGTATTTTTCAGAACAGCAGCTGTGTTTGTGTTTTCCATTGGGGAATGGGGCCTGGCCTCCAGGATCACACAGATACGTTGACTATTTCATCATGAAACCCCAAATCTTGAGACTGGAGGAATCCTCATATAATGCCTGTCTGTGTGTCTTCATTGCATCAATGATTTATAAATTACGGATGAAGGAGTTAGGGAGAGAGCTAGCACATTAACTTAGAGACTAGGCCAAATTGCAATGTTGACACTTGTTACCTTTTGACATTGCTTGGTTATGTCCATGCCAATCTAATTCTTTCCTAATTGATCAACTTAGACATTGAAAATTAAAATTACTTTTCTTGTGCCAGTTGTTCCATCGTTGTATTTGACAACAAAAATGCTCAGTATTTTAATTCAAAACAACCACTAATCAGTGTTGTTTTCTTTTATGAAGAAAACCGTTTTCAAACAACAAAATATTGTCTGAGACAACAGAAATTTGGAGCTCACTGGTCAGCACAGTAAAGTGTTATTTAGCCTTCATTGAGATAATTTATTTGATGCATATTATACTTGCATATGCAAGGCAAATCTACTTTAACGTTGCTGCTTGTCTCTGAAAAGATCACTTTATTCTGCTGAAAGCTTTAGACCACCTATTTTTAGCAAAACAAAAGAAAATGTGTAGGTCAGATCAAGTGCAGGAAGCAAAAGGGCAGATATTCAAAGGCAGTACCAGGGTTAGGTACTGCTAGAACTTGCAGCTTGCTTTAAAGGCTGGTGGAGCAGGAACAGAGCTCTTCTGGGGGACAATTTCTCATTGAAGGTGATGTGGATTGGTGGCACTGAGTCAGGCAGATCTGCACCCTGGCAGGGCAGCCCGTTCTGACACAGAGGCACTCTATGAGGAAGATGGTACTCCAGGATTTTTTCGCTTCACTTTTTTTTGTGATAATCAGAGCTTGACCACAGCTGGAGCTGAGACACCAGGTGGGATGAATAACTGCTACAAGGGACAAAAGCAAAGTCACTGGCTTGCCACCTTGTTCATTGACCAGCTCAGGATTACACTGATCACCAGGATGTTGGTTGCTTGCTTGGTTGTTTTTTTAACAATATTTTTTGCCTTCAAAACCAAAGAACAGGGGAACAAGTTTCATGGCTACCACAGCAAATTTCACCCGATTACCAGGAACAGCAGCAAGGTTAGTGCATCTCCTTCTTGTGTGTGGCCCACTGTCCACCACCTTGAGAGTTCAATACCAGCATTTCAATAGCTGGGTCTTACACAGTGACATACGAGTGAAATGCAACACGCCTGTGGTACCCAGGTGGTCAGATTAGGTGGTCTAACTGCTTTCCCTGGGACTTAAACTCTGATTCCTGATCTAAGAGGCTCCACTGACTGCTTCTCCATAATCACCTAGATTCTTACGGTACCATGAAGACACAGAAATGTATCTGTTGAATAAATTGGTTACAGTTATGTATGGGGGGAAAAAAAAAAAAAGATAAAAGGAAAAGGGAAATAGTCTGCCTTGTCATCAGACTTCTCAAGAAAACTTTCCCACTATACTGAGGTCCACTTCAGTAGGAAGTACATCACCCATCTGAAAGCACTCCTGCGACGGAGACATCAGAGAAAGCCCATTCATTTGGGAAATACCCCCAGGAGCCCATTTACAAAACCTCAGGGTGATGCCTTACATGGCCACCTAAAACACAGAGACCAAACAAGAAAAAGAGAATAAAGGAAGGTATTTATTTGAAGGGTTTTCAAAGGTACACCCTGGGCAGTCCAGAGGCTACACCCCAGATGGACACCCAAGATGGACCCTGGGTCACGGGTAATTCACACTTTTTTAAGTTTGGTTCATTTGCAAATCGGGGTTAATTCTCCAATTATAACCTCAGTGTCGTGATGTAATTACCCCAAGTTTGCCCCCCTCTGGAGGCTTTTAGTTGACACATTTTGGGCCTGGTGTCCTTGGAGTGGAAGCCTGCAGAGGTCTGTTATGTCTGACCAGCATGAGAGAACAGCAGCTAGCAGGCCACAAGAAACTTCAGAGTTCAGGCAGTGCAGGATTTGAAAAATATAAAAGTTAAAACCTAAGGTATCAAGGGTCCCTGTGTACCCCTCTACCAACGCCCAGCCACAGCTGGAACAACTCTTCTCCTCGAGAGCAGCAAGTACACAGCAAATAGCCACACTCTGGTGCAAGGCAGCCTCTCTACTCAGAGAGAGCAGACAGGCATTTGCATGCTTATTCAGGATCATGTCCTAAAAATTGCTGCAGAAATTCATATCCTGGGTCTGATCTGAAGCCCATTAAATGTTACCGGGTCATTTTCATGGCTTTCAGCAGGCAGCAGCTCAGATCTTATTGCCATTTGGAAAAGCAGACAAAAGTTAGTCATTTTACAGAATCTGTATAAATTAACACTGCTTGTGGGATAAGAGTCAGAGAGCCCAGGCTGTGCTTTTTAACATCAATATGAAAATCTCCTGCCCTGGCACCATTCTGGGGACTGTGGCACAGGGCAATTGAGAGAGACAACACACTTTTGGGAGGAGTCTTTGTGAAAGGCCTGTTCTCCACTTACCCTCCCCACACACATGACTGTGTTCAGCCCCACCTGGCCGATCCCTAATTGGATTTCTGCAGATAATGGGTACTTTTTTTGCTGACATTGCACCTTTCCTCACATCTGACTCTAACTTTCATGAGCTTCAGCTGCTGCCTCCGAGGTGAAGAGCAGGCAAGGTGAGGCTCAGATCAGTGTTCCCCCGAAGGAGACTCTCGTTATCACAGAGGCACGAACAGCAAGCTGATCACACAGCCATTAACATCCCTGAAAGCCCCCTGCCAATTACCTGCATGGGAAGAGATATATCTTCTGTGCTAACAAAACGCATCAGGCAACAATATCAGGCTCAGTAGAGAGAAGGCATAAAAAGATGCTTTTCTCCTGCCAACTGTTTTCAAAGCTCAACTTGAAACAAGTGACAAAGCAGTAGTTATTGTACAACAGATTGTGTGGTTGCCATGAAAACGGAAAGTTTCGGCACTCTCAGCTATCATTAGGATGCTCGCTGGCACACTGAATCTTGATAGTTCCAGGGTACAAAACAGGAACCCCAGTGGGACCATCTACCCAGTAATTTACATGTAGCTGTGTAGGAAGCCAATATTTCAAGCAGACTTCGTGTATGTGTTCAGGGTAAATCTAGGAGCCTAATAAGCTGTAAAAATGTATATCATCTCTCCTTCACGGGTAAGACTAATATCCTCTGATGATAATTTCTAAAATGGGTTCTGAATACTGAAATTTTAAATTGTTGCGAAAAGCAATAAAACCACTCAGAGTGAGCATATCAAATTAATGCGTGATAATCCCTCCCTTGCTGCAGCAAGATTTTATTTTTAAGTGGCATTTTTAAAATGTCTTCTGTGAAGAATAAAAACAGTAGGGATGTGATAATACGACACCAACTGAGGGAAAAAAAATCCCTGTCCAAATTTGCCAAACCAAAATCTGTTATTCTGAGACCAGGATGCATTTTTAAATGACAACGTGCAGAGGAAAAAGAGAAAAGGCTATCCTTAGAGCAGTGCTGTTCAGAAAAGGTCTCAGATATCCTTCTGGTAACCCTGAAACCCATCCCCATTCTTTACTGGCCTGTGGAGTACAGCACCAACTGTGTTTCCATATGTAAACCATGCTGCTCTTCTATGGAGAGAGGTCAATAAGAGAAATACATATTCCTGGGCTTCAAATATTTCTACTTCCTTGGAAGGTGGCACCATTTGTTGGCTGCAAATGAAAGTGATTTTTGAGGAGGACATGAATTCTTGTTTTCTCCAAAAATAACTGGCTAATATTTATTGTCTATACTGGTTTTGTTTCAACAAGGCATAATGAGAGAGCTTTGAGAGCTTAAATTTCCTAATTCCAAGGGTAAATAAAACAAAAATCTGAGGAAGTTGTGCGTGAGTGAGCAACTTGTACCTGGTTTAACTTAAAGATTTTAATTTCCACCAAAAATATTAGCAGGAAAGCATCAGGACATATCTAACGGTCCTTACTAGCCTGTGACTCCAAACAATATATTTCAGCTTTTAGGCTGTGTGCTTCACTACCGTTTGCCACTGAAAATTTGGCACATCTTCTGTTCGACATTTATTAGACACAAGCTACTGTTTCTCATCCTCAAGTACAAAAGGTATGATAGAAAAATATCTGAGACAGATATTGCATTATAGAACAATTGATTCTGTATCTTTTTCAGAAGCAGAAACTAGAGATTTCCCAAATATGCTCCTTGCAGTTGAGAAAACTGTGTAAAAAGATGGAATTACCTTTCTCTGATTCACTGGAAAAAATATGAAAGGGATTTTGAATGCTCCGAATGATAACAGATAAAGCATGAGATGGGAAATAAATGGTACTTTTTACAGAACATAAAACCAGAAAAAGTAAAGGATGCTTGGGTTCCTAAGATCAATTTATAGTTTCTACCTACAGAAAAATGTTGCATTAACACATAGGCTACGATATGAAATGTATATCCTAAAAGACTGGTGATAGTCCAGAAGATAATTTCCTAAATCAAAAGGCTTCCATCCAGTGTGCTAGGAAATCTATACTACACTTTACCTTGAGAGATAAAGACTAATTCCTCCTAGACCTAAAAAAGTGATAGTTGAGGTAAAACCAATCATCCTACTGCTTTTCTTATGTGCAAGCAAAATAAAGTCTAAACCCCAGTCCTTTTAGAGAACCAATTCCAAGAAGTCAGAAACAATTACAGAACAGATTGATTGTTGATGTGAATTTAACAGAATAGCATGAGTTATAATGCCATTATTTTCCCAAGTGCTACAAAATAATAATCAAGGAAACCTACTCATTTTTAAAGCTTCATTGTGGAGACAAAAGAATCCATGAAGAAATAAGAAAAGAATACTTAATAAATTACAAAAATAGGGCAGTTGATGATAACACATTATAAATCAAGAGGCAGAACTTGCAGAAAATTGAGACCGGAAGAATACAATTGCTAGCGAGCACAGTTAAGGCCAATAGCTTTTTAAAATATGTAAAGCAACAAAACTAACACTACTCTCCCACATGCCATTAAAATGTGCCCATACAAACTAAATTCAGTTGCTTGCTTCTTAAAATCTTGATTTATGTTTTCAAGACTTGGAGGAAAAAATGCAATATATTAATTTTGATGCCTTTTTTTTTTTTTTTAATGACAGATTATTACGATTATTGATTGTTGATTTTTCTCCATTCTATGATATTACCCACTGCTAGTACAACCTCTTTTATCAGTCTAACTGATGTAACCTGCTTTGGAGCAAGAGGGAATTTATCCTTGGGAATTAGAGGCTGTCAAGGGCTGTGAGAGAGAAACTGTGAAAATAAAAGCAATCAGTAAGAAGCACATATTTACCAAGAAATGTAACTGTACAATTGCCTCAGTGGTGTTATTGTTTTCTCTCAGGTAAATTGTTTTATGACAGGCAGTGAATTTTTTTTATTTCCAATCCTGTAAGCAAACATCAGCTACAAACAAAATTGCCCCCAAGGAACAGAAATCCAAGAATAACAAATTCAAAAGAGATGGCACATGTGGCAGAAAGTAATTCTCAGTGCAGGCTAGGCAATTGTGAGATGGAAACATAAAAAGGTATTTTCCTTTTTCCATATTTCCTGTTTTAGCTCATTACTGTTTGAGCCTTTGGACTACTAAACTCAATTAGCAGTAATTTAATTACCACCATATATTTTGAGGTGCAGAGCTCTCCACAGCAGATGCTTGCTCCCTCAGAAGGCTCTCTGGAGACTTAGAGATGTATGTTGCTTTTATCAGTGGTTTCTTCTCCTCACCCAGTGCAGGAATGGAACAATAGAGAAGAACAGATGTGGCCTCAACTCCTTCTCCATTTAAAACTGTCTACGGTAAATCAACTTGCTGCTTTGACAGTCAGATGACAAGCCACAAAGTTCTTTCTCACTATGCTCCTAAGGTAGAAAAAGTATTCATGTCTGGCAAAATATTTATGAGTGCAAGTATATCTGTGTATCCTTCGGAGACAGATACATGTCACAGAGCTTCAGCTCTGCGATTGAATGGTATGGTTTTGAAAGATTCTTCCCCAGGGGAGAGAAGGGATAATATCTAAATCACCAGATTTTGAGCTTCCAGTAGATTTTAGGCGAACTCAGGCCTAATCTGAGCTCTGGACTGCATACACGTATATATATTTTTTTTCTCCTGCGTAAAGGGCTCTGACCAATTCTAATAAAAGCTGCTATTAATTGTCCTGTACCCTACCAGCATAAAGGAAAGGAGTTTTTGTGGGTTCTCCTTCTACTATATTGGGAATGCTTCAATTTTAGTCATTTAAGAGAAAACATGAAATCTTTGCAGATGAACAGAGACAGAAAGGCTTAAAAAACAACAACCACATTATCCTTCACCAATTCATGGCATTGTCAGCAAGGGAGAAATGTGAAACTTGCCAGGCCAGGAAATACTGCACAGTTGCAATTTTGGCAGCTCTCACTCTCCAGCTAAGCCTTCAAAAACAAAGGAACAGAAGGTAAATCTATAGCAAAGCATGTGCAATTTATTGAAATGACAGAACTGGCAAACTCTCCTTCAGTACAGTAAGACAAAAATATCCAAAACCGGGTGCAAATGGACCAGGTACAAATGGACCATTTCAGGCAGAGTGAGCAGAATCTGAAGAGACAGAGCAATGCAAACACCAGATACAAGTAGCTATTAGTTTCTGTAAGACCTAAAACACACTTACAGAGCCAGCTCAGGACCTATCTTCCCATTCCTTCACCAAATGAGCCTCTTGAATTCCCATTCAAGTTTAAAGTAGAGCAACTTCAGCCTAACTTTTGGTATTCAAATGAGGCAGCTTAGTCAGGAACTTAGTTCTCCCTCTGTTCCCTCTGCATTAAAGTAGAAATACGTCTCAAGAGGTGATTTACAGCACCAAGGCATCTCATTGCCTTATGCAGAGGAAATCTCATGGATTTTTCTGCAAAGCTGTAGCAGACACTCACATTTTGCATACAAAAATTGCACAGTGGGGAAGTAAAATGCTGGGGTGGTCTTGAGCCCAGTATGCCACGTCCATCATTGTGGCTTTGATGAGAGTAAGGCGGAGTTTCACTCCTTGGGAACTCTCTTGGCCTTGGTCTACTCAGCCATGCTTCCCATGAGGGCACTGCCCTGGAATTGCAGGGTGTTATGTAACATAAATGCCAGTTTGGGCTGAACACAGGGGAACCCCAGCCCAGCAGAGGAGCACAGCACATGGCCCTGCTTGGACTGATAAACTGTCTCCAGACACAGCAATGCTGGAGGACATCAGACAACATTCTCATAAAACCCAAGGGCTGCCTTTATCATGAATAGTGAGGAAGAGAAGAGCTGCAGAAGAGCTGCAGCTCCTGTCTCTTTAGAATAATAATTGGGGCTTGGTTTTGCTGCTGTGCTACTGGGAGACTCTTCTGATCTCCCGTTCAGACAGAAATTTAGTTCTTGGAAGATGGAGCACTTCTTAAAGGAGTACTTATTGTTGCTGTTACTGCACACAATCCCAAGATGAGCTCCTGGGATGTTTTCCCATGCTTTAGAGCTTTTTCTTGAAGCACAATGTAAGGGACATTTTTTTAACCTCTACTGGTTTAATAACTAGCAGGTTGATATTTGTGATGAAGTGCAAGGTTTTCTCAGGGCAGCAATACTTTTAGCACTCATTGATAGCACTGGAAAAGGCAAACAGGCTGTCAGACACACTATGGAGATAAAAGGAAAAGATTGGAAAAGTGTTTTGATTTTCAGTGGTGTTAGAGCCACTTCTCTCTACAAGCCTTGTTCCTTTTCCAAACTTAAATCCTCTCAAATGCAACAATACTTCTCTGCATATTTATATTCAGGGTTTTAACTACTAGGGTGGGTGGTTTATTTCTAATTTAATCAATTAAGTGTCTCTAAGGCACTTTTGAAAATGTGGTTGGGTCTAAAACGTTTTTTATCATCATCTCACAGGATTTTTAAGATAAGCTAAACATATTAGATGCTTAAACTTCATTAGTTCCAACTTGCTCAGGCACTTTTTAAAATCCCAGAAGATATTCACATCTATCATTAGATGAATAAATAATTTTTGACAAGCTATTCCTTAACTGTATTTGAAAATTACCATAGGAGTAATTTTAAGCACTGTAGATAAAAATAATTTTGAAAAAAAACTCAGAAAATTTAGCAATGTGCTGTTCTTATCATATCTTGAACTACGCCTCTTTATAATGAACAAAAGAAAGGTTTGAGTGTAATAATAAAAATAAATCTGTTTTCAAAATAATGATAGAAGGTAGTGAAGCCTTTAGACATGTCTAGAGATCTATAAATAAAAGGTGTCCAGAAAGTTGCTCTCAGGTGTGCTCCCACATTTGTCAAGCATGTACACAGTACAACTGATTTCTCCAGGTTGGATACAACCTTCTCAGAGGAATGAGTGTTATTCAGACTAGATACAAATTCGTCAAAAGTGGTTCTTTAAAGTTTCTCATCACTTCAATTAAAGTTTAATGGTTCTTCAGTATACAATACTGTATAATTTATATTTTTCAGTCAGAACTGCCCTTAAAAAGAATGGATTATGTGGCTACCTGTTCTAGGAGTGGCAAGTATTTGCAAACATTTGTCACTCACTGGAGATAATTTTCCTGTTAGAACCAGCAGAAGTCGAGAATCTAAATATCTGTTTTATTGTGGATTTGGATACTGACAGAGAAGAGAGAAAAAAGTGTATCATGGATTACCTAAAAATGATTAGATCACAGAGGCATAAACTTCTCTCTCTGGCCTTCACTATATAATTTATGGCCACATATGTGCAGTCTCTAGAGGCTTAGCCCCATTAGAAATTAACATTAAGTGCACAAAGAGAATCAGGTGCCCCAGATTTAATTACTGAGTTACGTAAACATTGTATTTCATTTTAGGGAGCAATAGAAAAATTGAGTAACTAGAAAAATTAGTGATATGTGCTGATTAGTAAAATCTAGGGAAAAAACCTCTTCCCTTCTTAACGAAACTCATCTCCACAAAAATCCACTTTATCAGCAGGACTGACATAGCAGCCTAACAAACCCACTGTGCCACACAAGTCATTGCAGAAGATGCTCTTCAAGCAAACCTGCACTCTGTAAACACTCTGCCATGCAGCAATTCTGTGCCTTGAGTTATTTGCATTATTATTTATATTTATTACAGAATTGCTGAAGGTCTGACCATTGGGTGAGATATGCTGCAGCAGACATTGTGCAAAATCTGGGGAGGTACAACCGATAGATGTTCAAAGCAGTGATTCATGTTGAAGGGAAAATATTACCAATTCGCACATTTTACACCATTAGTTCTGTTTAATCTATCTCTTATATGTTTTTTTAAAGTACCTTTTTAATATAAATCAGGGCTCTCCACCATTTACAGAGATCATATTTGCTGTGGTCAAATTGCAGCTAGGAGGACTACAGGCCTATTTTTCCACAAAATACAAAAATAACAATTAAAAAAATCCATTTTTCTCATTCTCTCCAACGTATTCTCATGGCATGGACCTATAAAGAGTGTTGTGAACCCCACTTGTATTGAGCAGTCATTGCTGTCCTGCTGTCCTACTATGAAATCCTGTTCTCACAGGCAAACTTCTCTCTTGTAAGGCACACGTGGGTGGGCAAAGCGAGGTAGAAAGCAGCTTGTTCAAAGGATCCTTCTCTCCGAGGAGCCCTTGCAATGCTAAGCAGCACTTGCCAGCTTACTACTTTTCGCCTGTGCAGCAGAGCACACAGCCAAACCCATGAAGGCTGACGAGTTTGAGCACTGCTAGAGATGAGAGATGGCCCTCAGCCAAGGAATCCCAAAAGGTGTTTTATTCGGTGGAGTTCCGGTGCCAAGAGAGGGAGGATCTCTTGGGACAGGTAGAAAAGGGGATCTCAAGGGGGCGTGGTTACATAAAATTCAGCCAATAAAGAGAGAGGGGAACAGGGGGTTGGGTTGCATCTCCATATGGACTTATGCAACTTGAAAAAGATAAGCATTTTATGCCCGAGAGGTGACCCACCACCATGGTAACTCCGCTCAAACTTCTGTTTGCTCAGGTACCGCAACACTCTTTTCTTACAGAACATCTCCTCTGGTACTTACTACAACAAGTGCGAAGAATACCGATGCTAATCAACTCCTACAGGTAAAGAACCTTTTTTGGGACAAATCTAAAAATACAGAAATGTTATTATCTTATCTCAGATATGTAACAACGCTTCTGTTAATTCATTAATTTGACTTATGTCTATCAGAATAAAGATCAGCCAAAGCTCAAATTTGGATTCAGAGCCAATAATGTGAAAAAGCTCAAAAGTCTCATGCATCACACTGGAATTTGCAAGAGATCAGCCTCTGACACAATTCTACCTTTTTTTTTTTTTTTTTTTTGTTA
The DNA here is from genome assembly GCA_013398855.1 of Mohoua ochrocephala. NCBI lineage: Eukaryota > Metazoa > Chordata > Aves > Passeriformes > Acanthizidae > Mohoua > Mohoua ochrocephala. Next base: position 302,999 of record VZTA01000316.1, on the reverse strand, counting down.
AAATCTCATAACTGTTCTCACAATATTCCTGTTGGGTCTGAAATAAAGCTTGCAAATACATCCTTTGACCATCTCAATTAAGTAACCATGAGAAACTGAACATGAATGTTGCAAACCTAATGTAAATACAGACTATCCAGTAAAATCTCACTGGTTTTGGTTATGTCATTAATAGCAAAGCCCAGTATTTTGGGTTGAAGATAGAAAAGTGTGTGCACACCCGAGGAGAAATCATACAGTGTTTTTTAGGGTTAGCCTATGCATTCCTGGACATGCTTCTGCATGACGTAATATCTGCAGAGAACACCACGACAATTAATTAGTGAGTCCAATCACATTTGAAAGTCACCTTATGTTCAGGAAACTCTCTAGGTAGGATTTGTTCAGCCTGGAAAGCAACCTCAAATCATGTCGCATCTGTGGCTCTCCAGCAGAAGCTGCTCTTTTACTTGATATATTCTTCTGCAGGACTCTCAATTCTTTCTTTCCACCTCCAGCATCATTCACCAGGAAGATAAGAAATTATTCCAGGACGTTGGATCCATCACAAATTGCCACCATGCTGGAGTCCACAGAAAAAATAGACATCACAATTATTTTACTTAAATATTTATTGCTTTATTTATAAAAAGCAGCAGAGCTGGCTTTGTAGCCTTTTTGACTATCTTTTGTATATGAAGGATCTTAGACTTGACCTATTATCAATTAGAATAATTTTAAAAGTAACAAAAAATCAATGTGTTGATAGAATTATAAATGAGATTTCTTTCTGGATAGAGAAAAGAGAGGCTATTCAGGAGGAGTAGTGTAACAGCATTATAACAGAGGGTGTTGTTTATGTTTAAAACTTAAATGATGAACACAAGAGTAACTTCTAACCTAAAGACTCAAGCACATGATGAAATGGTAAAAACCGGGAAGCCATTTCAGCAGTAGTAGAGCTTGGTGAACGCAGTGACATAACTCTCTGGACTCAAGATGAGAAACCAGAGAGAAATCTCCCTGCTGAGTGGCCAACCTGTGATCTATTTAGCATTTCGGAAGTTCTCTAACCAGATTTGTTTGTTATCAGTGGTTTTACATTAGAAGGATGTGACCATTTTAAGTTACCCTGGAAAAGGTTTTGATAATAAAACCTTAGTGCAACTGAGACTGAAGTGGTTGTGGCAGCAGCAAGTGCCATTTGAGTTTGTAACCTCACACATAAAAGTTACTTTGGCACCTAAAAATCCAGTCGGCTCTTCTTGTCCTTTTATTATATTATCTCTCCATGACCTTGACATGAGCGATTTTTTGCAATACAGCAATTGTTTCATTTAGTTGGCTCATTTAATAGGGAGCATTTAAGAACATATTCTTTCTCAGCATGCATCCGTAAGTATCATCTGAATACTACCAAAGTGACTAGCACATTAGTAATATAAAATTAGCGTAATTTTACCCTGGTTAATTAGCACTACATTGTTGACTTATGCATATAGAAATACTTTTAACAATGTAGATGATTCTTTCTCAGTTTTCACTGTCCTAAATGAAAACAAGATGAATTTCCTGAGAGCATAAAGATTCCCCTCTTATTCATTTTTGAGCTTCATAAAATGATACCAATTATTTCCACCTAAAGGCACAGAAATTTAATTCTGATATTAAGCAAAGTGCCATTTTAAAATTTCAGGATTTGTTTCTTTCTTGTAAGGGGTATTAATAAACAAAAGTGCTGAGATCCAGGCATCAATATGGCAAATAGTTTATTCTATACTGACAGTCTATCTAGTATAAGATATTACAGTTTCTCAAAGAGTGAAGATGAATCATTCTTGCTATTGCATTTATTTATAGTAACTCATAAAGCCGTAATACATAGTTTAAGGATAAAGCTATGCTAGAGTATTCATTTTATTCGGTCCACTGGCCATGGATAAATGGGGTGTAAATCTTGTTGAATGCACAGAAACCCATGGCAGCTGAGGTTGGCCAGCTCCTCTGGGATCCACTGTCCCGCCACTCAAGTGGGGGCAGCTAAAGCAGCTTGCCCAGGGCCACATCCAGCCTGGCACATTTAATAAAAAGAAATAGAAATCAAATTATGTCATCTGTATTTCCAGATCATTTGATCTTTGAAAGTTTAATCCATCTCTTACAATATGAATTCAATGGAAAATCTCCCAGTGCTATAACTTTTCAATCTGCCTTACTGTGATGAACTTCAGCACTTGAATGTCAGGGTTTACTGACAAACTTAGAATCCCTTTAATTTTGTTGCTGAAGAAGGTTTGGTGTAGAGAACAGGGCTTTTACGATTGAAACTGTACAGTTAAAACATGAAAGAAAAGTCTCTCCGAGCATTTAAAGGTTGCTGTGTGAACAATTTTGGACTGTCACTTTGACTCTTTGTCATGCAGCACTTTCCACATTGGGCTTTGACAGGTGCAAAGGCAAGTTCCCTGGCTGGGGCAGAGCCAGGGCTTGGCACATGCTGACAAAACAGACCAGCTCAGTAATAACAGTTGTCTGGGGAAGATGAAAAAACCCTATGCATGTTTTTAATTGGTAGAGACTGACTGCCAAGTTCATAAATCAAAATTTAAGCTTATATACTGTGGAATCCTTCAATTTCAGCTTTTTTTTTTCCTTTCACTTTAGACTGTTTGAACAAATTTTGGAGGGCAGCTGGAGCTATTAAACACTTAATTGAACTGTTCTCTGTACTTTGAAAATGTAGAATTCTTTTGTGAAATAGATACAGCAAAGGAAACAAACCAAGATGACTAATTCCAGTAATGATTTTAACTCATAATTTCATTAGCACTGTCAGCAGAATCAGCACAAGCATCAAGAGATCTGTATGTGTAGCATTGTGCTGCACTAGTGAGACACAGCAGGCCAAATCCTGTTTCTTTATATCTGGTGTGTATCTGACCAAATGTGATTTGCACCACTTTAGCTGCTGGTAGGTTTTGGACCTGTATCAGCTGGCTTCAGAATAGCTTTACCTGTCCTTTGTGTAGACTTGACAAAATCAGCAGAAAACAGGCACATAACAGCTCCAACAGGAATTGATATTTCCCAGTCTGGCCAAGAAATCAAGCAGCCATATTTACCTAATTCTGATGCAAGGTCCTGTCTTAGACTTAGACCTTCAAAGTTAAAATTCTAATTTGGTTTCCCTGCATTTGGGGGTGAGAGGTGAGGTTATTAACGAGGAAATTTTACAACTTCCCATATTTGAAATATAAATATTCCACCCTCCCTTATTTCTTCCATCCTCAAAAACCACGCACATATCTCATCTATTATACAAACACAGAGGGACAGAAAAGTCATTTGTCATTATAATCACATAAATGTGTCACTAGCTCTAAAGAATGCCTGACTGAAGGCCAAGAATGCCTCTATTTCCCAGGATGATGAGGCACTTTCTTTTTAACAACTACTTTAAACTCTTTTGAAATGACTGAAATGATTACAAATTCTGGCAACCACTCTGAAATTGCTTGCCATCAGAGTTTGACACCAGTACAATGGTGCTTTCATCCTTTCACAGTGTTTGTGATTATTCCCATACAGATGAGACTTGCTTGGTTAATCACAGAACAGATTGAGCCAAGAGAGTGAAGAAAGGTTCCCTGGCACAGACAAATATAGAAGATGTGGCGCGATGTAACACATACAGGTGTTTGGGGGTTCTGTCAGAACTGGGTTATGGATCAGGTACCAGGCTGAGAGCTCTACATGACAGCACAAGTCCTTATTTGTATGCACACTGTTCTCACAAGTGGGGATGACATCCTGGGCCATTACAACATAGGTAGGAATGTTTGCATTAGCATCACTTAGCAGTTGCAAGTGTTGCTCAAGTGGATCCTTAAATAACAGCCCATCTGAATCTCATTCTAAAAACACATCCAGGCTCAGGAAAGCCAAATCTGTCGCTTACCCAGCACTAGGGCTTAGACATCATTCCTGAAGTATCCCAAAAGGGCGATTATTAGTCTGCCTGCCAACACTGGAAGCGCTTCCCGTGTTTCACCTACTCACATTAGTCCCTAATGAGAGTTAAGGATTCAGCGGAGGAGTCACTGAGGGCTGAGGGCTGCTTCAGCTGGCTGTGGCTCCTGTGGCACAAAGCATTCATTTAACCATTGCAAATGCATATTGGTCTTTATATCCTGCAGTTGCAGAGGCAGAATTAAAAACTTGGACAGAAGGAGTCCTTGAAGGCAAACATAAGTCTTCTCTTTCTCTTCTATTGAGAAGTCCAAGGAGAGACAATATGAGCCATCGGGACAGCATTTGCTATACACAGCTTTTTGTTTTTACCTCTGAAAGTCCTGATTCCAAAGGAACACGACAGCCTGAAAGAGTGGTAAGTTGTGGTACCACTACGAATGGCTGTGACTGGATGCAGACAACTGCAGGGCACCTGTGAGTGTCACAAGGTGGTCCTAAAGCACAGTTTTCTGTCACAGTGATCCTGCTGAAGTCATCTGGACTGTTGCTACACAAGTGAGCAAGAATACAGTGATCTGGTTTTAACCAGAAAAGGCTGCAAGGAGCATGTCTCTTTAGTGGGTACTGGACTTATTCTCGTGCCTTCGGGTATGAGTCAGCTGTGGCTTTGTTCTTACCAGGTACTACAGTCACCCTTCAGGATGTGATGACAACTTAACCTCCATGGAAGTTACTTCAGAGGGTCATGCCAGTGACCTCCATGTGCCCCAGTCTCATCCTCTGTAAGTATAATGCAACCATAAAATACAGCTCTTGGGAGCACAAAGAGATTTATGCAGTTAATATAAATGTACTTTGAAATAATCTATTGGAAAAAAAAAAAAAAACAAAAACACAAAAGAGGAGCAGCAACAGTAGAAATAACACCAAATTTGAGTCTGTGAGGAGCCTGAAAAGACATCTTTACACATTTATACTTTAAATAATTCAGAGCACTCTGTCAGCAGCCCTTGGATGCAGCACTAGGACATTGGTTTGCTAACATCATTCCTCTACGAACATGTGCATTTTAATCTTCAGAAAGTCTCAAGAGTGCTTTGGCAACATTTATCGACTAAAACCCCAATCGCAAAAAAGTCATTATTTTCATTTCCTTGGTTAATCTTTGTGGACACATGGCTTCATGACAAAAGGATTTTCCAAGATGAAGTTTAAAATTAAGAAGAGAAACAACTACACTTTTAAATTCATATTTTATAAGTTTTCCCTTTCTAATTCATTCCCGTAAAGTGATGTCGATATTTATACACAGAAACTACAGTTTAAAGGAGGATGAAAATACATGGAAAAGAAGGGATAGGAAAGTTAAGTTGTGACTGATCTATGTGTTTCTTGATCAGGCAAGAAAAACTCAGTTTATCTGCAGGCCTAATGACTTTTCACCGTATGGCCATATTACACCAACTTGTAAGAGATAATAACAAGAAACATGACTGGGTTTTTATATATTCAGGTCAACGTGAAAATGTCAGCAAGGCAAAGGTGCTAGCAGAGTTAGAAAGCATTGCAGTAATGATCTGCAAGCCCACATGGTTCAAAGTGTTAGAGCAGACTTACCTCCCTCACAAGCACTTCATGTTTTAAATTGATTCCTTCTAACTCTATGGATTTCTTGAGTCAAGGTCAATGCTTTCATTTCATAGCCAGGAATAGCCTAGACAATAAAAGTTGCAGAAATTAATTCATCTATAAAAGATGCGTGTCATTGAGATTTGAGAAGAATAAAAGCGTCTTCAAAAAGTTGCTGAGTGTAAATATTATCCTCTGTTTACTCAGCTCTGCAGCGTGTGGAAACCTGGAGAAGTTGTTTGAAGGTCGCATTCAGATGTGCCATGTTCAAGTCTTGGTACAGGGTCCAACTCTCACACTAAGTTCTGTGTGGACATGGCTTAGCTGAGGTCTAATTTACCCTCCCAACTTCTGAGATTGTGCTGGTAGGAAGGACCTGGTACTCAGTTCTCTGTGGCATTGATAACAACTTCCACAATAGTCAGGAATGTGTAAGAATAGTTCTGGAAATATAAGTGTCAGAAGACAGACTTGTTTATAGGGTGGTTACAAGGGACCACAAATTGCTGTGCAGTGAGAAGTATGAAGATCACATTTGTTAGCAAAGAATCTTGGAAGAAAATGACCCACAAGGATCAATCTCAGGACTCACACTTGTAAGGATGAATCTTTATCAGTGCTTATCCCAGTGAAAGGCAGATGAGTCTGACAAATTGCACTGATTCTATTTTCAGTATCTGAGCAAACTGACATTTTACCTTCATTACTTCTCCATTGTTCTATTTTGAATTTCCCACAAGGTATCTACAGGAGAGAACTGAGCTAAAAAGCACAAAGACTAGTGTAAACTTACTTTTGTCACTGAGAAAAAGAGTAAAGAAAAATCAGAAATAGAATTAACGAGATGAGTGGGACTGCAGTTTATTTGGTTTTTCACTCAATTTGCATCTCATCTGGCTAAAAAGAAAAGAATTTCTGGTGATATCTGTTTGAGAACTCAGATAAAAATTTGTATTTCCTGGATTTATTGCCTCAACATAAAATTTCACACTACACTGTTCTACAGTCAATCCCTCTAATGCAATGTAGCACTTAGCCATGCCCTGTAACTTGCCCATATTCTTGATGAAGTGCCCTTTTGACCCCAGTAAAACATCTGAGCTTTTTTACATCTTTCCGTATCACGGTATCTTTTACACTAGCAATTATAGAGCTTCAAAGGAACAATTTAACATCAACATGACCTTGAAAACGCACCTAATTTTCTATTAACTGGAGGAACATATTTAGATTTGGTAGGACATCAAAACCCTCACAGATTCTCAAAGCTGTCATATTCTGAAACAAGGCACCAGCTCAGTCTCCCCATTGGGTACTCAGATGGTTTTAGCCGTCGTCGTAAGAGAGTTCTGGTGTTACAAGAGCACATTGATGGGCTGCTGTTGGCTGCAGGGCTGAGGGGATACCTCCCTTCCAGGGATCCCCCTCCACAGCCTCATTTATTTAGATGTGTAGAGCACAGAAAGACTCTCACCAGAGCTTCATCTCACCATGACTTTTACTGAGCTTGCATAAGTAACAAAAAACTGTGGGACTCAGAAGGATCCATTTGAGAGCAAAATGTTTCTCCAACAGTAATGAGAAAAAGACCTCTTTGCCTTTTAGAGTTGTTCCACTAGTTCTGTTATGCTCTAAGCAGAAGAAAGCAGCTTTCTGCTCTTGCTTTGCACACTAATGAAAATGGACAGTGTTTGCCCTTAATGTGTTTCTGGGAACCACAGAGGTGGCCCAAAACGCAAAGCAGATGCCGAGAAGCCAGAAGAGAAGAGGAGGCATTACTGCCCATGCCATCTGCTCCCAGCAGAGACTTTTCCCCACTTAAATTGCCGTGAATGATGTAAGAGAGGGCTACGCCTGGGACACCTCACACACTCTGTTAACACCTACAGACACTAATTGAAAACGCGGTGAGAGGCACCGAGCTCCCGGTGTGTGCTTTTAGTGTCAGCTCGCAGTTTCCTCTCCATCTGTCCAAGGATGTGAGAACTTCCACAGGAAAGACAATGGCAGCTAAAGCACTCATAAAAATAGAGACTAATATGCCACTTCAGCTTCTACCCTTAAAGCTTCCAGATTACAGAGGAGCATTCTTTATTGCTGATGAGTTAATTAAGAAATATAAAGGGAAATAATAGAGAAGTTTTATCAATTAACTGCTGGTAGAAGACACCGCCAGTGATTTGCGTGGCTTTCTGGTAACAGGGTAGGTACAGCTACGTGTCTACAGTCAAAGGTTTCTATTTGCCTCCAGATTATGGAGAAGGTGCATCTTTGTTTAAACTTGAAATACATTAAATTTAACTTATCCTTCATATTATAAAATAAAAGTGAGAAAGATACTTGCAACCCTATGACAAAGGGATGCTAGCTGTATCTCTTGGGTTTGAATTGTATATTCAAATAGTTACATTTTATGTGAAGGACACCAACTTCACACAGTTTTCCAGATATTCTGGTAGGTATCATTTAACTTTAACTGGGGATAAAAATAAATTTTAAATTCGTAGGTATCTTTTTCAGCCTTAAGCGTGATATACATAAGAAAATAATATAGCACATTCTTTGAAACTGAAAGTTTTATAATATTATTTTTAAAATAATATTTCCAGTTTTCAATTTCAGCTGAGCTCTATTGATTTAAAAAAATCGGTTTGTAGGAGAGCTTTGATTTGCTATATAATTTTTAGTTTATAGTAACTTAAAGACCTAGTCTTATTGCACTAGATCATGCAGCTTTTACCCTTAAATTTACTGAAACAGTCAGTTTTTGCAATAGACGGATCTACATGTCACAGACTGTATTAAGAAGTGCCTCAGCAAGTTAAAACAAATTGTGCAGTTCTTTTTGCGCATTCTTGCCCTGATTTGGGCTATTCAGCTGCATTTCTGCTAAACAGGTCAAAAGGAGAAGAATGCCTATATTATACAATATTTCTGCTGAATAGAGCTTTAATAACTTGACTAGGCTTCTATTTTAATCAAGCATCGTGCACACAGAGCAAAAAAGAATGTGTGGAACAGCCTCTGAACGATCTTGCTCTGTCTCTCTCTATAAAGAAAAAGAGCAATTTATAAAAGTACCAGCCTGTTTGAAGATAATACAGATTTTCTCATATTCTAGAATGCTGAGTAATATCAATAAGCATCAGAACAGGGATTGGACTAGGTCAACACATGATATTAATAGCAATTAATAATAATAACAATAATTATAAAAGCTGACATGCTTTAACTGTGGTCCTTTTCTCCTTCCCACAGGCAAACTTGTGTTGTACCACTGGAGCTTTTGGCCGTGTGATTTATGCAAGATGAAGTTCCTAATCAAGGAACAAAAAGAGTTTCCAAAAGCTGAAAATAAAATGAAACAGTCTCTAAGAGGCCAAGTCTTCTGGAATCGGAAATGTGGCGCTGCTATTCGTTTGTTGATACTCTATAATTTCCACATTAGAACAAAGGAATGCAGTTCTGGACCTCAAAAAGAAACAAAAAAAAATCTAAGCATTTCTACTGTCTTCACCACAGCACTTAGAATAACACTAATAACCTTCCTAAGGCTGTGGTTAAAAGGTAATACAGGACATCTCGGCTGGAATTCTGTTTGATTTATTGTGAGTTTCTTCATTACATGTTTTCAGTATGAATTTGTTTTAGGGAATTTGTATGATTGGGATTTTTTTACTACAAAGAGCCTCAATGGTTTTCTTTGGTGTTATTCATTACCCCTTTTCTCATTGCCTAGGAAGCACTTCAGTGAAGACACTGTTGGATAACTAAAAGAGGGGGAAGTTTTTAATGGCTCTATGAATGTTTCAGAAAAAGAGCACATTAAAATAGCAATATTTTAAAAATTAATTGATTTGACAACACTATCAGCAAATCAGATTTTCTGGGTTCCAATATTCATTTGAATGAAACTTGAAAAAATAATTAATTTATTGCAATATCCTACTAGGTCAGCTACAAAACATGTAATATGATGATCTCCAGAAGCAGAAGATGGATATTCCTTTCCATATCATTTATTTATATTCTCTCATGAGTGCATCCTTAATGAATACATCTACCAAGAGCATTCAGAGGGAAGTGAAGGTGAAAGCAAACAGGAAATGAAACCACTCCATCTCTTTCAGTTTAACATCTAGGGAAATAACAACCCACGGGCATTTACTCCTGCAGTATGATGGACAAGACAAATGTGAGGTGTCCCCAGGAGCACCGAGACCAGCTGAGAAGAGCTGATGCTCACAAAATGTAAGAGAACTTGGTATTAAAAGCCAAAATGGTAGGGAGATATCTGGGACAACGTCAGACAATGAGTAATAAGAACATTGGAAAAATACAGAAGATACTCCAGACAGAAATAGTTCTGCTCTTACTGTGCATGCAAGCAGCCATTGCGGTGGATGTCCGAGGAGCACCCACTGCGGAATTCCCAAACTGCCAGGAGACCTTCCTTCCATCCACCTTTTCCCTTCTCCATACACTCTGCTTTTCACAGTGTTAGTCTCATTTAAGAAGCATTATCTCTGCTACCTCCAGCTCATGACTTTATGTCCATTTATCCACCAGCCCTGGTATCTCTGTTATGACATGCAGCTACTTCTCTGAGCCATGGAACATATTTTTAGTTTGTCTTCCCATAATACCTGGCAAAACAGAGTTCGGCAGATTTGGGTAGGTGATATTATTGAGAAGCTTTTGAGTCCTCTGCAAAACATGAATCACAATCAAATGAAATGCAGAGGGATACTGGACAGGGAGCAGATGTTCTGTTGACATCAAGTGAGGAATCTGTCAAAGTCTGGAGGGAAAGCAGAAGCTTGTAAGCTCCTTAATTTGTTCCTTCCATACATCTTATAAAGTCCAAATTTAATTTAGAAATCTTATTTTCAGTCCTTTGCAGTTCTTATCTACCCAGCTAAAAATAAAATAAAAAATACAAAAAAAAAATTAACATAATTTGAAAATTTTAACAAGAAGTTGCACTTACTAAATTCAGCTTTCCCTTCCAACGCAGCTCCTTTATGCCATTCTGTCACCTCAGTATTTTCAAAATCCCCACACTCCTGCTGAAGGTTTGAGGCACTGAAATGAATGTCACTTAAGATTTTCACTTGAGCTATTCTTAAATTTTAGCACTCTTTATCAGAGCATCTCCTGGTCTCTTCTAGCTAAAGGTGTTCAGAAAGGAGTGAGAAAAGGATGGAAATTAATGGGAGGAGCTGTCTCACTACAGGAAGCCACAAAGATGCCTCACTGACACCGTAGAGTTTTCATTGCAGAAAATGCCAAGAGCTCTTGAACTTGGAAAGTTAAATAAATTCATTTACAGTGTAAGAAACAGGCTAATGCCACTCTTCCAGTGCAGAACATTGTGGTACAGCCAGAGCCAACTGACACAAAATTCATGTCTGGACCTAAAACCAGAATGTTTATGGGTCAAATGTGACTCAAGTCAAGTCTTATCTGCTGGAGCAATGGCATTGAACAAGAACTAAGGTGAATGTTAAACACGTGTATAAAAATCCAACTGCCCATGGCTTGTCAGAGAGAAGGTTGGTTGTGACAGAGCATGGCTTGGCAGGGGCAATGGAAAGATGGGATGGAAGGAAAAGGCCTTTTCTTCACACAGTGGTCAAATTTACATCCATGTACCAGGGACTGGTTCTGGAAAAGAGGTCAGAAAGAACAGGGCCTGTTTATTTGGTCCATGGGCACAGCATCCTTTTTCTAAGCAAGCCATCCTGCTACTTTGAGGGAGATTCAGCATTAATCAGTGGTTAATAGAACAAAAAATTATGATCTGACATGGGAACATAGAGGGGAGATTCAGTGTTTCTTAAGTGGATTCATGGAATGTAGAGCAAACTTCACACCAAGGAGGGCTGCTGAGTGGGTTAAAGCTTTTCATCTTTGGGGAGCTCACTTGAGAGCACAGAGTAGAAGCAAGGGCTACATCCCCTGAGGATGTTTACAGGCATCACAAACTCACCCTGTAGTTCAGCACCACCAACAGTCCCATCTGAGAAGAAAGTCGAAACAAAACCGACAGGAGTGGGGTGTGTTGGGCATGAGCTGCACCAGCACAGCTGTAGAGAGAATTCTGCAGACACCCTCCGTGTCATCTCAGGGTCTCGTCACCCTCTTTTTTTTGGGGAAAAAAAAATTCTGATTTCTAATTCATGAAGTTCTTACAAGCTTGGGAAAGGAAGCTTTCAGGCTCTGTTGCAAAGGTTTTGAGAAGGATCATCTCAGTACACTCGTGAATGACAGACAACTTTTAAATTCTCAGGTAGAAGACTCTCGTGTGGTATTTTATTTGCATATCTCCAACACTTTATTAAAAATAGACCGTGCTTAAGACACAAAGCAAACAGATAAGAAAAACTATTCTTTAACCTATCATCTTTTATAAAAAAAATCTCAAAGAAAATAGGAAAATTCCTGTGGCCGAGTGAGCTGCTTGCTTTAATGACACTGGAAAGATTATGCAGGAGTAATGTGAAAATTCACTTTGCTTTGGATTACTCAAGAAATGATAGCTATTCTGTTATGTATTTTTCAAGTCCTCTGGAGCTGGGATTTAGAACTGGCATTGATTTTGCGCGGGATAAGACAAAAGGTTTCTATCATAGGAACACAGAGCTAACACATCAAAGTAAAGAACAGCAGTTAATCTAATTCAGCTTCTTCCCCAGTTCCCCATCTCAGGTGCTGATATACCTCTGTAATTACAAGTAACCATAGAACTCAAGGGAAAAAATGCACAATGGGATCTGTGCAAGATTTGAATGGTTCAAAGGGGGATAAGGCTTGTGAACATTATATTCCACCCAGCTTTCTTTATTTTTTTGTTTTGGACAAAATATCTTCCTTATACTCTCTCCTCATCTTCTTGGAAACCAACATAGCATCATCTAAATTCATTATAAAAGGTAACCTGCATCCATTTTAGACGCCTATCTGCAGGCACCTGATTCAAAAACTACCTTTCACTTTGAGTCTCTCTGTTTCAAGGATCAGGACAAAACATATCTTGATCCAAGAATTTAAGCAGGATTTGAACTATTGCACAGGCTTTTTTGCGGAGGTGAATTTGGTCCCTTGACTCCACCTTGTTCCATGCTGTGACAACCCTGCAGAGCTGCAGAAGATGGCAGTACCTACTCCAGAACAGTGGATTTACCCCCTCTCATAGCTGATTCTCAAAGCAAATCAGTGCCACGAGTGCCCATGTGCCTCATCCACAGGCAAGGTGAACCATCCCAGGTCAAGTCAGTCCTGGGGAATTTGCAGATTGACTGGAATGCTTTCAAACCATTACAGCTGGAGAGGCAGGTAAAGGTGCAGGGAGAGCTATAACAGAGCAAAGCTGCAAGGAGCCAAGGAGAAGATGCCTCCTGGCTGGGACACAGAGTCACCCTCAGCTGTGTCCTTGGTGAGCCTGTGAGCCTGATGCACCTGGAAGACACCACAGGAGAAAGGGATATGGCAGATAACCATGGACTAGCAAGAGAGGGGCCAGTCTGCAGTGAAAGGTGAGTGGGAGATGTTTGCGTGACTGCCACATTCAGCTCGAGAGCCTTGGCAGGGATGATGATGCATGGGCTTGGCTGCCCAGAACAGCACCTGCGGCCAGAGAAGCCCTGCATGATCTAGGAGGTGAAGCAATCCCTCTGGTCACCTGTACCACCTCTCAGCTCCCTCCCTCCCAAGTGCAGAAATGGATTATCCAAGCCCTGTACATGCAAGGATTACTTTAAATCAAGATATGCTGGAGAACAGAAAACCAATGGCCTCAAGTCTGCTTACTGTTCTTCCCTCTTCAAGGTAGACAACTGCTCTGTTTGTGTCAGTCTGACAAACAATCCAAAGTACATCAGCTGAAGTCCAGGCTGGTCTGATGCATTGTAAAACAGTCAGGTACAGACTGACCTTTGCTTACAGCTCCTGTGGAGGGAAAGCCGGGGCAGGCAGTGGGAAGTGCAGCTGGCAGAAATACACACCAGGATCCTGCCAGGTCCAGCATCCAAAAGGTCCTGGTCCCCATTGCTGTTCCTCCATTGAGCCTGTTGCTTGGTCCACATCTGTTTTATTGGATGGAAAGCCAGACATGGTTTTATCCTAGTAGGAAGCATCAAAGGACTAACAGATGCAGATGCAGTAGGAGCAAGGGGATGTGGTGCAGCAGAGAAGGTTTATCAGCCTAGACAGATACAACGTGCAGGAAACACGGTAATTCTGAAATAAATATATACATCAACTACTGAAAGTTATAAATGGGCTTTGTTTACTTGCTTCTTGTCACAGAAAATTGTCACAGGGTGTTGCAAGGAATGAATGTTCAAACTGTTCAAAAGGAGACCCCCTGAAAGCCATGAGGGGAGGTTGTTCACTGATGATAATTAAAGCCAACAGAGCAGAGGCAACCTCTGGCTCAGGAAGTCCTTAAATTGCTGACTCATAGAAGCAAGTGCGAGTGTAACAAGGAAAGCACAAGCAACATTTGCTTTATATTTTCATGCTCTTTCCCAAAAGTCTCTACTACTGCTGCCATTGCCAGAGCTTCAACCATGCACAAAGGACACAAAAAATATAATTTGTTGTGTTTTATTAGATCGATTTTTAGTCAATCTGATAGTAACACAGCAATTTGGTCTAACCTAGTTTCTTCTTTCATTAGAAGGAGAGCTGGTGAACATTTCTATTTATCAAGACTGGACCTCTTTTAAAGCTGAAAAGTTTTAGCAGCGTTGGTTTTTTCCATGCCGTTCCAGAAAAGACCATTTATTTTTTGTGGTTTTGTTCCTATATTTTTCCTCTGTTTCTTTCTGGCACAAAATAAAAGAGAAAAATTTTAATTATAGGGAGTTTTTTTCTCTTTCTTTTTGTTCTGACTTAGTAAAATTTTAAAAAGCTAAACTTTCAAGTTACCGAGGAATAAAAAGAAAAACCTACTTCCTCTAGCTGGAGTAATCCCAAATTTTAATATTAATATTTTAATATTAGAGGACAAAAAGTTTTTTTAAAAATCTGAAATCAGTTTTTCATTCTTAGCCATTGCTAGGCCAAAGATCGCACAAGCACTGATTTTGATGGAGCTTTGCAGTTTCCTGAACCAGAATATTTTCCTCTCATCATGTCCCTGTTCCATGTAAGCACCGTACCAAAGGCAGCCTCAGTCACAGAGATTTCACAAGCAAGACTAGATGCAATTAAACACATTTATAAAATCCAGGGTAAAGACTCAGCAATAAGAGTTTCTGCCAGAAATTCCTAATATTCCCTTTTTCTTGCTGGGAAAGGAGCAGTTCACAGCCAAACCACACCTGCCCAGGCAGATAGCAGTGTCACAGGTGACAACTGAGCTGGCACTGAACTTTTTGAGTTCCCAGCACTTTTTGCCTCTCTGGTCAAAGTTACTCCAGAAGACAGGGGAACAGGTTCCATCAACCCTCCTGCAAATCTAAAGAACAGTAAGCAGATTGCATTCATTCTTGTCCTCACAAGAATCTTAATGCTAAAATTTACCTTTTCACAGCGTGTGCATTAAAAACTATTTTAACTTATCAGCATTAGCAGTCTCCCAACTATTGTAGGAGTTACCTTCTACTTCGTGGTTATGCAAGTTCCATCTCCTAATAATTTCATTTTATGTTTAAATCGAAATAATTTTATTTCTGCAATAAAGAACAAATTGTGTAAAATGTCATCCTTTCCAAATGAGACCCTGGCAAACCCTGGCATCCTAAGGAAACCCTGGCATTCATCAGCCACAGAAAACCTGTTTTTAGGACTAGAAGGTTTATAAAATAAGGAAAGCTTTTGTCCTAGATAAGTGTACAATTTCTACCTGTGTGGGTGGATTTCTGTGATGTGTTTAACCAGAGTAGAAGAGAATCTAGTGCCTTGGCAAGGTATGAATATAATAAATGCTGTTCGTCACTTACAGACTGAGTTAGACAACTTTAGTACAGCTGCAAAGCCTCTGGTTTCAGGAGGTTTCTTTCAGCATTAATTTTACTCCAGTGGAATCCAAACCATGGCTCAGCAGCATTAAAAAATTACTGTTCTGGTCACTTTATTAATGGGAAGAATCACCAGCTTTCAAATAATGCAAGAGAACTGGTTTCTACTGATTTACAGCCCATTAGAGTACTTTTAATTGGACTTTGCTGTTTTCCTGGACCATGACTAGTCTTTTCTTAACTGTTTGCTTTTTTCCTAAGAAGTGGAGCCCTGAGAAAAATTATTTTAATGATAATGTGGGCAGAAAAATGCTCCTTGGCAGATTTCAAATACTGTTAATTATAGCCCCTTATGGAAATACCTTGCCAGATGCTTGGAAAATAGTGCCCAGGGATGCCTTGAATCTGAAATCTGTGTGATTTTTACACAGAAATATTACCTTTAGAGGGGAAAAAAAGAAAACACTCTGAGCTTTTCAGGTGACTTTCCATTTTCCAACCTGTGGATTAATCTTTTGCATGTGAGTGCTGGAATTGGGCTCATCCATGTTCCCTGATGAGGTCATTTTCCCATTTCAGTGTGGACACACACACGTGGGCCTGAAAAACCTCTGCTATCTCCACTCTCCACCTAGTTATTTTCTGATTTTCCTGTCAGATCCCTCTGTGTAGAAAATTCAGGGATACACTTTCCCACATGCAATCCCAGCTTCGAGGGACATAAAAAATGATGCAAGTTGGACCCTCTAACATTGAAGCAGATAAGAGGTCTCTGCAAGAGTTATATAGGAAGAGAGATTAAAAGCCTTTTAAATAATTTAAGCCTTCAAAGGGCATAACTTATTTCTATAAATAATTTAACATATGTATTCTGTGATTAATTAGAGACAAAAGGCCTAGAAAATTCCCACAGGCAGTGCCCGGGATCCTGACTCTCCCACAGAGACGTCAAACAAGCACATTTATTGACAATGTAAATGCAGATAATGTCAGAAGGCACTACTGGCTTCAATGCTACTGAATACTCAGACTTTGCAGGTCTTTGCTCTCATGACTGGGGGAATTTTGCCCACAGATCAAGACCTGCTGTACAGGGAAGATGAGCTGAGCCCCCAGGCCAAAGGGCTGAGGTTTTTCATCCCCACACAAAGAGATCAGGAGAGAAACTGGATGAAAGCAGAGGCCAAGCTGTACTCTCCATGGTGCAAGCATGTGCCTGGAGCCACTGAATGGAGTAATAAGAATAATCCTACATTTCACATCAGGGCAGTAATTCTCCCTTCCGAGGGAAAAAGAAAAGAAAAAGGGAAAAAAAGAGGAGGATTTGTAAACTAGCAGCTGGTGCTTGAATGAGTGGACACGATGTTTCTTGTTCACCTTTAACAAAATCAGTTGATAAGAGATGCAAGAGAAAGATGTATCATTTATGTTTTGACTTAAAAACAAGTGAGATTCTTAAAATACTCTTTTTTAAAATTATCATATATGCCATTTGTTTCAGTTTATTGAATGTATTTCCTTCTCCTCTTTAGCACAAGGCAAGAGTAAAAAACCTTAGCTTTGAAGTTGGAGCTCAGTTGCTGTGGAAAAAAAAGTTGGAGAGTTCAGTGATGAACTTGGCAAAAGTTTGGCCCTTTGTGCCAAAGGACCACAGAGCAGCGAGGAAACTCTGTCACTAACAATTTGTCAAGAAAAGCCTTCTGCTGGAGTAAATCCCTCCTCGTGGCTTTGCAAAACCCTGCCTTCCCATTGAAACAGCTTCAATGAGTCAGGGCTGATTTAAATGTTGCCTCTGCCTCCCTACTCCTGCCTGTCTTGTGGAGAAGGGACAGCAGCTGGTGACATGTCTGTATTCCTTCAAAAACTGCTGAAATGCTGTTCTTCCCTTCTTCCATCCCCCAAATCTGGTCCCTTATCTGGGTTCTATCATCACACCAGTCATTGCCATCATCTATTTACTTACTGGAAAACAACCAGGGCTGGGCCTGCTCCCTTCCCAAAGAGCACCAGCCAGTGAATGCACCCCTTCCATGAATCCTGCACGAAACACTAATCCCGTCCTCCCGTGTCCTCAGTGTTGTCATATCACCACTTGGGGCTGGCCCAAGTCTTCCCAATGGTAACTCAAAAGTGCTCAAAATCTCCTCGTGCCAGAGAAGGGTAAAGTTGTGACCATGATGAAATTGTGTAGGAGGAGCAATCCTGACAGTGTGAGAAATTCCTCCTCTAAATTTGTAATTACTATTCACTTCATCTTAAAATTCAGCGTAGTATATCAGAAAGGCAGATCATAATACCTTTCTCCCACTAAGGAAAAAATCAAAACCAAACCTGGAAATAATCAGAGAACTAACCAATCCACATCAGTATCTTTTTCTAGAAATACCAGCAAAAAAGTTATTTTAACAAAAAACCTCTATTCACCTTCCGCTGAAATTGTTTGGTGTCACTGAAAGTGACAACTCTGCTCAGCATCACTGCACTCGCTGTTAGTCACCACTCTCCAGGCTTTACTACATCTTCTACTCTATTGGCTTATAGCCATCTCAAATGTTATGTCCTTGAGTAAAAATTTTCTGCTTTCCCCTTTTTTCCCCTTAAGCACAGTAAAGAGTTCCATGGAATTAAGTGTGCAGAGATTTAGCTGTACAATCCCCATTGATACTATTTGAGGAGAAAAGTCAAAGCTAGAGTCAAAACCCAACCCACATTATATTCATGTATTTTTCTGACATTTATAATTAAAAGTACTGTTCAGGGAGAAAGGGGTGTTTTTATCCAGAACATTTCCCACATATGATAAAGATAAGCTTCATGTATGCATCATGTACTTTGTTTCTAATATAAATGTTTGGGGTTTTTTTAAAAAAATTGCATTGTCAGACTTTAGAATTATTTCTAAGGAAATTTATTTTCATTTAGGAAAATATGGATTCTAAAATGAGCTCATTACTAAATTACATATACATATATTTACAAAAAACACTTTAAAATAATGATCTGGAAGAATTCTGAGGCCATACCAAAGATGCCGCTGTACCCTAAGGTTAAAAGCTGCACCTGGTATATGGGACTTACAGGAATTCAGTCCTTCCAGGGTCCATTCAGGCATTTAAGCAAGTGTAGAAACCTTTTGTGCACCAAGAGTCAAACTTGCCACCAGTGTTACTCCTCAGAGAACTCAGTGCGGCCAGTCCTGGAATTTTTGAGTGCCCCCTTTTTTGAACATCAAGGAAACTGAGTCTCAATAATGACATTTCTTAAGGACTCTCCACATCTATTATACAGCATCTGTACAGGGAGGAATCTGGGCTCTATTGAGGCTTGGAAATATTAATGAAAATTTCCAGGAATGCCAAGCTAATTTTTTTTGCTAAATATGTAGAGTGCTGGAAATCAATAGGTACCTCCCATTTCACTCCAAACCTGCAAACACAAATAACACCCCTGCTAATCTTTTAAAATATCTTCATAAAAGAAAACTTGCATTTATTCATGATATATTGTAAAGATTTTTAATTATACCTGTACCTATCATAATTACAAAGCCTCATTGTCTGATTATACAGGTTCCTATTCATTATGAAAATGCAATTAAGAAAATCAAAGAAGAGAAACATCACATGCACCTTCCAAAACTCTGGAAAATAACTTCTGAGAAGGCCTAACTGTGCTGGTTTCACTTGCTTGAGCAGCCCCACAGCACAGAAACACAAGGTTTAGGAAAAACAGGCATTAGGTGTGACATCTTCTCTGGGACCCTCTATGCACCATGTACCAGTGAAATTAAACTGAACATCATTCCAACCTTTTCTTGCACTCCTGCTTGGTACCATCCTGCTAAATTGTTTCCTTTAGCACATTTATCAGGTACCTTCCTGGCTTAATGAATATTTGGTGGAGATGGGCGAACCAATTTCTCTTGACAATAACAGCTACACCCTGCCAGCAGGTCTGTAGAAATACACCGTCATTTGCTCAGTTATCCAAAAGATTTCATTCCACTTCTGGAAAAAAAACTTTTGTCTTCCAATGCTGAGCTTTCAATTTTGGCATCAGCCAGGCTTGTTTCTCCTGTAGTGCTATTCCTCTGCTCCTAATGGAATATTGATCTTTCTAAGGAAGTGTAAAGCAATCAGTACACTACAAAGAGGAGAAATAGGTAAGAAAAAACATCTCCTTATTCTCGTCATACCTAATTAGAACAAAGAGAAGGAGACTGAAACCAACAAACCAGAAATTTTTGTATACTAAAGATTGTTTGTGAGGTCTCCACTCTAAGGCGAAGTTTTGGCACATATTGGACTCACAAGCTTAAGCTCCTGGACCTGGGACTAATTGAATAGGGCCAACAGTTTGTTGCTGTGATGTTTCTGGTATGCATTTATGAGCTTCCTTTGGTTTATTTTGGTAGTAAAACTACAGAAGTCCATAGTGTGCATCCACCAAGAATTCGAAGGTGTCTCTGTGTATGTAGAAATAGCCTCCAGTAGGTACCAAGGAGAGTTGGGAGGGATGAATTTGGCCACACCAGCTTTTATTTCTGTGTTTAAATAAGAGGGGAACCTGAGGAAGACAAAATAAAGAGTGGAAGAGCATGATGGGGAAAAGGCTTCCCTAGGTGCAATCCTGCAAATACTACGGAGAAGAACAAGCAAGTGGAAATGAATCCCCCTCCTCTTTCTGTCCATGTTGGCCAGAGCATCACAGAAATTATCCCTTACTCTAAGCTGAGGTAGGTTTTCTGTTTGACCAGACCATTGCCAAAGTCATTTCTCTGCATTAAAAAATGACTAGGCATTGTTCCCTTGGGATTGGATGCTCTTGCTTGGACTCCTCAGTTCCCTTGAACTTCTAAATTAAGAGAATTTCCACAAGCTTTTATGAGTGTTTGCAAATCCAGTGTGAGCATTGAGATATCTCCCCCTTCTTTGCATGGTTGCTGTGCTTAAACTTCATCAAGGCAATAATTCTTTGCCCAAAATGTTGTTCATGTGAGGGAGACACACAAAAGTTATTGTGTACACTCAATAACCTAAAGAGAGATGAATTCCCACATTGAGTTGAAGTATTACTGGTGGCTCTTTTAGAATTCTCCATAAATTAACCTTTTTTGTAAGTAGCCCTTACCTAATGTTTGAGCAATGTCAATTTAGCTGAAGTGGAAGATTTAAACACCAAGGGAAATATACTGCAAATGAATGGGTACAAAATGAAAAATTAGTCAGGACTATTAGAGTATATTCGTAATTTAAATGTTTTTAAAATGTTACCAGTAAGTAGACATAAGAAATTGCTCAAGCCAACAAAAAAAAAAAAAGTAATTTTTCTGTTAGTTGAGCCAAGGAATAAATATGTATTTGCCAAATTTAAAGAAAAAGTCCTCCATGGAAGAGATAAAAAGGGAGTATGAAAAGCTCTAAAAAACATTTTTTAGCAGCACATACGACTGCTGGAGCAAGTTCTGAATTATCTCCTGGAACACAAACATTTCCTCTTTATTGCAAAAGGATGAGGACTAGCCCCCTTTTTGAAGCATTAACAAGTAAGAATGAGGCAAAGAAAATTCAAATGGAAAACAAACTTCCCAATAACTCTACTACAAAACATAATCCTGATATTAACAGGAGATTTTTGTTTTCCCCCCTTATGTGTGGAAAAGAAACCAGTAATGATGATCCAGTCATGTAAGGAAAGGCAGAGTAAGAGAAGAAAAAGCTCTTCATTGAGTTCATACCACACAGTCAAAGGGAGGAAGAAATGGAAACCAGCAGCTGAAGAACATCTACCATAAAGGTGCCAATTTTTTTCTTACACCTTGTTTTGCCTTGTTCTGTTCTAACTACCGCCAAAATCCATGTGCATTCATTCTCTCAGAGATCAATGAGCTCAAACTTTCAGGCTAATTACAGAAGCTGAAAGCGTCCCTTCCTGCACAGAAAAACATTTTAAAATAAAAAACCCCAGCAACAAGACTCTTGTTCCCTCCACTTCTTCCTTCACGTTACCCTATTATTCTAATAGATATCCCAGAGTTTGTGTCCTACTAGTAAAAGGGGTGAGAGATCATTTTGATACAGTCCAGTTGAATGATTTACGACATGAGATAGAAGAAAGAGATCGTCTTATCCTCATCTTTCAAAAGACGCTGAGTGTAGAAGTGACTGAAATTAATTTCTGATTTTTTGCTTCTAATCAGATGACTGCAAATCATCACAAATCCTTCCAGTCTCTAGGGTATTTTTGAAATGGCAAATATGATTTTAAAATTCTTTGATGAGAAGAGGCAGCAATAGCTGTTTCAAATTGCCTTTTAATTCTTATATATATCTATGAATGGGGAATAAGCTGCAGGAACCTCAAAAATACAAAAGAGAAAAAATTCCACTGGGCACTATCTTGCTATCAGTTTATGTATGCTGAATTGATATCACAGGTTTTCACAGAAATTAGATCCATTTGATAAAGAGGCAAAGAAAACTATTCAAGAACAGTGAATAAATAGAAGATGAAAAGCGAGAAGAATGAGTATTTCTCAGTAATGGAAATGCTGGCAAGAAGTGGAAATAGTGTACAGAGCCCCCATCCAGAAGAGACACATGGTTAATTTTAATTTTAACCTCATTTAGACCGTGTGATTCACTGCCCCATTTAGTTCAAAATTAAAATTAAGCATGTGCTTAAGTGCTTTGCTGGACTGAGGCCATATACAAGAGTACATTGGTCATGAATCCATATGCCACAGGTTGATATGGAATTGAAAAGTCAAAGCTTTAAAATAAAACCTGAAATGCTTTACTTTGTTTATTTTCAGTGCAGGAATGCATTGGCAGCATGGAAATCTACAGCAGTTACCCAGTTCTTTTGAGAAACTAATGCAAAATAAACAGAAATCCCTAAAACTTTAGCAGGAGAAATTAATCTAGAAAACTCCCGGAACTTAGAGAAAGAACAGCAGCTTTAAAAGACTGACTGCACTGTGCTGTGTGTCTATGTGCACTGTGGCCACCAGCCCTGTGCAGGTTTCCCCATCCTACAGTACATGGTTCACAGTCTGCGCCGCAGTCAGGTACGGCTGAGGAAAGAGCTGCTGTGAATATCCCAATGCAGCAACTTTGGCACAATTACTGGCTGATTTACCTCCTGGTTATCCCTTAGCCAGAGCCTGAGGAGATAATCTCTGGCCATGTTCAGGGAAATGTCATTTCTAATGTCACCTTTTCAGCACCGGAGCCAAAATGCCTTTCATTGCCCAATAAATTCCCCAGGTGAATGCAGAGAAGAAAGGGAGCCACAATTCTGTCTTTTCCTTACTCTAAGTGATTTGTTACCTGTGAGTGCAGAACAGAGCAGGCACAGCAGGAATTAAGCGAAGGAAACATGCCCTGGGTCTCCAGAAACACTGTTTTGTTGCACTCTATTTTATATTTGTGCAAGCATCTCTTATGGTTCAGAGTAGATTTTGTTTTTACCACAATGAGGGGAAAAGAGGCAAGACGTACCTACTCTAAAATAAGCAGGAATCACATGTAAATGCCCTTGCCTGACCTACTGCTTCAGTGTCTCTTGTTAAAGTGTCCTGTTTGAAATGTTCCTTAGGCCAGAAACAGTGGTGCATCTATGCCAGGTATTCAGGGTACACATCTGTCACGAGTGCTTTAAAACCCAAGTGCAGGATCTTTGTGGGAGCCAAGGTCTTGCCAGGCCAAGTAAGAGCTGCCAACTGGTAGCTGCTTTGTGAAGGTTTGCTTTGACTCTCTATTAACAGTTCTGGAAATTTTGGACAAATTCAGTTTTCATAGATTGAAAACTCACTTCCAACCCCCCTTTTTTTTTTTTTTTCCCAGAACATACTCTATCTGCACGAGAAGTTCTCATAAAACTTTTGTCAGTCCCAAAATTAGACATTTCAGACCGAGAGAAAGTAAGACTTTCTTATACCAGAGGACATCAGCACTTCAGATAAAAGACATCACCATGCTCCCTGCCGCACTCCAGGACTCCACCATTCTGGAAAGAACTCTCTGCTTAAAACCTCGTCTTCCTTGGAATTTCTGCAAGATATTTTCCAATTAACAAATGTCCCTTACACAGCACTGCTTCTCTCTCACGGCCTCTTTCTACACAACCATGTTTCTGTTCACCCGCTTCCCTCTTTCTACCTGTGCTCTGGTTTCTTGCCTTCCACTCTTCTCCCACCTACACCATTTCATGGCAGCACTTAAATGTCTGCACAAGCAGTGGCCCATTAAAGCATGTGCCACAACCAGGAGGATGTAGTGCCCAGCTGAGGGGCAGGAAAGAACCCAATCCCCATAAATATCTCTTTATACTCATTTCTTAGTCCCCAGGACGATCATAAGGCTCCAAACAGGTTTTGGAAGCACATGTTGAGATCCCAAAGAAACAGTAGGGACTGTTCTTCAACGTCCAGGCATCTCTCTAAGGATGTAAAGAACTGAAAACTTGCACTGCTAATGAGAGTTGCTGCTTTCCATTCCACTTTCACCAAATATGATTCGTTTCTGAGAAAACTGTGTGAGAAACCAAACTTTAAAATTTTTAACCATGTGGTTTACTCTTTCCACTATATTAAGTATGGAAATTGAGCCTTGTATGGCCCAGGCATTATTTTAAATGTACAATAGAACAACATATTTATGTACAAGTTATGAAACAAAAGCCATGAGGGACCTATTTTTGGCAGTCTCATCCCTTTTTTAAATTGTGTTTTCTACTTTGGAGACTGCCTGGATCTGGTCACCAGAGGAGATAAATCTCCACAGCCTGCAGAAGTTAATGCCACACTCTTGGTTTAGACTTGCCTGGTAATTTGACTTTCAGCATCTACTGTGCTCACAATTAAATTGTTAGACCAGAGACTCATAGAATAGTTTTGCTTAGAAAGGACCTTAAAGCCCGTCTGCTCCCACCCTCTGCCATGGGCAGGGACACTTTCCACTATCCCAGGTTGCTCCAAGACCCATCCAGCCTGTCCTTGGATGCTTCCAGGAATGGGGCAGCCACAGCTCCTCTGGGCAGCCTGTGCCAGAATCTCACCACCCTCTCATTAAAAGAATTTTTTCTTAATATCTGATCTAAACCTCCTCTCTTTCAGTTGGAAAGACACATAGACCTACTTCCCATACCTTGGAAAATAATGGGATTGAGTAGTTTCACAAAGGTTTGACAAGGTGGGAATTGAGAAAGGAAATGTTGAGCTTGGCATGAAAGATCATCTATATCACACCCTTTTAACCTATAATTTCCCTTAAACAGGACTGACCTCCCAAGTCTGTGGAATA
The DNA here is from genome assembly GCA_013398855.1 of Mohoua ochrocephala. NCBI lineage: Eukaryota > Metazoa > Chordata > Aves > Passeriformes > Acanthizidae > Mohoua > Mohoua ochrocephala. The sequence goes on along the minus strand of VZTA01000316.1, from coordinate 278,146 downwards.
TTATCTGACTCAAATACACATTTGCTTGTTTTGTAATCTTCAGACATGAATAAATATTCAACATACACTCAGAAAACATAATTATATAGCTAATGTAAGTCCCATTTATGGTTAGGCCACTGACATAGAAGCAGTAGAGAGAAGCAAATGACATGCAAAATAATGCTGTGGGCAAAGCAAACTTGAGCGATTGAAAAGGGATAAAGAAAGAGGTAATTGTCTAAATGGAACATAGCAGCCATTAGTCAAACATTCACAGCTTGATTTAAGCCTCAATGAAGTTAACAGACAGGTCCCCGTTGACTTCAGCGAGTTTTGAATTAAGATTTTAAACATTAGGGAGAAGAGTATTTGATGAGATTTATGTGGGTTTACTTTTTTTTTTAGCATTTCACACTCAAATTCTGCCATAGGAAGGCCATGAAGCAGCAGCTCCTCTTCATTAAGCAGACAATAAAGTAGCTGGCTTCAGAAAGGCAACTGATATTTAACAGTTATTTCAGACATATCTGGCTGTACATGAGTACCATCTCAGTGGCACTGGGTTCCAAGTCCTTGGAAAACTGTCACAGAACTAAGATTTCATGTAAAACCCAAAGTGTGGTAATTTCAGTGATAGTTGAGAAGCTTTTCTAGACAAATACGAGAAGGGTATACTTTCTACTTTGGAATGTAGAGAAATGGGCTGATTTGCTGAAATTACTTTTCCTTTCATGCTGGGATGAGTAAATAAAAGTTTGTAATCATTGACTCTCTTTTGGATGAAATGGGTGACCTACAAAGGTTCTGCCCAGTCTGTAGATTAAATGTGGTGGAGCACAGCTCCAGGTGTGGCTCTGCAAGGCTGCGGGCATTTGCTAAGTCTTGAGAAGAAATAGAGACTATTCAGAGCAGGCCCCTGGAGACTGAATCACCTGGAGCATCCACCAGGTACTCCCAGACTAAGAGCCAGATGGCTGCACTGCATTTTACAGTGAAAAACCGTATGTTTTATTTTAGCAACATTTATAGCAGGGACAATTGATCTATAGGGGGGAAAAAACCACTTTAACAGAGTTCTAATTACATGCAGCCCTGTCATGTTGCTAAATGAGGCCCACTGCTGTTTTATGAATAATTTGCAGAATTCATTGTCAGTAAATTATATTAGGAACTGGGAATAGGCTCTGAACTGCAATGCAGCACGTTTTTCCTTCCCCCCTGCCTTCTTGTAATACATTCAGAGTATTTGCTATAACTGCAGAACATAATTGCAATTATACTCAAAGACAAGGAACTATGACATACAAACAACAGCGTTTCTTTCCCACCAGATTGTGATTTATACTTAAACAATAAAAGTAGCTGAGTAGCCAACAATGGAGAGACTTTCCAATCAATGAACCAAACAAAATGGTTTACCTACAGAAGGTGGTAAATGGGAGTGTCAAAGTTTCTTTTAAACACTTTTAGGCTGATGTCAGGAAGCCCCCAAGTGTTTCTTAATCTCTTGAATCCAGTATCTGTAGCATATCCTGGGAGAAAAGTCACCCAAAATCCAACACAACCACAGAACAGAATTTCTGTAATATACATGTGAGGAGGAAAACCCAAGAAGAGAAGATAAGATCAATAAACAGAATTAAGGGGAAGGTGTCTTTGATTAAGGAGATAACACAGTCTAGACCAAAGACAACTCTGGAAAATGAAATCTCTGAATTGTCTTCTTGACACTGACCCCAGGTTGCAGTGTGAGCAAACCCCCAACTTGTTTCAGCTCTGTATCTGCTCTCGCCATGGTTTGCTCACGGTAACACCCCAGCCCAGCCCCAGGGCTGCTTCTGCTTTGTGTTACAGTCTGCCTAATAAAACATTCCTGCAGTGCTGCCAGAACATGCCTGGCAGCACTGCAGGACATCAACCTTCCTGACATCAACCTGGAAGACTTTCTCTGACCGGATTTTTCAGTAACATAAGATAAGCCTTGCCATAGTTACATGTACTTAGTACATGAGCGTTCTACAAAGAGGATGCTGGAGGATTCTTCTGGGGAAGATACTAAGCAGAGGGGCAGGGACCAATCTCTTCCCTCTGGTGACCAGTGACAGGGTTTGAGGGAAGTCCTGAGGTTGGCCTGAAGTTGTGTCAAGGGGGTTTAGGTTGGATATCAGGAAAAGGTTCTTCCCCCCGAGGATGATGGGGCACTGAACGGGCTCCTCAGGAAATGGGAACAGCCCCAAGGCTGTCAGAGCTCCAGGAGTGTTTGGACAATACTCCCAGGCACAGGGTGAGATTGTTGGGGTGTCTGTGCAGGACCAGGAGCTGGATCAATGATCCTGAAGTCCTGCCCTGCTGCATAAATCAGAGGATTACATGCACAGTCTTTTTTCTAGAGCCATTTCTGCAGAAGCCATTCTAAGCTTCCAGAGACTACAATAGGATAAGTTCATAAGTTTGATGAAATAGTCACAAAAACTGAAGAAAGCTCTTGCATTTATAGAACAGTTAGGGAAAACCTGGAATCTGGTCATAGCACTCCCTGTTCTTGTCTGCTGCTAACCTTGCGGTTCCTGGGACACTCAGAAAAAGAGAGGCTTTTCAACACACACATGTTCTCGGCAACATCAACAATTCTAACAGAGCTTGAGCCACACTCCCTGCTCTGTCCACAGCACTAAGTTGAGCAAGCACCTTTGGGCAGGTCACTTTGTCCACAAAATGATGGACTGTGCCTGCAGGTTGTGCTCTTCTGTCGTACAAGATATGTTTGTCATTGAGAAATGAAGGAGGACCTTGAGGTGACAGTAGGTAACATGATAGCTGTTCTTCACTTATGCAAACATCTTTTCAGCAACCTGGAAACAGGGTGCAGGCCTCATGTCAATCGGTCCCCCCTTTAAGACACAGATCAAAGAAACATTGCACCCCATTCTTTACTTTCCTTTTCTTTTTTTTTTTTTTATCTTTTGAAATCTGTACAGGGATAAGAAGCAGATTTCTACTTAGATGACAATGTCTGCTTGACTTCAGAACCAGTTTTGAACTTTTAGTGGTGTGCCTGTTTAGCAGCTCATCCCATTTCTGCTGAAGAACCCATTACAATGCCTGTTCTGTGGTAAATTACCTGGGAATACTCTGATCACCTGTTGCTGCTTTCCTTGATTGTCAGTAGCCTGCTGCTCTAGTCCATTAGCACAGCTCCACTGCACTCTCAAGGCTATTATTCTCAGAGAGCTGTTTTTCTTCTGTGTAGACTATTCAGATTAAAACAGGCAATTCTTTACACATAAAATTCTCTGTGAGGATGCATAACAAAAATCGTGGCTTTTATATGATTAATAGAGCTGTCAGGACCTGTTTGAGATTTAACTTCCTTATTGTGAAAGTTTAACTTACTTGTTTCAGAATAAGAACCTACATAAATCACAATGTTATGGCAGTTGAAAGCAGGGTTGAAGTCATGTGGATTCATAGGAGCTGAGGCAAAGTGTAGCCACAAAGAGTCTTTATTACACCGAAGCACCATGAAAATCACAGTATTTGATATAATAAATATAACCAGTGTTTGAATTTTTTAATGCTGGCTAAGCAATTTGAACCATTAATCCAGTTAAAAAAAACCACAGAACCAATGTGCCTAAATTCTCTGAGCACCACTGAAATCGCTGCCTTCACGTATATTGATCTGCTTGTAAATTAAGCAAATAATCTGACATTTTATCAGAGTTCACAATGACTATCTAAGCTACAAGCATTAATTCAAAGCAGTATAAATTGATATGATACTTTGCAAAATATTCTAAACATGTAAAGAGGCTCATCATGCTGGTACCAAGCACAATGTCCCACATCATCCAATTAAAAATGACAGTGAAAATCAAAGCCATCTCCCAGAAACCCTCACTCAGTGCAGACTGTTCAAGCAAGACTTACAGAGACATCACTGGACAGGAGGTAAAGGCAATGCCTGAGATTTGGAAAGGAATTCACAATATACCCAGAAATGTGTACCTGAGCGCTACTCAAGAAACAGGAGAAAGCCTGGATTGATTGTTAACTGATGAAGGGAAGCTCAGAAATAATCTACTTCTTATTCTTGCTTTCAGTTATAAGATTAGTTTGAATTTTTCCTGTGAATGCTCTTCTAGGTGTCGGAAACACCCATGGTGGTAGTAGGACAGGAATAAAGCCCCTCTCTGACTCGCCATAGCTCTCAGACTGTTTCTCCCTCCTCCTCAAGGCCCTGTTATTTGGTTTTATCTTGAGATAAATCAGACAAAGCTCCCCATCTGGATGGCACCAGTTCTGCCATGAAAGGCACAGTGAGCTGAGCTAATGAGCTGCCTGGTGCTCAGCCCACATAGTCAGGTCTCCAGCAGCCTCTCCACCAAGGAGAGCTGCATGGAAGTGCACGCAAAGTGCTTCCCAAGCCCCATTCCTGCAGGAAAGGAGGTTGCTGCCAGTACCATCACCAGCCTAACCTACTCTCATCACTTGTGTGCACCTGCTTTCCCACTAGCAGATGGTGATAAGTTATCTAACAAATCCTTATATTCCTTTCTTGATCCCTGTCCTGATCCAGCATTTATGTACATTATACCTTAAAACATAGGCACTGGCTCAATGAAAAAACACTGATGTGTGTATGCAAAGAACTACTCAAAAGTGGATTGCCCGTGCTGCCTGCTTCCTCTTCCTAATTGCTGCAGTGTCTGACCGTGCTAGTTGTGCCGAATACCAATAAGAATTCACCTGATTTAAACCCCAGCCAGTAATTTTTGGATCATTAAAAAACCTATTCAATCTTTTTTCTATGTCTTAGGCAGGTTGTTTTGCCCAGAGGTGTTCTGTGAGTCATCAGGCTATACAACTCCACCTACATTTCCAAACGCATTCAAAAATACAAAAGCATTGTAAATCAGCAGTTCTGCCAAGAGTAATTTTTCTTTTCATTTTCTAATAAGTTTTCCTGGTTTTCCTAATTTTTTCTATGTATTTTTTTATGCAATATTTAAGGCGTATTTTGAGGGCAGCTCTCCACTACTGGGCTAGAACTAGCAGCTTTCCTCTCTTTCGCATAAAGTAGATAAATATATAAATTAAACATCAAGCTTTAACATGCAGTTGTTAGAAATACTGCATAAGCAAGATTCAGATAATTGAAACTGCATAATAACATTCAGTTTAATGAAATGTTGATGTTATAACTATAGAAAAACACTGCAGAATACCAATATGACAACACTGAATAATCTCGTATTATAGCATTAAAAGACATCTACTTGATTAGAGGCCAGGTTTCCAATTTCCTTGGAAACAAATTCTGTGCTCAAGAGGCTGCTTCTGCTGCTGGTTAATGAAACTGCTGCATGAACAACTGCCCACAGAACAACAACATGGCACTGAGATTTATATATTTTTGCCAGGTACATAAAAAGTCAGTGATACCCAGCATAACACACACTCCTCTGTCCTCCTGGGAGATGGCAGCGCTCAAACTGAACTGTGCCAGCACACTCAGACCAGCGGTGTTTGTGCCATGACTCTGTTTTGTAGTACAGCACAACCACAGGTTCAGGCTTAGTCAAGGCTCCCTCTAAGCTACACGCTTTGTCTTCGCAGAGCAAGAGCCAATTCTGGCTTGAAGTTCATCACCTGAACAGAGTATGAGAGGAGAAACAGAGGCAGAGAGATGAAGTAAGTTGCTCTCAGGAGCAGCACTCTGAGTTCAGGCCTTTCTGTAGCATCCTGCTGCTCCCTGCCATTAACACCCGGGCAGGCAGGGCAGGCACGGTGCCTACTGTGTGTCTGCAGGAGGTCACATTAGAATGGAAATACCATGTTTCTCGTTTAAATAACGAAGGACTTATAAACGTGTTCTTTCTTATCTTCTTTCCTCCATAAATCAAGAACTTATGTAAGTTCAGAGTTGTTACTGTTACAAAGCTAATCTCAAACAACTGTGAAACCATGAAGCTATGATCCGAAGCAGAAATTATATGCAACCTTTGTCTGATCATTAATTTTCTCCAGCCTTCTGGTCAAACCTCCTGCTAGGATAACAACAGACAATTTGGAGGAAGAATTGACTCCCACACAGCCAGGATGTAGGTAAGATCTCATCAGAGCATCCACAGAGCCCCAAAAAAAGCATAGAAAAAAAATGAAACAATGTACTCAAGATGGCTCGTTCCTGAATATTGGCCATATTAACATGAAGGCACATATTGTCTCAGGCAGGTAGTTTATACAGAGGTTCATTATCTTACACAGTGCTCATAACTCCTTCCACTTTAATCTTGGACTCTAAAAGCAGCTCCCCAGTGTTGATTCTAAAGCAGACATAAAAGTTTGGAGTGGGAATTTTTAAAATGTTTTTAAAACAGCCACTAGCTTGACTTTCAAAGGGCTGTGTTATCTCTGGAATAAATTCAAGTCTTTTTTGCATGAAAACAACTCGGTGGAAATCAGTGGAATTGCATCCTCTTAAGGCAAGGGTGGTGATGTCCTCAAACCTCAGCTTTGAAGTGCAATTGCATCGGGAAAAGAGGACAGCAAGAAAAATGGTAAGAGTCCAATATCATTTTAGAAAACGCGGGGTAACCTAGGGTCTGCTTTCTAACAAGTCCTACGTTGTAATAGCCAGTCTCATGAGACAGCTTCATGTAGGCAGCTGAAGCCCACATTTCTTGACCAGCTGTGGCAATCTTTCCCATCCGAGCAGTTGGCCATCTGTTGTACAACATTTGAGCAGATCTATTGCTATAGCACATTCATCTTAGATCTCAGGGAAATAAATCTTGACATCAGAATGGAGAAGTGTTCTAATGCTATTTGAAATTGTGAAAGGAGAAAAATTATGTAAGAAAGATCAGTTTGGCTGAGTTGGTTTTTCTCTTTTGAAAAAGTACTGGAGTCTATATATGAGGTAGGTCTTTTTCAAAAAGGACTTTCAAAACCAAGTCAGACTAGCTTATGGGGGAAATGTGGTTCTGAGCAAAACAAAATACATAAATAGATTGGCTAGATTTGAGAGAGTAAGGCAATAAATCAAACCCCCATAAATAGCACTCAGAGTCACGTACCATACAAAGTCACCTAAAGCAGAAAAGAAAGAAAAAACCTTTGGAAAGCATAAAACTCAGAAACCAGACATTTCAAGAGGGCAAACAGTGCATAATTTATAAGACAGGTGAAACTGCAGTGGTAGCAACAAAGTGAAAAATAGAAAACTAAAGTTTTTCCATAAAGTACAGTAATTCTGCTGTCATCAGAGGGTTGGAGGACACAAGCAGGACAAGTGCACAGCCCTCTGTTCTCTTGACAGCAGCTTCTGGGGGAGCTCACTGATGTCAGCACAACAGTAATGTCCAGTCTAGAAAATTACTCTCCACCAAAAGTACTTCAGTCACCAATAATCTTGACATTAGCAATGTCATAGTGCTCTAATCTTATCTATCTCAAGATGTTGTACACAACTTTGCAAAAACCTGGGCAAAAAGTGTTTCTGGTTTTGAAAACAGCTGAATGCATCTCACATTTTAGCTTCAGCTTGTTCCCATTTCTTCACAGCAATACACGTGGCAATTAGAAGGCACAACAAAACCCCAACCATTTCCTCTTGAGGTAATTTTTTTCCCAGTACACACATTCCCTTCTCCACACAGCCCACACAAATATTGCCTTCCAGTCTAGGGTGAAATTATTTGAAACTTCTTGCTCAGGTTGATCTGTAGCTCTTGGCATTTTCAGGCTACTTTGTCAGAATGGTTGGCATGGCTTTGAAACAGCAGTGGGACAGGGATGAGAGGCAATCAGCTCAGCCTGATTCCCACAGCCAGGGGGACAACGGGAGGAAATGGGATCAGAAAGTTCATGGCTGGAGATAAAGACAGGAAGATCACTCGCCAACTACTGTCATAAGTGAAACAAACTCTACTTGGGAAAAATTACTATTCCTTCCCAGTAAAAAGGCAGAGCTCCCAGCCCCTGGCCCACCACTGCCCCACAGCTCTGCCATGGCCTATTTCCAGGGCTAGGACACAAAAAGCAAAATCATTTTTCTAGGCAAATATGCCATGGCAGAAATCTCTAAAAATCGTTGTCTTAACACTTACTGGATTTCATGGTTTTTATTGTACGCACAGTACAAGAGAGGCAGAACATTCTTCAGGAGTCCACAGACGTTCTCACCCTCTCCACCTCCATTTAATAACATTCAGTGTTAGCTTGACACTGAAAATGCCAGCTGAGGTGTGCACAGCAATTGCACAGTTAACTAAGTGTTAGTTTGCTTTAAAGGACACCTCTTGAGCTTATCATCTCGGGGGGAGAAAAGAGCTTTTATACTCACGAGGGAAATGGTGCTGGCTGGCTATGTAGCAATCACTGCCAGTGGGAGAAGCAGTAGGAAGCCAAAGGCTATATTATCAACAGTGTATAGAGGGGAGGAAAGCACAGCCACGGCCATGCTTGAACTGTTGTGTCTGTTTCTGGGAGAAGATGGAGCCTGAGATTTAGCCATGACTTTGTATGATTACCTCAACTTTTATTTGCTTTTATAACACAATGCAATTCAGACAGGTTATCATGAGAAGCCCCAAGCTAAGCTTTGCTATATTTGCAAACAAGAAAATGAAGTCCACACTGGCAGTGCTGGCTTTGGTGCTCCAAGTTTCCCTCTCAGAGCAAGGATTTCCCCCTCGCCCTTCTCCCATGTGTGCCTCTGCTCCTTGCAGCATTTTAAGCAGAGAGCAAGATTACAGCCTACAAGACTGCAGGAAGAGAGGTTTAGCTCAGTGTCACTGATAATTCCCATCACAATTACTGCCAGCATGAGAGGGAATAATAAACACCCCTCAGCTTTTATGTCCTGTCTCCAATGACTGTGAGCATTAGGGGTCTGAATGTGTCATGTACCCTCCATGTGAACATCTTAATCTGACCTCTCAGCATTTTCTATATCAGGCACCTTTCCTTTCTTTCCCCCTCCTATTGCAGACTATGATGGCTGTATTTTAGGAGACACTATGAAAAGGCCAGCTAGTTTTAGTAGCTTTGATTATAAGCAGAGCAATTTCTTCTCCTGGGCAGTGTGGTTCCTCCTGTTTCCAGCAGTGATGTATTTGTTCACTTTCCTCCAGAAGAGGGGACACTGAGGAATTAAAAGAAACAGAAATAATATCTACAGCTAGTGCCACGCCCTAGATTTTCACCCCACCTGCCCTGTGTGCTGAGCCAGCCTCTGCAACAGGAGCCACCGCTGCCAGCCAAGAGGGGAGCCAGGGCCCGAGAGGATGTCATTGCAAAGGGACTGGCTGTGAGCTGAATGTAAAAACAGCCTGCCAGGCTGGCCCTGCTGCCATCAACCTCCATCTGAGGACAAGTGGCAGCAGTCTATATAACAGTCAAGGAAAATTAAGAGGCAAACAACTGCCTGCAAACCTCATTTCCTGATGTATCACCGTCAGGCAGCTTGCATTTCTGGGAAGGGCTGTTTGAAACCCAATCAAGAAGAAAGCTGTTGTCACTGGCTTTGGTGTTTTGGCTTAACTTTGAATTAGAAGTCAAGGAAGTAGGAGCAGAATATTCAAGACAGAGCTACTAAATAAGACACTGATCAAACTAAGTTAATTTCTAACCTACCCACTTTGACAGCATCTCTTTAGTCACAAACAGAACAAGGAGAAGATCAGTGCCACTGAATTAAATTCTAATTTTTTCTGAAATATTTAACATAGCATTGTATAATTCTGGCTGATAAAATATGACTGTGACCAAGCCTTTTGGAACACTGTGTTTCTATGTCGAGAAGCCCTAGACAAAGTATTTTGCCATGAAATATTTGTGGTGTACTGCAGGGCTGTGAGGCAGCGCTATTTCTGCTCTGAGATAGAAAACATACAAGACAGAAACCAGCACAGCAGCATCTTAGTTAAATACATAAAGCTTAGAAATTCTGAGTGATGCCATAAATTTGTCTGTGTAGGAATCAATACATCACTGACGCTTTCTGCCTGTGGAGCCCACCCGTGCTAGGGAGGGCTTGGCCTGCCTGAGCGTGGTCACAGCACAGAGCACAAGGTATTATTAGGGCTCAGCGATCCTCTGGCTAACCCAGAGCACTTTTTTATCAGGGATCTTGCTGGAAGAGGGAAGAAACAACATTATGTCGTGTAGGAGGTGCACAGAATAGAGTTGTAAGGTTTTGTACAATCTCCATGCTGTTTACTTTTCTTTCCAATAACTTGAAATATTATTGAATTGATGAGACTTTGACATGTTCTCCTTTTGTATCTTAATTGCATCCCCACTGGGGAAAAGTGCCAAGAAGCAATAGGAGAGTGTGCGAACTGTTCAGGTGTGACAGAGTTTAAGGATTAGTTTGGGGGTACATGTCAGCCCACATATCTTATTTTGATTGTCAAGCTCACGGTGAGAATTTTGATAACTTTTCATAGATTTCACATGAGATGTTTTACTAACTGTTGAAGTACTGTCTGACAGGCAGATACTTGGGACAGATACTGTAAAAACAATACATGGAGCACACTCACAGAGCTGCCGTCTCCCACACTCATTCCAGAATAGCATTTCCTTTTCCCGGGTGAGACTCTCCCATCTCTTTTGGTGGAGAACCTTTGCACAGGTAACAGGAGGACCAAACGCAGACCACTGCAACTGAGGTACTTTGAGGACTGGACTGATGACCAGGTACTGGGATTTGATAAAGGAAGGCTTTGACAGCAAAGAACAATCCGAACAGACAAGACAAAAGGGTAGGAAAAGAGAAATGCATAAAATCTTTAACAGCAGAGAAAGGAAGACTGCTGTGTAGCCTCGAGGTTTAAACACTGCCTGAGAAATCAGTCTCTGCTTCAATCCATTAACGGTGTATTTCAAAGGACTGGAATAGCTTCTGACCATCAAAAGCTTTGCTGACCAGCAGTGAAAAGACCATTCTGCACATTCTTGCACCATGAAAGAAAATGTGGAGGGAAGGAAAAAAACCCTACCAACAGCTGTGTGTTGTCAAATCTGAATACATTTAGTCTGTGACCATAAATTTCAATAATACTTACATGACAGGATGCCTACCCTGATAATTGACCTTAATTCCTTATACAAAGCTTTTGGACCTTCGTTATACTTATGTACTCATTTGCACAGCTTTAAGTAACTACACAAGGCATGGGGGAAATGTGCTGCAATGTGAGCAGAGAGAACCTGCTGGGGAGCCACTCGGCAACACTGAAAGAGAGGCAGAAGATGATCTGATACAAGGAGGCATTTTAATTCATTCTTTTCTGAAGTATATTCAATAGAACTGTCTATTAATATAAAGACCCTAAAGTAATCCTACAAACATTGTGTTTTCTTGATGGCTTTTATGTATTGTAAGAAAACTGATAATGACCCTGTGGGGAAGAATAGCAAAAGAGATGACATCTTAGAGAAATACCTGGAGAACAAGTCATGCCACTTTTACAGTGCAATTTGAGATGTCTATAGAGAGCAATTTGGTCTCTATAGCAATTCAGGCTGCTGTCCTTCAGAATGGCATAATTCTGCATTAGCAGGCTGAGGAAAATCTGTATCCTAGTGGCCAAACCAAGCTCATATACCCTAGACATCGCAGACTAATTTCTTATCCATAAAAACAAAAATACAAACCTGCAAATACCCCCATCTCCTTGTCACAATGAAAGAGCAAAAGTTCCTAAGCAAAGTACCTGTATTTAGGGGCTGCCGCTGCTGCTCATTTCTGCAGCACAAAGGTGAGGAACAGAGCAAGCCTCTCCACCTCCAGGGCGTTCAAAAAGCACCAGGAAATGTCCGTGTCACTACTGAAGTTGCAATCAGGGGCTGAGTTGAATGAATGGCTCCCTGTGGGTCCCAAGATCAGAAGCAGAGTCATTCAGAGAGCACAGACCTGGAGCCTGTACTCCTCTTGAAAGGCAGTGCCAAGAGACAGTGCCTGGCTGACACTGTTAGAGAAGGAAGGGACATTGTCACATGGAGGACAGTGATAGCTTCACTTCAGTTCCTGAATTCTCCCTGCCTCTTAGGCTGTTTCTGTCCAAAGAAAACTTTGACAGTTTTGCCATATCCCACTTGGGTCCCAAAGCCGTGTTTCTTCTGGACACTTCAAATTAAACAGATTGTACTAACATTACCTATATAATTTTATTATTATATAATCTTCTTGTTTTCCTTGCTCTAAGTGTGCCCTTGGTATGCTGTGCAGCTGCCTGCAGGTCTGAAATGCAGTGCAATCATTTCAGTTTGTGGGTTGTGTGTCCCTTCTTTAGTATTGCTGCACTATACAGGGAAATCCTCTCTCTCAAGATCCCCGCTCCAACTACCTGGAAAATTTGCATCTGGACTTCAAGGCCCATGCCAATGAGGACGAAAAGTGCCCATGCAACCAGCCAAAAATAGTCAGGCTGTCCTCTAGCACTGCCTACACTAACAGAAATAGTTGCAAGAAGGAACCATTGAGTTTTCCCAGTTCCTTTCCTGCACCTATGCCCCATGATAAAGGTCACCACAGGCACATTCGCTGATCTCACACTACCATCACCAGTCTGAGATATGGCATCACTACAGGTGATTAGTTCATTAGTACTGTCAGTACACTACAGAATGCACAGAGCTGGCTGCAAAGGAGCATAAGAATGAGTTTGGATTAAGAGTTTGAAGAACTTTCTTCATATTAAAAGGGAAAAAAAACATAACAAGACCTCATGCAACAGATACAGAGGTGCTAAGTAAGATAAGATTAAAATTGGGATGGATATGAAGGTAAAAAAGGAGAAAGAGACTGGAAGAGAGGTACTGATGTGTTCCTCCGACTTTTTGGGGCTCCAAGGCACATTAAAAGCAAAACAAATAGAAGTGATTTTCTCTGTTATTGACCTTTTAGTCACAGGGACTCTAGGTATTCTCAGGAAAGAATCTAGTGGTATGACTCACAGACAAGGGGAATCTAAATCAGGAGAGCAAAACCTGAAAACACAGAGCCAAGACAAAGTGTACTTCTAAAGGACAATATCTACTTTCTAATTTTTGCAGCCTGTGCCTCTCAAAGGCCTGGCTTGGTTTCCTTTGCTTTCTTTTCTCTTTCCACCACCACTTCCAAAATTGTTTATAAGCTCAGCTCCATCTCGCAGTGCATAGAAAGTGAACACTTTCTCAGCCTTGTTACTGACAGCTTGTGGAACAGAAATGTCTGAGGGATCCTGGCAGGTTTGTTTGTTTGTTGCAAGTGGGTTTCATTTTCATCAGAGGCCATCCCAGCTGTGGTTACCCACACATTTGAAGGGTACAAACACCATCATTCTCTAATCAGGCCCATTTATGATAAGCTATAAAAATTTCATCTAGCCATTCTTACATCAAGCCCTAAATCCTATTTAAGCAAAAGTGTATTCTTTACATAGAGGTTGATGCACCAATACTGACACCATGGAACTCTGCCTGAAGTGCTTCTGATTCCCTTTATAAGTTCTACATTTCACATCATGGAGGCAACCATGACAACAAACCCACTGAAAAAGCAGACTATTTTCTGTCACTAAGGAGAACTATCATTACATCTCACTCTAAGACTTGATGTAGGACTAATAGCAAGGCACGGTGGAAATCTTACATCAAAGCTGTCCTTCAAAATTCTCTTTTTTCCTACTCTGAGAAAAATTAAGCTTTAAATTCATAGTAGGTGCTTTTTCAAAGGACATAAAATGAATACACAATTCTAATGATTATTTTGCCTACTTTATATTTTTACAGTTCTTATTAGATTTCGTCAATTAAAAACTACCTCTGTATTTCTCATGGATTCATATAGGGCTTGAAATAAAAATAAATTTGATAATAGACTTATTTAATTCTTTTCCATGCTGCAATGTCATTGATGGGATTATGGCTCTGTCTTTTAAGGGAGTTTCATAACTGACATTTTAGGCTCTTTCTTCACATCACAAACTAGCCTGTGGTAATGGCACTTTCAAGGTGATACTTCAGGGTTTCCCAGTTTCTTAGATCATCTCTCTTCTTCAGCTACAAGCTAATGGTTTATTTCAGGAATATGACAAGCCAGATAATCACAGATTTAAAAGAGAAGGCAAGAACATTTTTGGAAGCAAAACAGAGCCTTAGGAAATGGAAAGAGATCAGGAGAGAAAATATCAAGTCATTATGGGAAAAAAACAGGGATATGATCAGCCTTCCAAGACAAGAACAAGGTTGCCTGGGAAGAGACTATCACTCTATAGGAAAAAAACCCCCAAACAATTCCCCTTCGATAAATGTCAAGACCCTACTAATGGATGACGTGGAGGTCTGAGAGAGAATCTAGACCAGTGGAAAATTGGGCTGGACCTTTGGAAAGAAGAACAGGAATTCCCTGGACAGGAAAATCATTCACAAAAGAAAACAGCTGCCCAAATATGAGGCTCACATGCTTCCAGTGAATTCCACCTCGTTAAGCTTGTAAAGCTTTGACTGTCTTTGAAATCCTCAGTCCTTTTCTGTTTACAGTCTCTATTTCCTCTAATGTAACTGCACCATCCGACTGCCTGGTCCTAAATCACCAACAGGTGGATAATATTGCTAAATTTTTATCTCCATCAAGAATATTAAACCTCAAATTTCTACTTCTCTTAATGAAATGCCACCAAAATTTTGTTCATGTTAGTAATTCTCTTTCATTAAAAATCAGTGAAAATGGTGAATATACTTAGTCTGATTTCTTTAACACTGAAAAAGAAAATTAACTCCAAAAACTTTTGGAATTATGATTGTTGTTTCATGTGAGGTTTTCGCACGGCTCCGTGGGTCAGCAGGCTGGCTGGGAGTGGCCTTTTCAAAGTATCTCTTGCACAGAGATCTTCGCGCGCTTCTGGCAGCGCTGCCGGCTCCCCACGCCCGCCTGTGCTGTTTCGCACCCAGCTGACCCACATATGTTGGTGAATCCACGCGTGCACTAGAGAGAGAGATGGCTCAAGGCTTAAAGTCCAAAGGTGAAGTCCAGGTGCCAAGAGGCCGAACTTCCTTTGGGCAGGGGATTTTAAGGGGGTCCCGAAGCAAGGCGGGGTTACACAATTCGGCCAATCGGGGGAGAGGGGGACAGGGGCAGTTGCACCTGGGATGATGCCCACCACCTTGGCATCTCTGTCTGCCCTTCTGGCTCATCATCTGATGCAACGTGAGGTGGTCTGGGGCACTGTCTGTACATGTACATACCTTCTTGCTCAAAGAGGGGCATAGGAATGAAACCCAGCAAATACTGGGAGACTGAAAAGGAAAAGGACAGTGCTTAGAAATGATCATGATTTCACTACTCAGAGTCCCATAATGGTATTCATTCTCTAGAAGTTATCCAAACACTCATTTATACATTATAATTAATTCCTTTCCACAGAAGTTACAGAAATTAGGTTTATGAATCCACATGCCCACTACATCTTTACAGTTCCTAGGTCTGACAAAATATTTTAGAATAAATGAGAAGTGGAGAGAAGAGGAGAGAAAATGCAATGGGAAATGGATGTAAATCAGTCTGGTGGACACAAAAATGACAGACAGAAACCATTTCTATGGTGTAGCTGAGCTGACTGCAGAGGGTGCTTCGACCTCTGCAGCATCTGGATGCTCACAGATTCATACGACTACATTGTGTATTCCCCTGAAACCATATCTATTCTTTCAAGAAAGGAATGCAGCTGATTTGCCCTTCCTCATACTCCACATGAGCTCTGAATACGAAGCGTTAATACTAAACTTAGCAGAGAAATAATCCCAGATGCACAACAGGCCATTTTCTCTCCTGTATTCACTGTGTCCCTCTTTGAGATAATTTCACAAACTGTTGCTCTCAGTGAGGAAGTAAACCACTGCTTTTTTAGTGTTTGTTCACTCATATTAGCCTGAGGTGATGCAGATGTCAAGCCTAATGACATAACCCAAAACATGCTCTGAAACCTCTGTGCTGAGCAGCTGCCCAAAAGCAGCAACATCGGGATCAGGAGGTCTGTGATGGGCACAAAAATATTTTGCATTAATATGCTGTAGAATATTTTAAAACCAACATAAGAGTCATTAAATACTTCAGGCTGAGACCTTTGGAGGGCATCTGGCCCAATTGCATGCTTAAAGCAGGGCCGACTTCAAAATTCGATTTACACTAGAATTAGAGACACAACACCACAGGAAGGATTTCAAAGTACTAAAAAGAAGATTCTCCAGATCATCATGCACAGTTCATGAGTTTTTGATTATGCTGAAACTCACCCCATGTGCGTGCACTGCAAAACAATATGAGCACACTGGTTTATTTCCTTCACGGTCTTTCTCCCTTTGCTTCAGGATAATAAAAGTGACTTACATTGACTTCAAGATTTTAATGGATTTCTTCAATCTTCTGGGAGAGAGACAGAGAAATTAATTCCTGAAGGTTCACATAAATAAAATGATATTTGATCAACTGTTGGTGAGTTGTGAAGGAGAAACAAAATGGAATTAATGAAAGAAAAAGATTGTCCCCAGATACACAGGAGTCTATGGACAACGCTGTGAAGGCATGTTCTGCAGGAGTGAGATTAAGATATAACGGATACAAAGAAAAGGATATAAAAATTATATACCCAGTGGGCCAATAGTGCATAACCATAGAAAATGTTAAGACTTAAGCAGTTTTTAAGACTGAGAACATAAAATACAGGGAATTAATGGATTGCAATGAAAAGAAAGGTCAGTCTGGTTCACTTTGAAGCCAGAAAGAAAAAGCATTTGAAAAAAATCCTCATTTAGCACTGTGGACAATTCAAACATCAAAGGAAAACAGAAAGACAAGCACCAAAATAGCTGAGAACAACCAAGATGAGAAATTTTATAATGAGACATGACATAATCATGTACTAAGGGCTTTTACTCCTGCACAACTCAGCTCAAGGAATATAATTTGGAAAACTTCTTCAGCAAATCAGTAACTGGTGTTGTAACAAAGTCCCCCTTTAGAAAAGAATTCAGCCTTGAACTTTTTCAGTCATGAAGAACCACACATTTTGGCTAACACTGAATTAGTTTGAGAGGATACCTCTGGTTTTCTGAAGGGGAAATCCTGAAAATTAAAGCAAGGCAGTTGTAAACTCTTTGGCAAGTTCTGGTCTCCACAGTGCAGGAAAAGACAAGGAGCTGCCGGAGAGGGTCTAGGGGAGGGCACAAAGATGATGAGGGGTCTGGAGCATCTCTTATGAGGAGAAACTGCAAGAGCTGGGCCTGCTTAGTCTGGAGAAGAGAAGACTGAGAGGGAGTCTCACCAATGCGTATATCTCCAGGGTGGGTGCCAGCAGGTGTGTCAGGCTCTTTTCAGTGATGCTCAGCAACAGGATGAGGAGCAATGGCCATAAACTAAAACATAAGAAGTTCCACCTCAACATGAAAAATAAATTCTTTATGTTGAGGGTGGCAGAGCACTGGAAGAGCTGCCCAGGGAGGTGGTGGAGTCTCCCTCTCTGGACACGTTCCAAACACACCTGGATGTGTTCCTGTGTAACCTGCTCGAGGTGACTCTGCCCGAGGATTTCTGACCTTTAGTTTTCAATTGAAGGAAATAGAGATTGGCTAGTTCAAATCAATAAGTTTAAGGCAAATATATTAGCTGGGCTTTTCACTCTACCACTCACTCAAATCAGTTGTTCAAAAGAGCAGGATAATGCAACAACCCAACCTTCTGTCTCCCTGAAGCCAAAATGGTGTATCCAAAGGGGCAGTGTACAGGTACAGCAGGCTCAAAGGCTGCATGAGGCTAGTAGTGCATTAACTGCTTTTAATTGTTCCTCCTTATTTTTGCTTCCTAGAAAGCAACACCAGCAAGATAGCTGTTTCAGCAGCTTTGGTATTAAATCAATAAAGCAATCAGTTCACAAAGCCAAACTCTCCTCTTCTATATAGTGAAAAAAACCCTCAAACATGAGAGAGGAATCCATTGATTTTGATTCAAGAGTTTTGTATTTAACAGGGAAAAAGAGTTAATTCATAAAGTATGATCACTCATAATGTCATGTCCCTTCCACATGGCAATTCCTCAGCTGTTACCTATCCATGACACCTACTCAAAAAAATGCAAATTCCCGAAGTTATTCTGAAATACAGCATCTCATGATCAAAATTTTAGTGGAGGCTGGTCCGTATAAGAAATTGAATTGCTGTTCACTCAACAATGTGAATTTTCAAAATGAGTCCAAAAGTGACTTAGGGAGAGATTCATTATTGGAGAATCTGCCTGTTACACATATTTCTTGATCATGAGGACATCATTAACATGATTGAAGAAAATCTTTCCCTCCCTCAAATATTTTTAGCAGAAAATTTCTCATATTAGTCCCAACACCTACACAGACTGCACTACTCAGTAAGGACATGGCTCTTACCTCCAGCTTATGACTGTAGCTTCAGCAGAGTATCAGTCAAAAGCAATACAAATGATTGTGTTTTCAGATTCTAAATTATTTACTGCATGGACAAGAATAAAGCCCAAAGGAATGGAATAGTGGTGGGCGTTTCATTAATGCCGATCAAGAGCAAGGAGAGCAGATGCAATGTCTGACGGAAGGAGATGGTTTGATGGAGGGAGCTATGAGCGAGACAAGAACAAGGAGCCAAAAACAAGGCCAGATGTAAACAAGGCTGCAGGAATTGCCCTATAGAACAATAATATACAAAAAAAAGGACATTTAGTAAATGATACACAAGATGTGACTTCTGATTTGACAGGCAATCAGGAAACAAAACAATTTCATTTTTCAGACGTTGTGAGTCAAGCTGAGGACTGTGAACTCATCTGTGTAGGAGAGGAAGCTGAGAGAGGAGCTGGGGGATGAGTGGGATCACTTTGCTTCGGGAACTGCCTTCTGGATATTCCAGGCTGACACATTTTGTTTTGACATGTTCTGCCATTTTTTGTCACTTGTATCATGTTACATGGTCTCCTGGACTGTAATTAAGTTTGACAGAGGAAAACAGACCAGCTGAGACTTAATATGATGTGGCAGTTAATAGATATGCATATTTGTCAATGGTTTTGCTAAATAAAACTTCCTGACAATAGACTCTGGAAAGGAAAAAGGAAAACAAGATAAGGAGTTCTCTCCTGTGTAGAGAAATAGGATAAGTAACTTAAGTTGTTGGAACTCTCTTGAGTCTCCATGTTTTCATACACAAAGGGAGGCAGGTGCTGCTGCTTGGATTCAGGGCACGAGCTCTTCCTAACTGTACCCTATAGACTTTAATTCATTGTTCCCATGGAAGAGAAAAAGGCAAGTAAAGTTTAGGAGTCTCGTTGCCTTCACCTCTCAGAAGCCCATGTCCCTGCCATGCTGCACCAGCGAATCCATCAGCTGTGTGCAAGTACTTCCCAGGAGGGAAATCTCTCCTGGCAATGACTCACTGTGCATTAAACACTGCCCAGCCAGCTTCATCTAACTCCCACTAAGAGGATACCCTGCCTCAGGAAACGCTCCATGGACAGGCATTAGGATGCAGAGGCAGCTGTTCTGGATGCTCTGCTGTGGACGTGCAAGAGCTGTGCTGCTCAGCTCAGGTCACTGGTCCCACCCCAGGGGAGCTGCAAGAGGTCTCAACAGGCCCTTCAGGGGCAGTGGGGTCAAGAGCATTGTGCTGACCTGCATCCCAACAGGGCTGGAGACTCAGTGCCAAGGCAGATAGAAACAGGTCTCAGAACACAAGCCAAGAGGTGTATTCTTGCTTTGGGTAGAACAAGGAGGACTTATGAATAACATCACTGTTTAGCTCAGAAATTCAGAGAGAATGGTCCACAGAAAGCTCAGCTGCAGTAGTTTGGCTCAGCTCCACAAGCTTTGATAGTACATGGCTAATTTATTCAGCCCCAGAGGAAATCTCACTCCATGCCATTCTGGGAAACTGAACTGTTTCTCTAAGTCTGCTCGGTAACATTTCTCACTTAAGCAGGACACTAATTAAATCTAGCATGCAACCTATTAACTGTGGCTGGAAGGGACATTCAAAGTTCCTCTCACAGGAAAGCCATGCTGACCACTGAGGTGGTCCTGCAGTGATCTGGACATCAGCAAGAGACAGAGATGTTTCTTCAGCTCTTCCTAACTTTTTCTAGGATTATGTAGATATTATAAAGCAGAGGTATCTTCCTGTAAAACTGTTCTACTAGAAAAATAGTTTTTTCCTCAGTTTAAGGGATTAGTTCTTTAATCTCTCTGAACTCTTGACCTCCATTCAGATTTACATGTTCTTAAATGGTACACGGAGCAGCTAGATACAGAAGATAGCAGGGGGTTAACAGGGAATCCTAAGAAGTTGTGCTTGGGTCATAGTGTGTAGATAGCGCAACTGGGGAAGGAAATCACACCAGCTTGTTTGCTTGAAACTCATGTAAAACTAGACAGATTCAAAAATCATTTTACATCAGGTTTTATCATTATACCATCATCATATTGCTTTCAACAAGCACATCCTGTAAGAAGCTGAGATGCTCCTAGAAGATGCTGAACATTCTCAGCTCTAATGTTAATGGAATTCTCTAGAGATGATATTTGGTCCTGTACACTGTAAAAGCCAGAATCTCCAGTGACAGTATCATAACTTAATTTCTGCTCTGTAATTAAAATGATACAATTTAAGTTGCAAAACAGTTTAAAATGAGCAGCTGTGAATTTTGCTATAAACACTTGTGCTTCTGTACTAATTGCTTCCATTATAAATACTGCACACCGGCTTCTCCTCTGTGTAGCTCCAGGGAAGACATAGAGTTGCCCTAGGGATAAATTATATTTCACTACATTTGCATGGTCAAAGAAATCCCATTTATTACTGTGAGCACTGTAAAAATGGTCTAATCTGCATCATTGCTGTCTTGCAGCAAAAAGTGAATGCGGTACAGGCGAGATGTGGTTACATCAGCACTGCAAAACCCTTGTCCAGGTATCATTCCACCCTGGTAATACAAGGTATGGACTTCAGTGCACGCATCTCCTCCTGGACCAAACCTGTCCATGAGTGGGAATCTGACAGAGAGCAGAGCTTATTTTAATAGTTGTTTATCTGACACCTAATAGAGCTGTTTAAAATTTTTTATGGGGATGTAATAAAGAAGCATTGTGCCTTATCCCACACTGAGCTGTACTTACAGATGGTCTCTATGTAATTCACCATAAAGTTAGGCCATAAATTGTTTCCCTTGGTTATTTTCTGTTCTTTCACATTGTGCCTCCACTGAGCAGCTCAGCACAGGCCTGCTGCTCTGTATATTGAACAAATCTTGAAACCTTCTGGCTTCATTATTCCCCTTTCCCTGATCTCTGTTTCTGGCATTTCCATATTACTTGACAAAATGTTCTTGGTTTCTAAACACTTCCTTCTCTCCCTCTTCCCAGATTTTTTGCCCGTGTATTCCTTTACATCTTTTCTTCTTGCACTCAAGCCCCTCCTCACCCTGGGCAGGTTCAGGGCTTGCCTTGTCCCTCTGACGTCCAGCACCTCCTGGACGGATCTG
Organism: Mohoua ochrocephala; assembly: GCA_013398855.1. Classification (NCBI taxonomy): domain Eukaryota; kingdom Metazoa; phylum Chordata; class Aves; order Passeriformes; family Acanthizidae; genus Mohoua; species Mohoua ochrocephala. Next base: position 256,617 of record VZTA01000316.1, on the reverse strand, counting down.
CCTCTCAGATGGGAGCAGGGCTTTACTCTTCTCATCTCCCAGGGGCTTTGGCAGGAGGTTTTTTCTTGCAGCTACCACCAAATCTCACAAAGAGGCACATCCATCCAGCTGTTCTGGGACAAGAACAGCTGAACTTTGCCAAGATGTGTGTTCCGACTTAGCAAACTTGGAATTTTGAAGCACAACACTGCAGTGAAAGAAGCTCTTCTTGTGACACAGCTCTGATATTTCCTTACTCACAATATTTTTCCTCTTGTAATTCCTTGACTACAGTTTGGTTGTGGCACGATGTGAAAGAAAACTCTTTAATAAAGAGCTAAAACTACAAATAAAAACTGAAGAAGTGTTACAGATAAGATTTTGTTCTTTCCATACACATATTTTAAAGCTGATAGACTTTTGTTCTGCTTGATTTCTATGAGATGAACATGCTGTAGTTGTCAAAGATAAGGAACTGTATTCTGGGAAATGAGATGCTGGAAGGTCAGAGGAAGAGTTCTTGAGCTTTGGCACTTAAAAAAACCATAAAAAAATAAAAGAGAAGGCAAAGGCAACTTCAGAGGAATAAAATGGGGGGCTGCAACTGGATGTAGACCAAATCAGCAGTGAGCTTTTTTTTGTTTTCATGACTTATTCCCAATTTGAGATTTGGACAGAGGCTTGCTTTCCTGAGGTCACACCTCATTTCAGAGTTTAAACCAGGAAGGAAATGGCCCTTCCTGTTTCCTGGGTTCTGTGATCTTTCTCCCACTCCCCAGGGGCTTCTTCCAGCACATGGGGAACACAACCCTCATCGCCAGAGATAACTGAATAATTCAACAACTTTGTTGATTAGTAGTCATTTTCCTGAACTTTTCAAATTGCCAAAGTATCACTTAATGAATTCCTAGAGGAGCCAAAGCTTTGGAAGTAATCAGCCTGTTCAAATGTGTTCTCAAAATGAAGTTTCTATCTTCAGAGATGTGGAGAGCAGAAGGTAGCAAACTTTGGTTTCACCTTTTCACCTGTGTAAAATCTATTCTCCATCTGCTCCAGACAGCCCTTGGCCCTTCCCATCCCACTTTGAACCAAACAGAAATATTTCACTCAAGTTTTTCCCCCTTAATTTTGATTTTGGTAAAAAACATGAGGGCAGTATATTTTGAAATACCTTTTTTTCTCCATCCTGAAGAGCAAAGAAAAAAAAAAAAAAAAAAGAAAGAGGAAGATATGTTTTGAGGAGAATAGAATAGCTCAGAAAGGGAGGACTAAAATAATTTCCTTGCCTGTGGAAGTCTACTCTATCAGAAAACTAAAATCTTACTCTTTAAATAAATACAGAGTAAGACATCCGCTCATACTGCAGTATCCAGCATCTCCAGCCTAAGATCAGACTTGCATCTAATCTATTAACAAATGAGATTCTGGCTTCTCTTAAGTCACAAGGAAGTAATTTGGCTCCAATCCTGACAGATGTATGGACCCAAGCCTGTGGGCCCACTTCAGTGGAAAGAGGAATGGCTAAAACTCTAGCAGGGTGACCTGAAATATCCAACAGCAGCCTGAAGGATGCACCAAGCCCATGATAGCCCCATGGGGTCCTAAAGCCCTGGGGAGCACCAGAGGAGTCCATCACCACCTTGGAGATGGGCATGGACTTCATGAGATGAAACCAGGCTCTGCCTGGTTTCTGACCTCTACCAAGGTCACTGAGGGGGGCTCTGCACAGAACCTCAGAACCAAGACAGAGGATTCAGCCTGAGTGCTCTCTTTAAAACCACTCAAAAAGAGATGCACACAACAGCAGCAGTGAAACTCCTCAGCCAGGACCATTCTGGGCACTTCAGTGGGACCATCTTGCTGTGCATCAGCTCAGACTTTGGTTTGTGTTTTTCCTGCAAAGAGGAAGAGAACCTCCCTTTACCAAATTTCAGTCTATGTTTATTTAGATGAACAATAAGACCAAGTTGCCAGTGTTTCCTTTGTTGCTTGAATTTCATCCTTGCTTTCTGTTATCTGAAATTCATAGCTCCCTCTGGCACTGCCTTAGAGAACCCTTGTATAAATTCCAACAATAAGGAAAATAAGGTAACACAAGCAAAAAACCTCAAAATTGCAGCTTCATGTACATCACAGACCACAGGTTCTGACACGTTACACAAGCTGGTTAATCAAGTCCAGTGCTATTTTTTTATTACACATCACACTATCCCTTTGCCATTGACGAAAGATTGTTCACTGAAAGGATGTTGAAAACAATTTAACATCTAACTTCTGTTGTAACTGTCTTCTACCACAAATTTAGAATTGCCCTTCTTTTATATTGTTCTATTAAAAAGCAGAAACAAAACAGGGGTTTTTTTTCTGGAATTGAATAAATATGTCATGTTACTTCTATTTATTTAATTTGATCAAAATATTTTGAAGCTAAATTTCAGTCAAACTCAGCTTAAACCCTGTCATGTTTGTATCATCTTATAACAAGTTTGAGAGCAATGATGTACATGTAATAAAATAAAAATTTTTGACAATTTGCAGGGTAAAGACAGAAGCAATAGACTGACTGAACCCCTCAGCTGGGGAGAAATCTGGACTTTTTCCTCTCTTGCCCAAGTGTTAAGACAAGTGGAGCGGTGTCTTGTTTTCTGCATTCCCAGCAAAGGATGTTTTCACCTCACCTTTACTCGATCATTGCCACATCAAATGAGCCATGAAAGAAGCTGAGCTTAGTGCTTACACCCAGGCAGATCTTAACAACAACTGCAGGTATTGACCTAACTGTACAGATTAATTTCTCTTTGGATCTTCAGGCTCTCCTTTCTCTGTCTCTCTGGGACAATTCGGAGCTGGCAGAGACTTCCACCAGTGCCTTGTACACTGATGCCTGAAAACAAAGTGAGATCTCCAAATGTACTGGGAATTTGGCAGGAATGAAGAACTTGAGACCAGAGTTTCAGAAGAGTTTACTTTAGAGTAAACCCACCACTGAATTTATTCAAACTTCTGGTTTAGAGAGAAACTTATGCAAGTAGTTTGCATATAAAGCAACTGTCATGTGAGCTGCAAGATTTGTGTTTAGGGTTCTGTATGGGTATATACGGATATATTATACACCTCTCCAAAATTCTAACTTCTAATTCCTTTATTAATTGTAAGAAACGTTAATAAGAAGTGTTAGGGTAGTTTGGGAGGCAGTTAATGGATTTAGGGAGATCCTTCCCCCAAGTTTAGAGTTTAGCCAGCTAAACACAGGGTGCTTATCACTGCTCTCCTTTCAATGCCTATCTTGCAGGTATGCCATTGTGTAATTATGTTTACCTTTACATTTTCTTTTGCCAGGACAACCCACAAGAAATTAATACAGGCTACTTTTACTGAGGTAAAACAAAATTTGTGCAATCAAGGAGTTTTTGTTAGAACCTGACTCTATTACAAACACGACCGTTTTGTCTCCCAAGAACAATCCTTCCATAAAGATATAAATAAATATTCTCCATTACTTCTCTGAAATAAGCACATTTTATTTACTGATGAATGCTTCATCCCTTTGCATCCCTTTCCAGCTGCAAATCTTCTGTAAGACACTGGGACAAGTTTGGCCCTGCCATCCTTCTTTGTGATTCCAAGAGGCTAAATGAGTCCATTATGGCCACCATGTGCTTGCCAAACTATTCACACTTGTTTACTAAGGTACACAGTCACTTACTGCATCTCCAGAGAAAATTACCACTCATTACTTCATGCATCAGATTATAGCTAAATTATTGTTCTCATAGTACAAGGCTCATGTTTTATTCAAATTCTAACCAGTGCATTAACTCTGCCACTCAGCCAAGATTACAGCTAAAAATAGAGAGCACACGTCTTACTTCAGAATATGTTTAACATTACTACCACTAGCATCTCAGATTTCTCATGTGCTCAGATCCCACGGCTTTGACCTTCAAGAGATTTGAAGAGTGAAAGTCAGTAGTGTGTAATTGCCCTGAGAGTAAAAGAAAGCCTGTAGCCCCTGGCCACATGGTACCAGCTGGCACGTGCAGTCCATGATATAACACACACTTCTGAAGTGAAGGAGTTCAGTTATATTTATTTGGATTGACTTCTTAGGAATAATGTAGCACCTAGGCAGGAATAACCATGCTCCACAAGCAGCCAGGTCAAAATTAGAACATGTATATTCAAAACTTTTATGGATTCACGGTAAAAAATTGCACTTGAGCTGTATCCAAGCTTCACCCTTGATCTGCCAGAAAAAGTCATACTTCAGGTACTGGGAGTCTACACAGAATAAGGGAATATTAACCTTTCTCTCTCTTGGATACAGTCAAGGGTGTTGCAAGTACTAAAATTTAACCGTGTATTGGCCTTCCTCCTCACTTTTTTCCTCCTGCTCTCTTCACTCAAACCAGCACTGAAGACTTGGGAGCAGGAGAATTCCAGCCCTCTCCTCAGCGGCTCCTTATCTGATTGATACCATTCCTGATGGAAGAGCTCCCCTATGCTGTGTATGCCAGCCCATCCAGTACAAAGCCAGTTCCACTCATATTCCAGTCTAAATTCTGAACCACAATACCATCAAAATAGGGCTCAAACCAGGGTGTCAACAGAGACAGGCAAAGCACATTTTATTATTCTCATATTTTATTATTCTCGTTATTATTGATATTTTTCTCAATCACTTACTTCTGAAGGGAGGAAAAATTTTTTTAACTCTTTGTTTTTTCTACCATCATATTTCAAATCACAACTCAGTTTTTGGCATGCGCACAATTCCATTTTGACACTGAGTGCACATCAGAAATACAGTAATTTATGATTTAAAATATAGTTCTTTTTATTCCCTATTCAAAGACTTTTCTCTTAGGCTTTCTCTGGTCTAAAGACTTGGACATAAATGACCTGCAAAGTGTCCTAAATTGGCTTTATATAAATAAAAAATAAGCCTGAAGTGTTTAAAATAAATGCTCATCTGGAAATGGTTCTACATTCATTAATCAACCTCTTCAGCTTCCAGTGCAGACACATTATAGGTGCTCTTCTGAAGATGAAATTGGCCTGTAATCTGTTTATAATCCCTTTTAAGTTTCTTTTGTGCTCATTTTACTTTTTCATTCTACTTCCTTGGTATTCTGAAAATTAAGGGGCTAGAATTAATGAGGCCTGTCCCACAGTGCTTCAAAAGATTGCAAAGCCAACACCTCCTGCCAAGGTTAAAGATGAAAAGTGGAAACAACTCCATTGTATTTTCACCTTCAGAGCCTTTTCCTGCCTGCCTGAGCTGCTGTAGTTCCCCACTGTATAACAAGGCACTTGCTGCATTTTTGTTACAAAACTCAAGTTTTGTTATCTGTAATTCTATACTTTTTAGTCCACTGTTCAGGTAATAGAGAAATAAAAGAGGGGGAAAGTACATATAATATTAATGTTGCCCTCTCTAGCAGTTATTTAAATTGGAAACAGCTAATTGAGCACTTTTTAATATTATATAAGGCACCTGGACTCTGAGGCTGTGTATCCATTGGTTCTGGAATGTGCCTGCATTTTCCTTCTGCAATATGGAGCACACACATTTATCTTGGGGTGGGAAGGACTTATTCTGGTCATTTCAGCTCATACAGTATGTATTCTGCAGAGTTTGTGATGAATAAATTAAGAAGGTCATTTCCTGAGCCAGGACTTGTGGCCAAGAGGAAATCCATTCTTGCTTGTGATGGATAAAGAAGGAAGTTATTATAATTTACTGCAAATGACAAATGCTGAGTTTCCAACAGGAAAATCTCTTCAAATGTTCATGATGCCACAGAGGGGCAGCCTTTTTCTCCTCTTTGGCAATTCCTTTCCTAGAATCTTATTCCATCTCTAGAGGAGGTTTTCTCCAGCTTCCAGAAATGCATAGAAGTAAAGCAAAAGCCTGATTTAAATTAGAGTTTATTGAATAATAAAACAGATTTCCTAACACTTAATTTTGTCAAAGAGCTGGAGAGAGAATTGAAAGCTACAGCTGACATTTATTTCTGTGTATAAAACCTCACACACTGGTTCCTGGTAATGTGAACTGCAACCTATGCAAGAACATGTTTTGCACAAAGGACGTTGAAACAGGTTAACATGCACACAGTACTTAGCTCATCCAAGAGATGTTTAAGTGGATGACGTTTACTGTTTTGTTCTGATTTTTCTGAGCAAAAAAACGGGCGCAAAAAAAAAAATCTTTCAAAAATCAAGGTTACTTCTAGACAGGATAAAGGGTTGTTTAAAAGCAATTACCTTCAGGGAAGTAGGACTCATTATCAATATTTGGCAATAACTCTTCTTACAAGAACTGGATGCTTTTGATATCCATGCTCAATACTGGTACTACAGGTATGAAACTCCACATTTTGGTTACACTAACCTGCTTGGTGGAGTGACTGGGACCTGTCAATGCAAATCAACAAGCTCTCACTGAATTCAGTGCAGCTATCCTGACAAATGCATCTCAAGTATTGCCACAGAAGCAATAAAAATAAGTGCTAACCATGACTTATGGTATCTGGAACCTCCCTAGCCCAGAAGCCTTTAGTATCTTTTGCCTGCCCTGGAAAATCAATTCTTTTATTGAGTTGTAGATCTACAAATAAAAAAGCGGATTTTTTTCATAAATATCTCTTACATTAAATGTTCCACCACCTTAACAGGTTAAAGTGTCACAAAGAAATTAGCAAGAAGCTATTCATGCACCAGCGATAAAGAAGACAGCTCTCAGCAGCATTTTCCCCTTTTCAGGACAGACAAGCAAACTAACTGATAAATATATTAGAAATTAATTGTATAATTCATCATGTAGGAAGCAGGGCCTTCAAAGCAGGATCTTGCACAGATAAGGGTAGAGTGCTCAGCAGACCTTTAAATGGCACTAATGAAATGCCTGATTGCCAAGGGGCAGGGAGGGCTCTCTTGTTGGGAAACAACAGCCTGAAGACCCATTTTCATTTGCTGCCTATTTTATCGGCATCACTGCTCTGAAGTTCCGCTGCACTTGTTGTCTGCTCTTAAATGTGCCCAGGAATGAACACTCCAAATGTTTGAAATAAAAATCCACTTTGCAGTCCACCTCCTCAGTCACTCAGAGCAAGTCTGGACAGGAACTTTTTCAAGTGGCAGGCAGCATGTGAAGGGCAGAGGCTGGGGAGGACAGCCCACTCCATGGCCAGGAACAGGAATAAAATTCTGCCTGAAGCTCTCACCAGACCCCAGCTAAAACTCCAGATCCCTCTGATTTGCCGCTATCTTTCCTACCATTCATGAGACGTAGGATCAAAGTACAGCTAGGGAGTTCTCTCATTTCCAGTATGATAACAGGATGAAAAAAAAAAACCAGTGTTTTAGTGTGTCCTGAAATGCTGACCTTGACCTCTAAGAATGAATGTGGTATAAGAAATACAGCTAGGTATAAACAAATATCTATCCTTCCATCCTGAGCCACGTGAAACACGGCTTTGGAACCAAACAGACCTCACGTGTACAAAAACAAATTAGTAAGGGGGCATGAAATAGTATTCACTTCTGCAGAACGGCTCACAGGAGTAAAGTTCACTGTATTTAAAGTGTTCACAGCATTTGTACTCCCAGCAGTAGTGCATTCATCTTCAAAATATATGTATTTTGATAGCTTTGAAGTATCAAGTAGTATTATACTATGGGATTCATTGCAGAGTTTCTCACGTAATTTTCTACTAAATATCTTTATGATCAATTGAGTGAAACTGCTGCATTTCCAACCCTGTCTGATCTGTGTCAAATGCCTACCTAAGGAAAAGGACAGCACCCTAGAACTGCCTGCTTCTTCCTCAGTTACAAAGGAAATCCTGTTTAGGGAAAATTAGCTGAGACAAATCCTTTTCCAGCTGACTGGGAGCACAAGATTCAGCAGAAGTCAATGGACTATGCTCTCATGCATTAATTTTTTTTTAATAGGTAGAAGGAAAAAGGTATCATTTTGATAACAAGCAAACATATAGATATTTTATAATGAAGGTTAATAGTTATGTCTGCTTTAAATATTTATCAAAATTAATTTTAAAAAATATTTACATGAGAAAGTAGAGATTAGTCCCCAGCAGTACTATTAAATCTTCCATTTACAGGAAGCAAAGATAGCTCTGCACCTGTGAGCCTGGCTGCCTGTTCCCAGCAGGACAACAGTCACATTTGTATGTGAGCCCCATTCTCTAAGCAAGCAGGATGCCTCCAAGATGAAAGCTGCTCTACAGGTACAAGGTGACATTATTGCAACATTTATCTTCCGCTGAAATTTGAGCCCTAATTATCCTTCAAATTACATAGCATCTCGAGGCATAACCACAGCTAGCATGAGCTATTTGCAGAGTTGTATTGTGACTATATATTACAAGGCATCATCCAAGCTGCAGACCAACGGGATGAGAATGAAGAAATCCTCTATCATCTTGCCACACACTAATTTGTTACCTGATAGATAGATCTGTGCTCCATTGTCCTGGGAAGTGGACAGGACATAAATTCTTGGGCACTACAGAGCACATTTCAGAACAGATTTTTATGTGATTATGAACTAAATTTGAAATTCTCCACTCGGGGAGGAGTCATACTCTCTTGCACTACAGTCACACTGCAAATCAGCTCTAACAGACTCCAGCTGCTGGGAAAGCCTCCCCAGACCAGGTCTGTGGCCAGAGCTGGGGTGGGAACTGCTCAGTCCTCCCCCTGCTTGGCACAGCACAGGAGCACCAGGACAGGACAGCTCTGAGCTCTTCTTGCACTCCCTCAACCCCACAGGCCCCTGAGAGGACCCAGGTCCTAGGGAAGGGTTCACTGGTAGAAAGAAATGCTGGAACCAGCAGCCATCTTTTCAGGAGATACGACCTAGTGCAAGACTTTCAGAAAGCCATCGTGGGGCCTGGAAAACAGGAGCAGTTTGTAGCCAGTAGGATGTGTTTACGCCGTTCTGAGTAATGGGCTGAAAATCAGTGTCATTGCCAAGGCTTTAGACAGAAGAAGCTTTGCCTCATCCTACAGCAACCACTTCTCTCTGATGTAAGTAGACATCATCAAGCACAGAATGACTTCTGACTTTGAAGATTATATTTTTCTAGTTGCAACAACAGCAGGTTCATTTTGCAGTGAGAGTGTTACTCCTTATTCACAGACACACGGTGTCTGCTATAACTGCCTTTGTCACATAAAAAAGGTGTTAACACCGTGTTGAAGTCCTGATTTTCATAATTCAGTAACAAGATTTACAAGTCCAAGACCAGCAGCCATTAAAAAATATCCTGCACAAAATCTGTCCCTCTTCAGTTCTCTCTCTACGACTCAAAATATATGTTACTGATTTTATCACACCACTTAATTAGTACCACAAAGTTTTATAGCTGGTTCCAGTGACATTTTTAAATGTTTTTTAGTAGTACGGTAAATAATTGAAAGCTGTGCTTATTATATGGCTTTTTACAGTCTTTACCATTGCAGTGATTTACTATTTAAAGCTTTATTGCAACAATATACGGAGCAGTGTTAAGTCCCGTGGTACTCACAATATTCACTCCCCAACTGAGCCACTGGCTCAGCTGGAGATCAGTATTTAAACTGGAAGGACAGGATTTGCAAAGAACAGAAAACCTAGGTACAGAGAGGTCAATTTTATATCATGCAATTAAATAAAAATTGCTGCATTGTGTTTTCCCACAGTTTATGCACTTCTATAAACTGTACTCCCTGTTTCTCAAGTTTCAGCACTGCTCCTCTATGGAGTTGGAGACACTTCTGTAAACTTTGGTTTATTTGAGATTCAAATCCCTTTGTATTGCACATACCTCTTCCAGAACATATTAGTGCACTCAACCTGCAAAGCAGTTGTCAGCTCAGCATCTCTGTGCTGTGTCCCACCAACTGCTGGGCACAATTTGCTGGCACTTAGCCATCTTTCCTAGCTCTACTTTCCACAGGACAGAAAGATTTCCAGAAATGATCTCCTTTTTTTGGCAAATAACTATAGTCTTGCTTCTGAACAAGCACTTTTTGAAAGCTGAAATTGTAGAAGAGAGGCAGTTTCCTTTCCCCTCCCTGGAGGCTGTCCCAGTGCCCGTGACTGCCCTGCAGCCAGGAGTGAGGGAGGGAGAGGCAGCCCCTCACCTGCTGTGCTCAGACAGAGAAGGAAGACAAAAACCAGCAAATATGTACAGTCACTCTCCAGTTTTAACAGTTTTACCCACCAGGTTTGTAAAGGGCTCTCTATAGCCTTCTATACCCCCAAATACCAGAAGGAAAATTATAAGTGCTGCCCTGATGGCTCCTCTGGCTGCTCTTGTGCCTTCAGCATTGCTGCACACAGAGCAGTTGGTCCCAGCCTGCAGCACCCACTAGCACACCAGGAGGAGTTACTGCCACTGGCCTTCCCTGCAATACCCCCTCCATGGTTTTTTCTCTCTTGATGACACCTTTTGTGGACAAATTTTCTATTCTTAATGTTCATACAGTTGTCCTGTGCCAGGCTGCCAACCCTGCCCTTGGGTCCTCAACAGCAGAAGTGGAACAGGGAAACTCAAACGTTCAGCACAACCCTAGTGCAGCCTTCCAGCTGAGCCAACAGTGGTTCCTCTTAATTACAGGATTTCAGGATTACTTTAAAACACTCCACCCATTTTGTGTGAGCCTTTGCTGAGAGATTCTGGCAATCTGGGTCTTTATGCCAGACTCCACAGCAGCGGCACGTCCACAGCCCTGCCTCCTAGGTCACTCACTCCCAAGGGCACACCTTGGGAAACTCAGGGCTGGGTTTGACCCACACCACTCCATGTGCACAGGGCACAAGGATAAAACCCAGGTTCTCACTGCAGCATTCACATGTGGGCTGGTGCTTTTCCTCGCTGCATTGTGAATTTCTGAATTTATGAAATTCCAATTAGGAAAATATTGTTCAGCACAGACTTAGTTTGGCATGCTTATGCTCAGAGTGCAGAGGCTTGAGCCAGTACTAAAAAAAGAAGTCTAGAGGCCTTTAAAAACTGAGTTCCCATTACTTTTCTGACTTCCAGACAAAAGTGACAGCTTTTGACACCTTTGAAAAATTCAAAAATCTGTAATTATTGCTCATCATATGGCGACTAGCAGGCCTATGACATTGCATAATCATCTGAATTTAAGATTTTATAATTTGATTTTCCACCAGAGGTATACCACCAAATTAAATGTGTTAATAGACATACCAAATGCCTAATAGCAATTCCATCTGCTTTTATAGATGAAGAGATGACACTGACAACCTAATTTTGTAAATGCTTAGAGTAATTGAAATATAAAATACAAATCATATTTTTAGATTTTTGTATCTAGATATACCCTTTTAATTCAGGTTTAAAAAGAGGATGCCATATTCCTGCCTGATTATCTTGCAGAGAGACAAAAATTTAATATTCTAGAAATGCGACATGTAAAAAAAATTACCGTTAAAATGTCCAGAATAAATGCCATTAATTTTTATAGTAGAGTTTTCTTGGTTGGAGTTTTTTCTATGTAAGTGTGTAACCAGTGGGATTTGGAAGGTCCTGGCTTGCTAAAATGACGTGTTCTTTTTATTTATGGTAAGTTCTGAAAAGAAGGATCATACAATCAGCTTTATGACTTTCTCCACTGCTTCTTAAAACTACTGCCATGGGCAATTCTGTCAAAATCAGAATTTTTTTAGTTTCTGAGAAAACAGAGAGCTGTTCCCTTCAGACTGAATGTTTTCACTCTTGTTAGAAAACCTCAGAGTTTTAAACATCCAGGAGCTTGAGCAAAAGGCCTGGTAAATCTGTGTGCAGCCAGCCCAGCCTCACCCCAGCACTGAATAACAAACTCTGCAGACTGAGATCAAGGTGCTTTTCTTCAAAAGATTTTGAGAGGAACTTTTCTTTTTTTTTTTTTCAGATTATACAGAAAAGCAAAAGAAAACCTCAGTTATTCTAAAATGTAAATTATACTCCTTCCTCAGTAATTGCCCACAGTCGCTTTCCATCACAGTTTTAATCTCTAAGCATTAGTTAAATCCTACATTCAAGAAAAAGGGGAAGGACTCATCCAGGAACAGAATTCCGAATTCTTTATATCGGTGTTCAGTACTTCTTCCACATCCTCCCTCCCTTCATCCCTCCACTAATGCAATCGGCTATTTATTGCATCATCTTTACCCTCTACATCTCCTAACTTCCAGCTCAATCCACCTCCATGGCCAAGGGAACGTCCCCACCCGTCCCACTCTGACAGCCCCAGCTCTTCCTGAGGGGAAGTTGCACCATCTGTAAACACCAAGGAAAGTATCAAATCATGGGAGAGTCATTCCTTATTCACCACATAACAGATACAGCTCTCAGCCAACACACTTCAGATATCTAAAGTTCTTCATAGCCAAGTATTTCCGAGCTTTTTCTGCTGTCCTCATTTTAGAAGAGAAAGATATGTTGAGATTCATTGTTACTCATCGTTTACAGGGAAAAGAAATCTCAAATATATAAACGATTAAATAATTTTATTTCCCTAATGTGTAAATCTAGGGCCAGCAAAAGTTCATGGCAACTTTTAAGTATTTCTTGAAAGCATTAAACAAGTTGAAGTGTTTTATATTTACTTTCTGAAGAGGAAAAATTCTTTCCCCTCAGCATTTAATCACCTCTAAGAGGAGGTAAAACTATTTGCTAAAGAGCACCGAGATCAACATTACAGAGCCCAACACAGTGTAAACAGGATCATTTATAAAGCACTAACATGATAATACTCAGATCCACGCTAGAAAAATCAGGGGGAAATGTGCGGAGTCAGCTTGTGGCTGCTGGTGTGCTGCCAGCCTGGCCACAGCACCGGCAGGAGACGGTCACTGCACTTCTGAGCACAGCAGCCCTGGTGTTATTCCTGCTGAACCCTGTGATCTCTGTGAACTGGGCCTCATGTGAGGCTTGAAGCCCTCACTTGAGAATCAGTCCCACCCTAACATGAAAATAAAAGACAGATGTTTCATTTTGTTTTGTTCTTCTGCTGAAAACATCCAGGTTTATTATTTAAAGATGACTCTGAAGAGCCATTGACTTCTCATAACCCATTCTTCTGCAGAAAGATCAAAGCACTGTCACCACAGCCATGTCATGCAGCCAGGCAGCACGTACTTCTTGGGGAGCTCCAATAGATGACATGTGACTGCCCTCACGTCCCTTAATGTAACGGAGATTAAACCTGTGGCAGCTTTTCTAAGGAAGCAAAGCATGATGGGCCAGGCTGTGTTCAAAGCAGACATTAATTTGTGTATAAAGCCAAGATTAAAGTTACTCAAAAGTGCATTAGGACTGATCTTCACACCTTGGCTAGTACAGAGAGCTGGGCAACTTTTTTCACAAGAAATAGCTGCAGAAGGAAAGATAATAAGGCTACCAGATACAAATTCAGTCTTTCACATTGTCGCCGATCTGTATGTTGCTGTATGATTTCATTTGATTAGAAATTTAGGCAGACAGAAGCTAGCTATGACAGCTGGCAGTGCAAATAACCTTTCTTCCCCCCTTTTTAAAGGGAATAATTTTTCGTCTCCCTGGAGAGACTGAATTCTCTCTGCTGAAAAAATGCATGTATTCATTTTGTATGAAACACCAAATAACTGGTTTACCTTTGGACTGGCCTAATGTTCACTTTTTATTTCTTTGTACTCAAATTGCCTTGTCTTCACAAAACTGGAACCACTCTTCCTTTCAAAATGCACTGCCTATATTTGTGACATAAAACAAATAAAAGCAGCCTGGATTTATTGAGACATGCCCATTCTTCACCTTGCCTGATAAGGTGAGCTGATCCAATGAGATGCTGACTTTCCGGTTATAACTTGTATCTCTTGTGGAATTAGGACTACAAATATTGTGTGGATTGTATCTCCCTGACAAAGTCTACATTCCAAAGAATATAGGATGCTCAAAATGGCAATAACAAGCTAAGGTAAAGGAAATTTTAAGATATTTAGTCTTACAAGATTACGTTTTTGTAACACTGAGAACTGCAGTGCCTTGAGCCCAGGAATGTCCTGCTGCTGCCAATGTTGCAGTTGATAGGAGACTGGACAATAGGAGGTAATCCTATTTTAAAAGACAAATAAACAAACCAATCAAACACAGTACTGCAGACACCCTCCATTCTTACACTAAAACTATCTACTAACACAGGCAAATTCCCCATATTACGCAGGAGGCACCAAGCAGTTTAGATAAAGGGTGGGTTTATCATTACCATTTCCCAAAGCAGCAGCTTCAGAGGCACTGAAAGGAGTTCCACATGAGAGCAAACCCCTGTGTGTTCCTTGGGGGTAAGGTAAAGCACATGACTGGGAGCACAGTCTCTTGATTTTCATCCATTTTTGGAGCCCAGTATTTTAAACCACTGAAAGACAAATAAAGTGGAGGGCACTCATAAAAGGCAGATAAAAACAAAACATCCACGCCCTCATCTGTGACAAGAGAAATGTACAGGAAGATTCCTCTGAGCTCCTTTGAAACATGCAGTCATGCAAGGCTGGCTCTTGGTCTTGCACAAACTGGAGTTTTGGAGCTCCTGGGCTTAATATGAAGACCAGTGGCAAAAATAACACACAAAGAAAAAAACCTGTCTTCTGGTTTCTATGTATCTGTCTCTCACAAACTCAAATTTCTATCAAACTGTTTAGACTAATAAATCTTGCAATGAGTGGATTTCTCAGCAGTGGCACCATTAGCTGTTGCCCGATGTTACGATCTCTCTACTGCTGCTGTGCAATCCCCTGTCCAAGAGCAAAATACCCCCACTGAGCAGTAATATGTTTTCCAAGAAATTCAGCTCTACAAAACTTCCCTGTTCCTATTCTCTCTTCACATTTCAATGGCTACAAGTCCCAAAGTACTGAGCATTTTTACCTGTGATTACTCCAATCAGTTTTTTTCTTAACTGCCTTTGGGTGAAAAAAGTGCACAGAATTCTGCTGTGCTTGATTATTAGTGCATGGATAGATCTGCTCTAACTATGCCGAATATCTTGCAACCTCTGTCTTTCTTTTTCAATCTAAATTTAATTTCTCATGGGATTAAGGGCATTTCATCGTTTTTATTTATAACTTGCTTTCTCAAGCTTTCCTTTGGATAGGACTTGCAGAGAATGGCCAAAAAAAAAAAGGTCGAGGTGGGTGGGAAGCATTCTCAGGCTCTGCTAAAAATTAGATTTATGTGAAGAAGTTTGTTACTACATTATATTATATTACCATGCCAGACAGAAAACAGCCATATTCCATATGGTTCACTGTTGAGTGTTTGTTTGCAAATTTGTTTTGGATTTGAGAACAAGCTGCAGTAGTGCTTTGCACAAACCCAGCTGAATATCTACACCTAGGGACACTGAGATGAGTGATGTGTTTAGGAATTACAGCTGCTGCTGTAGCCCCACAGGTTAGCAAGGAAACATCCACTGAAATGCTGGCTGGTAACTGCAGCAGGTCAGGGAACAAAAAAAGGTTAGATCATAAACTAACAGAACTCCCTGAAAAATAAAAATTGCATTCGTCTTCTCCTGACCTTAAGATGTGAGATGCTTGAGAATGCGAAACTCCAATCTCTTGGAGTAGATAAAATGATCTGATGAACAGTATGTGCTCAGCCTCCTGCCAGGCGGGATTACTTTTTCTCCTCTGTTTAAACTATATGTGCAACATTTGCAGCCACACTGTTTGCAGAGGGATTTCAGAAACTACTTTATTCTAAAAAAGCTGTATCTCTTCCAGATAGGTACTTGAAATTCAAATGCAACTACACCAGCAGATCTTCACCTGGTGTTAAGTAACTACCTGAGAATTCGCTCTCTGTTTTTTAGCAATTGAGATTGTCACTTGATCAAGGAAATTATCCCTTCTGAGAAACCAGAACTTTGGAATAATTCCTCTGATTTTGTCCCCTTCTGTTATGTAGAAGTCATCATACCTTCATTTGGGAGTGTCACAGCACGTAATTAAATCTTAAAATTGTGTGGCAAATGCAGAGGCTGTGAAAATTTGGACCAATGAACACCACCAGATTGCAATACTACTCACTCTCCATTTTCTTGTATGCCCTGTACAGAAATCTTGAACAGTGATAGTGGATTTTATTAACGACACTGTTCTGGCGATCAACCACCACATTGTGGGCTTGAAAAGTGACCCCCTTCAGTACTGGAAGAGGACATTGCTCTTCCATCAGCAATTCAAAGCTTGTGTCTTCTGTAACATATTGAGCTCTTTACGTCAAGCAGCTTCTTAGCAGTCAAATCCTTTCACCAGCAAGGTCTCAACTGGAAAGTTTAATAAACTTGGGGAGTTACAGCTTCAGCGGGTCTGAAGCAGTAATGTAGGAGATTCCTGATGTGCTTGATATATTTCCCCCCACTGATACTGGAGCTATTCAACTGGAAAGTCATAAAATAACATAAAATAAAGCACTCGAGCAGAAATTATTCAGTCATTAACACCACAGACACTCAGACATTAAATCTCTCCCACCAAATGCACAGCAGAGCCATCACAGCCAGAGCTCTCCATGTTTGTGGAGACCTGACAACCCCATGGATTCTGTCTTGGGGCCTTGGTACATATGCTAGGGATATTTCCGTAAATCACAGGGATTTGCCACAAGGTTTACCTAGAATGTGAAATCACGTTATTATTTTGGTATCAGCACCACTGTCTGCTTTGTTTTACTAACCCTTATGCCCCAGATGCAGGTTCCAGGAAAGGCACTTACAGTATCTTTATAGTACAAAATAAATTCAGCTTCATCTTAACAGCTTGATAAGAACTCTTCAGTGCTCTGGAACCTGAGCTTGTGCAAAGCATAGAGCCCTTCTCTAGTGGAATCCCTTCATCCAGCATCCCTCAATCACTGCTGCTAGCAGATTCAGAACATGAGAGACAGCAATGAAGGAATTCATCGCCATGAAGAAATGTCAGTTTACCGAGATGAGAATCAGGGCCCTGAAGGAAAAAAACCAATATATCATCACCTTGCAGTCACTTCACTCTTTTGTTCTAACGCAGAGGTTTGCAAAATACTAAATAAATCAGAATGAGAAATGATTGCTGTGAAGATGATGCAAGGACAATGACGAATTGAGCCCAAGCCTGAGGGGGAAAGACTTAAGGAAAGTATGAAGCACTGAAGCAATGAGGAAAATTGGAGGAGTAGAGAGTCCATGTAGGAGCCACGGGAATAAAGGAGGTTTTATAGCAGGAGAGACAGACCTCTGAACCTCTCACAATCCTTTATTTCGTACAGCTTTGTTTATTATAGCATCTTTCTTTCCTAAGGCTGGAGCTTAAGACTTTGATTTATATTTCACAGCTAATTTTTTTTTTCTGACCTTGAAACACAGGAAAAAAACTGGAAAGATTTTTCAAAACAACTGCAGGGAAGCTGTAATGCAGCCTTTGCTTACCTCCTCCAGGGCTGGAGGTATTTCAGGCTCCAAAGGCAGCACAAACATGAGATGTTCCAGGCCCTGTCACTCTGGCTGGTGTGAGACACTGCTCTTCGCTGAGTGGCTGAGAAAAGTATTGGCACAGTGTCAAAAAGCCTACGCAGGGTTAGCATCAGAATTCAAAACTGCCTGTGCAGGCACCAAAAAATTCCAAGTGAAGTTATCATATTAAGGCAACCTGACTTTTTTCTCCCCTCAAATTAATCACAAGGCTTGTGCTGATTGTTGAGGATTGGGCTATTAAAAGAAAGGGTCTGAACTGAGGGATGCAAGCCCATGAGAGACTTCCCAACCCCTTCCTTCCAAAAGTTGAATCAAACATGTGGGCAAAAGGACACGAGGGAGACTGGAACATCCATCCCCACACCAAATCCATTCTGCAGTGACCACATCAGCAGAATCTTCACTGCTTTAAAAACCTGGCTGGGTTAAATGGGTAACTATGGGGAAGCAGGCTGGTGTCTTGTGCCACCAGTCTGGGTATTTCACACCACAGTTTCACATCCATCCCACCAAACTTCAGGGACCTAAAGAGCATAATCAATGAAGGGAGTTAATCAATGAGCAGAGACAGGCATCTCTAGAGGGCCCAGCTAGAACCAGTCACCCTATTATCTGTAGGGGAGCACAGATTAAGTGTGCTCCAAGTTCCAGCTCCTCAGTGAAGTGTCTGAAGCTCAATGGAAGAAATTTCACCTAAGAGGCTTTCAAAGACTCTTAATGGTTACTGGAAGTAATCACAGATTTCAATGAGTATGAGTCAGGATTTAACTTCATCCTATTTTGGTAGTAAAAAAGTCAAATGCAGCCTTAAGCATTTAAGAAGAGAAAAAGAAGTCACAACCTAGATTTTTTTCTGAGATTGCAATCTCTTTCAGTTTATCAGAGAGAAAGCTTGTGATATTCCCTGTGAGAAACTTCAGTCCTGTCTTCAGAATTCTCCGTTCTCCCTCTTAAATACAAATCCAAGATCTGGATATCAACTTCAAAAAAAATAGTCTGCCAAAAAAGAAATTAAATTGTAGTTTTAATTTCTGGCAGGAGAACCCATACTTTTTTCCCTCAATTTTAATGTCAATGCAAGAGATTAAATAACATTCCCTTTCACAAACAATCAAATATTATTTCTTTTTCTTTTATGCCTTTTGTCAGCAGTGCCAACTTTTTTGAGTTACTGTTAAACGCAGTCATTGTAAACAGAGCGAAAATCCGTCTACTCCTATTATCTCACTGCACCATAAATTGCCTTGATAGTGAAATAACAGCAACAAGACTGCAGTGTTCTTGCTAACAATCCCTGCTGCGACTGAAGTGAGTAGGTCATGTACACAAAGCCAAGAGCAGGCTTTGGCCACAGCAAGGTGTTAAGGGATATATCAGTGAAATGAAAGCTGTCACTTACGCAGAGTCAGACATAGAGAGTTGCAGTTAAGTATCTGTATTACTGCAGCGCTGGAAAACCTTAGATCCAAACCCAAATTCCATTCTTCAATGTGGCAAATAAGTAGAGAACATAAAAATAGCTCAGTGAGACAAGAACTAAAGCCTGTTGTGGAACAGACAGGGCCCATAACCCAGGCAGACAGGAGATGCTGCCTCTGCAGGTCCGTGGGACAGGGAACGCTCAGATCACCGCCTGCCCACCCACTGCCAATCATGCCATACTTTTATGAAGGGGAGAAGAGGCTGGGAGGAGACTTTGGTTATGGAGAGCTCCTGCTGAGTGCAGGAAAACCTCCAAGGTACACCTCTCCACATTTAGCATCTGCACTTTTAAGGGTTTTAGCAGGGCCCAGGTGAAAGCTGGTGTCTCAAGAGTAATAGAAAGGATAATGGGGACGAGGAGAAGGGAGCAGTAGCCATGAGCAGTGCTGCAAATAGGAACAGCTCACTTATTCCTGTCGTGACTGGGAAGACAGAAGCAGTGATGGAATACAAAGAGTCAGTGACATGGGCAAGGGCACAGCTCAGAGAAAATCACCTTTCCAGAGGCTTCCCAACAGCTACAAGAAAGGCAGACCACAGCCACTAAGGTGAGGAAAAAAAATTGCTGCAGTAATTGAAACAGGACACAACAGCATTTCAGGCCCTGTATACATATATGAATGTGGGGGAGGGGGGAAGTATTTTGCAGCAGGAATCAGCAAGATTTAGACATTGGCCAAATAAAAGCATCTACATGAAATTCTTGGTCCGGGACAAGACTTCAACCACATAGAGAGCATTTTGTCCATACTGGTCTAGTAAAGCAGCAAGGTGGGAATACAGACTAACCTGTCTGCAGCTACATGGAGCTAAGACCTGGCAGCTCCAGAGCTCTGAAAAGGTGTCAGAAAAACAGAAATGTTCTCTTGAATGTAGGTCAGGTAGTGGGAGACATCAGCAGAAAGATGGAGCTGGATTTATGCTTGCAAATGGTGTTACCAAGACACAAGGTCTGGGTCACAGAGAGGACGAGGTGGGGAAGGGTCCTGGAGAAACCCCTCACAGCAGGAGGAGGGTGAGAGGGGTCTGCCTGACTGGGCACCTCAAAGAACAAGTGGTTTTCCATGGCCTGGATCCATTCCATCCTAGGAATGAAGCTTGGAGAACATAACCTTTGGGATCTATTTCAGATGTAGGTAGGTTTTAAAGACACATGGATAAATTCATTTTGAATTTAGGTATTTCACTGCTCCTTGCAAGTGCAAACAGCTTTCCTGAGAGCACTCCAGACTGCTGTACTCCCTCACGCAGCTTTTAATATCCAGGCAGAAACTGGAGTACAAAGTAGTCATAACCAGTGTTTCTCTCGCCAAAATCCCTGTGTCGCAAAGAAAGAAATTTGTCAGAAGCTGAAGTTACATGTATCATTCATTTCCATTTGTATCAATACTTGCTTCTGCAGGTTAGGAGTTGCTTCTGTTCCTACAGAGCAATGAAAAGCAGGCCAATAATGCCACCCACAGGTGCCCGCGTTTATTGCTGCCATGGATTTCAAGATGGGTTCTGTGATCCTGCAGTAAACTGGAATCTTGGTTCTAACTCAGTAGTGACACAGTCGCCTCTATATTCACCAGCACTAGAACTGCACTGCCTGTGCTTTTTCAGCACTGCTGGGTTAGAGAAGTCACAGGTTACTGTGCAGATGCCTTTTTTTCATTACAAAGAATTCATGGGGGGAAGAAACAAAACCTACACAGGTTACAAAATAGAAATTAAAAATAAATAAAGCCCTCCCATCTCAGTACTCAGTGATACGGAGATCTGGTGAAAGCATTTTAAGCAATTAAATCCACTTTTTAAATTAAAAACATACAACAAGTATTTTCTCACAATGTGCAGCTTACTTTATTTTGCCATTCCTATCTCAGAAGTCCTTCAATTATGATGACAAGGACTGTGATGATTTAAGAATTCTTCTTTACAGAATAAGACAAAAGACAACTAAGAGCTCAGTCTAAGGTATGACTGAAGCAGGGAGAGTTCTACTCACAGGTGCTGTACCTGTTCTCTTGTCCATTTTATTAAGAATCTTGATGTTGGAAACAACGTTTTCAGTAATTGTTACCTGAACATTAAAATAGGAACTTACGTTTAAGGTAAAAGGGATTAAAGGGTATTTATAGGTTTATTCTCCCTTTCTTACAGAGCCAGACTACAATCTCATGCAGAGGCTTGGGATCAGATCACTCTGCAAGGGAGGAGGAAATGTTTTCTCACACTGAGTTCTCTCAGAAGCAGGGTAGATGGGCCACTCAGGAGAGATAAAACCTTGGCACTCCGCACAGACTTATTACATCTCATGGCTAGAATTAATTTACATCCCCCAGCCAGATTCACAAGCGTGAACTCTGAATTCTGTGGGGCGTATGATGGCTCTGAATGATATAAATCCTTCGCATATGCTGTTTGTACGCCTCACAAAATGTCAACTCATCTGAATTCTCTAGGGTTTTCCATCAGTACTGACTGAGGCTGATGACATTGGTGCACTTACGGAAAATCTTGGAGTCAAAAACACAAAAGTAATGAGTAAATACAGGATTTCGTATTGCAAGTGTCTTGCTGAAAAATGGACTGGTCTTAGCAGTGTATTCACTACATGAAACATGATTTGTGTGAGTGAGATTATCTTCGGTGTCTGTATCTACTGAATAATTTAAGAAAATCAATAGGGGAAATTTTCTCTATTGAAAAATAAATTTGAGAACTGACTTGTGTGAAACAAATTTTCTATGAGAACTCATACATAAGCTCCTGCCCTTGATCTTGTGTTAGACATCTTATGTTCCATTTTTCTTACATACAGTTGAAGATACAGCACCTACATTCCAAGACAACATTATCTCAGCACAGTATTAATATCATCCTAGCTTACACATAGCAGTCTTTGTGTATTCATTGCATAATCATTAATTTATTTGAACTTATTTCTTGCACAGAACATAATCAGTAGAGGCGAGATTCAAAATAAATTAGAGACACGGAGGTAAAAAATTAAACTGTTCCATCCTAAGCTCTTACTAGACACATGAAAATTCATTGATGAAGTTCATCAATACTCTTATTTAAAGACTTGGAGCTCTGGAGGAGCCATTGTCATGCTATTCCTGCTGGCACTAGAGGTAAGAAGTTATTTCTGAAACCTAAGTGCTCTCCAAAGGTTCCCCCAAGTTATCCAGCCTCATTAAAATCAAAGGCATTATCTACTGTCCTTAAATATTTGAAGGAAAACACCCACCTAAGGTATTTAGGTAAATGGATTTTTTTCCTCATTAAAACTGATATTTAAATACTTAAAACCTTATCTTAATTACATAAAAGATAACATACCTACCTCTCACCCTCCCAGCCCCGTGGGACAAAGCCCATTTAGAGTGATTCTAGGGAGGTGACAGCAGGTCCTGTCGCTGGAGCAGGGCTGCGCTCCCAGCAGCAGCCCCAGACAAACGTCCCCCGGCCCATAGGGCGCCCACAGGCAGGATTTAAGCAGAACAAGGAGCTGAATCTGGCTTTCTCACTAAAAATATTTATTGAAGAGTAATAAATGGTAATGATTTTGAACAGGTACAAGAGACCAGAGCCCTAATTTTGTTCTGTGCCCATTGAAGAGGCTCTGCTGTAACAGCAGCTGCAGGGGTTTGAAACAATTGCACAACACTTGTGACACAGAGCCAGCCAAGGAGTCCAGCTCAACCAATTTGACCTGCCCCCAAAATAAATATGGTTATCTACATTTCTTTTGATGCAGTCATTAAAAGCAAAACCTTATTCAGTTTAAAGATCCACTGACAACACAAGACCATTCAAACAGTTCTCCATCAGAAGTACTGCATTTGTTGTCATACTAGTGCCACAAAGGATTTCACCAAGCAGGAAATAACACATCTCATGATAAATAAAACCAAAACACGGTCCAGGCAAATTTATGGAAATCATCACTCACAAGCAAGTGTGATAAAAAGACATCAAGCTAACTTCAGAAGCAGTGAGAGATCTGACCCTCAGTAAAGTCCTTTCCAAGGCCACAGTTATCTGGGTGATCTCGAGGACACCTTATCTGCCATCAGGACTGGACTGTGCTGATGTGAGCCCCTGCAAATGTGGGGGCTTTGCTTCATTGTTCTGTCACTGAGCAAGGGTCAGCCCCCACAGGCTGCTTCATTTTTGCCTCCGTCCATCATAACAGCTCCATTTCCTGACTGGCTAACGAAGATGCTTTTCTTGGGGAAAACACCGGAGAGCAAATGCTGATCCATTGGGCAGTCTGCGTGGTGATAGAGCCTGTCAAAGTGAGTTTGTGACTGGAGAGACTGGAAAAGCAAGTGCATCTGTAAATACAGCCAGACCTCCTGAATATGGACAGCAATTCTCCAGGGAATGATGTTATCCTCACGGGAGACAAAAGCATGGGAACAATAGCTCCCTCCACAGAAAGCCTTTCTGGATGTGGCTCTTGACACATTGTGGTAAGGGGGTGCTAAAAAAGGCCCTATTATTAAATATCCCAGACCCCACTGAAAGCAGTTTTACACAGAGCTCTCTCACCTACTCAGAGTTTTCCTGTCCTCTGGACACAGCCTGCACCCAATCAACAAGTCAACATGGCTTGGGAGTTCATTACTCTTACATGGGAGAAGAGAGGAGCAATGCAAGACAGAAATTTGAAGGACTTAAAAAGAGTGCCCATCGGTTAAATTTTTTAAGATTTTCAGAAAATCAATTGCAACAGTGCCTGGAAGTGGGCACGCAGTAATGATGTTTCACAAATATACCCTTTAGCCATATTTACAGCTAAAATCCTCACAAATCTAAAAAAACAGCACACTGCAATGTAGGAACACCATCCCCTCTGTGCCACATTTAACTGCAGACATATCATCGCAAGTAGTAAAGGCTGTGCAAGGGGAAAATCTCACAACATGAAACAAGAGCTTTCCACGAATGCTGGCAGAAGAGAACTCTTCAGAAAAGCAATAATTAATTCCTTCCAGAAATCTGCATATTGATACCGTTTCCTTTGGGTTCAGTGAAAACAGTACAAAGAAAAATAAATATATTTATAAATACACCGAAAGTTTGCTCGGGAGAGGTTGTGAGGCCCTTCTCTGTGGTGTTGACGGCACTCACACATGCCCAGACTGATCCAGGGGAAGAGCAGAGCAGGGGCTCACTGGAGGAAGGCCAGGCAGCACCAGTGCAAGCACAGTGTCACAGGAGACAGGGTTGCCAATCTTTCAGCGAGCTCAGAGACCCACTTGCTCGCTCTCTATTACGTATCAAGTGCCCACACTCTCCAAAGGTTCACAATCAGAGTTTAAAAAAACCTTACTTTATCTTCCAAATATTAGAACTAAAGCCACTACAGTTAAGCTACAATTTTCCGTGTTTTCTTCACTGGAGCCTTGCTTTGACACAGCTCCTCACCTACACTGTCCCCACACAGTTCTTGAGCTGGTTCTTCAGATGGGACCGAAGCCGAACCAGGCCGCAGGGTAAAGACGGGGAGTTCAAAGCGACCACTACATTTGGCCACTTATTGTTCAGTCAGATGAGCTCAGCTCACAGACACAGAACACTCCATGAACCGCCACAGCCTTCAAAGCAGAACCTTGCCAAAATCACTGTGCAGAAGAGAGCCAGCAGGACACCACAGGAATGTAATGCAAATATTTACAGTGAAGTATTTTAGATGTACGACAGGGATCCTATCTTGGACCCATACCAACTCCACAAGGAATCAAGCACTTTTCACTAGCCAGGAAAACCTGAAGGACTACATTGCTGATACACTTTGCTACATTGAAAGAGAATTGCAAATGTTGTTATTTGCTCCACCAGAATATCAAAAAGGAAACACAACCAGAGCTCCAATGATACAAATACAAAGAGGTATATATACCTTGGCAGGTATCCAGCAGGGGTGTAGCTTGGATTCATTCACAGAGAGGCAACAGCAGAAAAGTTAGAGTACAAATTATTTTTCCAATTATTCATAAACCAGTAAAGTGATGTTTGGGGGAAAAAAATAAAAAAGTTTTCTTCTGCAAACACAGAAGAAACACATGACATGGCTGGCACCACATTACCCATAAAGCACAAATATTGAGTCTGCCGCCTCTGCCAAGCCCACACAGCAGCTCCCAGAAGCACAAAGTCAGTAAGTAGCAGGAAACGATGACAACATGAAGGCAACAGGTCAGAAACAAACATTCTATTGCTGGTCTAGAGGCTGGTTTGCTACCCCCAGCCCTCACAGCCAGCCTGTGGGAGTGCTTTCACTCGAGCACATGGCAATGAGCTATGCTTCCATCCACCATGCTGGCTTAAATACACCTAGAGAACCTTAAACAATAACAGTTTTCCTACTGCCTCTTAGGAAGAGCTCTTTCTGAGTCCACTACAGCAGCTGACTGCACTGACAGCCTTCCTTATGAGCCCCACGTGAGTTCAGGCCTGCTCATGTGGCCCCTTCCTTTCCTTCCAAAGTCTGGCCCCCACCACACCTGGGACACACAGCCAGGTGTTGCTTGATAAAGTCATGTCTCTAGACCGTAATTTTGACCTCCTTGATGATAAGGTGAGGTGGCCTGAGCTGATCATCAAAACTGAAGTGCTGTTAATGAAATGAAGGAAATGTTTGTGCATTACTGCTCTAGTTTAGGGGCTGGCAGTAACGATGCAAGGTAACAAGAAAAGAAGTATTTTACAGGCAGCTACAAATGGTGGTGGACTCAATGAAAACCTAAAAATCTGGGGGATAGATTTGTCCCTAGTAAGAATAAAAAGGGAGAAAATAGCCTGTCCTATCAAGTGTCCTTGATGTCTGTATACTAATGCAAGAGTAAATAACCACAATCCTGATTAAAAACAGAGGATGCTGATTCAAATGGGAAAGGTGAAGTGCTTTGATGTGTGTTTTAGCCCTGTGAACAGAAAGGCTGAAGAAACAGCAGGATCACTAGTGATTTTTTTTGGAGTGGGAAGATGAACCAGGTGGCCTCTCCCTTGCCCTGTCTTTGAATAGAGTGGGTTTATGTAGTGCCTGGACTTTTTAGTGCTCAGCCATCTGAAAAAGACCAAAACAAACAGTACATAAGCACAAAGCTTTGGGGCATTCTATAGTCTTTATGGCATTATGCACACAGAGAGGTTTGGTTCAACAATTCTTTCTATTTGGGAACATTTGCACTCTGGACAAGCAGACGTTCAGTGCCACCTTTGTCACTTCTGTCTTCTCTTGCTATTCATAGAATAGTATCAAATCTTATAAAATTTGCTTTCACTTTTATGAGTTTGAACTTGTCATTCTAATAAAAATATCTGTCCACCCTTGTATTAAACCACAACTAAAGTTTTCTGAGATGCTTAGATAAAGCAGTCATTACTTTTATCATCACCCCTCCTTTCCCAAACAAGCGTGGCTAATCTTTTCAAAGCAAGCATGCCTAATCTTTCCTGGCTCTCTTCAAGGCACTGCATTATCATGACCCAATTATTCCCTAAAAAGATAGTTGGGAAATTTCTATCAGGATGATTTGCTCACAGAAAATGCAGCTAGCACAAAGACAGGGATGCCTTCTTATCACTTAGTATGGTTTTCTATGGAGAAAATTCAGATTAAATATTTCCTGGTCTATCAGCTAGATGAGATCTTGTTTGTTGCCCCATTCTTTCCTAATTGGTTAAGCAGAGAGCTACATTAACCCGAGGTGTGTTGGTCATGGCTGGGAATTGCAGGTCATGTATTTAATTTCCACAGGGCAGAAGACTGTATTAGTTTTCATTTTCTGACTTTTACTTTGATCTCCCCAGGTAAAAAAAAGTAAATTTCACTTAACTCCTTCAAGTCAACTGAAGAGAAAAAGAATAAGCAATCTGTGCTGTTCATTTCTGCACTTCTGCACCAGCCTGAAGGCTCTAGGCATAGGGTGGGACCCCATCTCACTGGTCTGTCCCAGGAAAAAAAAGTCTTATCCACTGACAGGACAGGATTTACAAGACCTAAGTAAAGCTTTGACTAATTCTAGCTGCTTGGAGGGGTCTGAAAGCTTTTCAAATTGCTGTGAGTATATCTGGGATTATTTCTCAGTTTCTTGTGTTCTGACATTAAACTAGGCATATTGCAAAAAACTGAATAAAAGCCACAAACACATAGATACCCTTCAAAAGTCCTGTCACCCCATCAGATTGCTGTGACATTAATGAAACTGCCTTCTGGAGATACTAGGAAGTTTGACATAAACCTGTCCAAACTCAAAACAAAATCTGGGTATGTTAAAGGTAATTTTTCCCATTTTGAAGGCATCAGCACAGCCTCCTGCCAGAGACCTATAGCTCTATGGCTCAGCCCCAGGGACTGCAGTGGTCCGTCTGTCACTGAAAAAAGAATGTACATTTATTCCTGAGCACTGAATGACAATTCACTTGGCTGAAATAATATTTCTTTTTATAACAGCTTAAAGGAAGGATGAAAAAGAAGAAGGAACCCAATGGTGCCACTTTGGAACGCTTATATTTTAATCAACCTCACAACGCTTCTTGTTGTACAACACAAAGAATGTTTAATCTCTCCTTGCTGGCACATTCCCTCCAGGGTTTTGCTGCTTACAATGGGAGATTTCACTTTTACCGTGGCGAAAACTCACACTGCAAGGCGCCTCTTTTACCCTGGATACATTTGGGAAACTATAAAGAATCAATGACTTCATGACATGAGGGAAAAAATAGGGGTTACAGTTGGAGAGATTTCATATATTTCCCATAAGTTTTGCTTCCCATGAATACCACCATCTCTAAAATATGTTTAACTTTGGTGTTGCAAATAAGTGCACGGTTTGTTTTAACTTTTTGATTAATATAAAGAACATAAACATACCAAAGCATTGAAATAAGATTTCCATAGTACTTGTTCTTCATAAATTTCCCAAAAATCTATGAATGTGTGCTGTCAAGGCACTCCAGGTAGAAAGGGAGGAGGCAACAGAGGACTTGGAGTGGAGTCACCAGCCAGCGCTGAGCTGTTTGTAGAACTGAATCAGCTTTTTCTTCTTTTTTTCATTTTGGTTTAAAGGAAAGTGAAACACTGAACATAACAAGTTTTTGCCTGGATATTTTCTAGAGCTCGGGCCAAATTCAACCTCTGAATTTTGGAAAATGTTTTTAGAAAGTTGCGATTCAAGAAATTCCCCTGCACTTCCAAATTTGTGCCACACTTTTAGACTGCTGGATGGAAACTCCCAAAATTATTTCATTTTGTTCACAGAGAGCCAGACAAGTGATTTCCATCTGAATGACTTTTCTGTAGCTGGGAGATGCAAACAGCAAACAAGAAGTGGAAGTGTGGACTGAAGCCAGCTCAGAGTGAAGCCACAGGTAGTGAGCAATGTGCGTGTCCTTCCACAGGAGCCACAGGCACCTTTTCTGTCTAGAGCAGTCCCTTGAAACACCATAAACACATCTGGTTACATAATTTTCTCTACTCACAACAGCTGTGTTTTCCACACTAAAGGACATTTCAGATCAGCATCTAGATTGAATCTCCAAAACCAGCCAAAGCCGAAAACAAGCTAAGCGCATATTTTCACTCTCTGCCAGGGCGGCATAAAAAGAGTATTACAGATAGAAGAGGAAACATGTTGACCTGTGTGAGAAGCTCCTGGTGATGTTAATGTAGAGGGTCTCAAGGGGTCCTAAGACTCTCACCTTTCCAAAACCGTCTTCCAGGTCAGAGATTGTGCCACTTGTCTGCCTGATGTGGGACACTCTTGCACTGAGAACAGCAAAAAAAACTGGGTGAAAGCAGCATTAGACACTCCAGGGAGTGAAATGTTCTGGCATCAACTGCTCAGGAAACATTTCTCCATGTGTCACAGGATGTCAAAACCAAGCATGCAACTTTCTAGCAGAGTACAAATGAAAAAACAGGTCACAATATAGGTCAAAAAAATAAATTTTTTATGCTGTCTAGTTTCTCATTCAGTATTTTGATGAACCCTGATTTGGATCCTTACAGAATAAAGAAGCCAGAGGTAGTAGATGGAAGAGGAAATGAGTTAGCAAAGCTCTCATTGTTCTGATAGGTGCTAGATAGTAAGCAATCCATCTTGGAGAAGCTTTGAGAGGCTGGAGAGTTTCCCCATCTGCTAGAGCTGTTTCTTAATCTTTATTTGGATATAAATGAAGAAGGCAGGTCACACTTCAGCTGGTGCTCCATTACCTTCTACATGATAGGTAATTTCTCTTATATGTGTTCTACAGTTGCTGCTGGGATCCATCTGTACACGCCTGCCTGAGAGCTGATGGTTCTTGCTGAGTTCCGAAGAGACCACAGCTCTGTGAAGAGTGGTGGATTTAGGGGATGCTCAGTAATTCAATCTTGCAGGCTTTCAATAGAAAATAATAGAGCAATGATAAAAGCAGCCAGTAATAAAATTACACTTATTTTTGGAAACCAAAGAATTGTACGGCTATGGAAAAGCAAGTAGCTTGCCAAGTGGGGGCACTCAGCCCACCATCCCTCTCCAAGACTTGGCCATCCTATAAAAAATGCCACTACCCCTTAATGACATATGCCAGGGCTTCGGGTCATTTTTGAGTAGAGAGTACATTTTTCTGGCCATATATCCTTCTTCTGCTTTGATGCAACAGCATGGTTTTCCCATCCCAGTCACTGGTGGCCAGCCTGGTAACTGCTGATGGTCTAATGGTACCTGGTGAGGGCTGCAGCCACCTCAGCAGATGAGTTAGGCAAGCACAGACTGCCGGGACCCGGGAGCAGTAAGAAGAAAAAGGGGTGTGGAAGTGGGAGCACAGAGCATACAATCACCTATTTTGACAGACTGGAGACAACCAGAGAAGTGAGTCCCCAAATCACCCCAGATAATTTAGGGCACTATAATGCTTTCCCTGAATTGGGCGGTTTGCGATTAACTCAACACAAAATGACTTCTGCCCTGACCATCTTTTCTCTTCTGCTGGAGAGAACTGCTTGGCAGCTTTCAAAAGAAGGAAAACCCTGTAGCTGAAGCAAAACACATGGGTGGACATGCAGTTGCAATAAAACCACAGAGAATGGCGAAAATGAGAATCATCTCATGCAGGACTTAGAAATGGAATAATCAGGTTATTTTTAGAAGACGGAAATGAATATATGACTCCAGGGATGAGGAAAAATACAGCAAGTGACAGCACATGCAGTTCAACATATTCCATTGCTATTAAAAATAAAGAAAAAAAAGGTAATGAAAAGAAGCACTTTGAGAAAGAGACAGTGTTATCCTTAGTTATGTATTCTGCCTTCTGCATAACCCATGGTAATAAGACATGTGACGATGTAATTTGCTGCAGAATTGCTGGTCATTTTCTACTGCCATTAAGATGCAAAAGGAAAGCTTCTCCGCCTCTCACGTGGACACTCAATTTTTCCTTCTTAGCATTTTCAGCCAATGTACACTAACAGTCTATTAGACGGGCATTTTCTTTGCCCTGAGGATGGAAAAATTGAATTCATTGCTCTGAGAAAGTAGGGAGCAGGTATTCATTATCATAAGGTGAATTTGTAAAGTTCTGGTTGTTTCAGCTCTTCCCCTTCATTTTTCAGCTGACTCAAAATCCCTCACATCTTATGCCATTGCATGGAGCACATCATTCAAGATTATTATCCATGGCCAAGACGACACTTAATATTGAATATTAGCAGCCAAAAGTGAATGACCACTTGAGAAAGCATTCCCCACTTGCGCTTTGTGACTTGCAACACGAAGTTTTTCAATGAACTACATCTCTTTTCACTCGGAATTGTTCTAACACAGTCACTGTTGTACCTTTCGACCAGGATGAAAGCAGTGATCATAACTTCGAAGCACCTAAAGACCTCAGGTTAGAGGACCAGACTTTCTACAATAGTAAAGTACAGTAACTACACCTATCTTAACATCCCCAGTGTGCTGATTTGATCCCGTAATCAGGCTTGTAGGAATAACGTCCCTGCAAAGTGTATGTAGCTACTGCTGGATAGTGGGTGGCCAGAGTGGTAGAGATGGCAATTGGTGCTGGTATAGGGCTCTGAAATAGAAACTTGGATAATTATACGTCTTTTCCCACTCCCTTGTCAAAAACCATTTATTTTGCTTTTCAGCACAAGGAATTTCAGATGAGCACACACCACTCTGAGAACACCCAAGCGTTTCTGCTCAAAGTTCTCTAAGGTCAGAAGCAGGGCAGCAAGCACTGGGCTAGCTGGGTCAGCTCTGAGCCCTCAGTGCTGAGCTTCTGGAAGTTTTCTGTTCTGAGCAGAGACTGTCCATTTTTAATCTATCCCAGCGGTACTCTAGCGCTGGCAATGGAACTTGACTATCCTAAACATAAAACACGGCTTGGTTAAGTCCCACATGCACATTCTTTTCAGATTCCTACCATCAAATATCCCACTCGTCTGCAATGGCCTCGTTGGCTTCTTCTTCGGAGTGGATTTCCCTGCTGCTTGGCATTTAAACTCACCTTGCCCTCCTAAGTGCACAAACAGTAAGAAATAAGTGAGCCAGAATAAAACAGATATGTTGCTGTTTTGTTGGCTTTCTCTGCACTCCTAGAAAATGTGTTTATATATAACATTGAGAAATCCAACGAATGATGAATAAATACTTGAAAAAAAATGGTTTGGATTGTACTAGCCACCTACTTCCCCGACTTAGAAAGAGCAGGAAAATCCTCCCATCCATAGTTTTTAGGCTGATAGTTCTGAAAATAAAGTGGGATGCAATATTCAAAATCAGTGCAGGCTGCAGCATTCAGCTTACATCAATTACTGTGTATTTCACATGCTTCATTCTCTCTTCATGAAAAGGCTGAAAGTTTTTATGAGGTAAAAACCCAGTTCCAGTGACCAAATATGTATGAAGGAGGAAACGCGGAGTCTTTTGTCCTTGCTGAAGGATCCTTGAGACTGCAGTGATTTTGCAACAGCAAAACTTCTGTCCCACAGAAAACTGACGCAGGTATGAATCACTGAGGAGAAGCTATCCTCACTGTCGGAAAGCTGAGAGAGCAGAAATCATCTTGGTGATGATGCTGGTATAGGAAGGAAATGGAAGAGTCACTGTCTTCAGTCAGATACTGAAGATGCTGTAATTTGAGTTACTGACATGTTAAATGGTCTCTCACGGTTTCCTCATCTCAAGCAAGGTTTGATTGAAAATTAGTGACCTGAAATCGTTGTCATTACTTTACAGGAACTTATTGGTTTTTTCTCTCTTGAGACAGTAGGCAGATGGTAATTGCTTCCTAGAATATTTCTCAGCCGAACAGCAGTGAAAAACACTCTTCTCACCTCAGAAAATCCCAAAGCACATTACAAACTACCTGGACAAAGAGAACAGATGAGTTTTCCTTGGATCTGGCAGGAGCCATGCAACAGCCACCCTCATCATGGAAAAGGTGTTCTTGGCTAATGGAAAATTATCATACCTGGCTTTCCACCCCAGCTGTCTCCTACCTTCACTCAAATTATCAGTAGGGATCATCTTCTTCATTAAATAATTACTTGCAAAATGTCCCATCCAAATACAAACAAAGCAGACTCTGAGTATGAAGGGTGGGTGTGCAATAAGGGGTGGCTAAAAAAAGGCAGAGAGTATTTCATGTTCTCTAAGTTCTCCATTGCTCCACTGGGTCTAGTACCCCTAGCACACACTGTGTATTCTCTCTTGCAGCCAGAATTTGCTAGGTGCAAAAAGCACAATTTTCCCCCGGATGTGGTTTCTGGCCGTGTGGGAGAGGAGTCCATTTCAGGTTCTTGCTGCCAAGCTCTGTAGCATTTCACATAACACATGCACCATAACAAGAACAAAAATATCCACAGTGATCAAATACTATCACACAGTAGCATTAACATATATCAATGTGCAGTCCCATCTATGCCCTTTGTAAAAATGTGGTATTCAAAATCCCTCCGTGTTGGCTTTACTGGCAGGTATTTTAGATAGAACATGAGAGGAATCATGGCAAGGAATTAAGAGGGGTCTGTACTCACGGCAGGTGAAAAAAAATTCAGTGGTATAGAAATTATTTGTTTTAAGCTCAGCAAACGGACCGAATTTACAGCTCTAAATCAGTGTTTACCGGGTTGAAAAATGGATTCTCACAGGAGAGCATTTACTATCAAACAAAATTTTATCTGAATCAGCAAGGGTCAGCTGTTGAATTATGGCTCTAAGGGAAAGTCTTTTCTTTCTGTCACCTCCTTAGTCAATGATCATTCAACCAAGGAGTGAATGTGTTATTATTGGTCCAAAAAATCCTGTGACGTGAAAAGAGCCACCTTCTCCCCATCACATCTAGACTTTGGAACCCATTTCGGGCATCCTCAGAGAGTGTAGATGAAAAATCTGCCTTCAGCTAAAGGAAGGCAGGTTAGTAACTTGCAGGATACTTATTTCTAGAATCAAAGCCATGGCTACAACAAAACAATTGACGAAAGGAGAGATGCACAGTGGAGACATATTGAAAATTTCTACTAATCTCTTCCAAGGTGGCACTGAAGGGCCACATCCGTGCCCAGGATAGAAAAAGAACAACGTATTAGGAGATAGGAAGAGCCTGTGGAGATCACCAGCATATTTGGGAGATAAATGTCAATCTGTTCGGGGTGGTGTGAATTGCAGAGCCACCTCAGGTGGTTCGCTGCATCACTTCCTCCATAAAGCAGTACTTAGTAAAAAACATATTATTTCAATTTTCTTGTGTGCCGTTCTTTTTGTGCAGACCCCACAGTCTTCCTTCACTGGAAGCTTCTACTTGAAAAGTCTCCTTTGCCATGTCTCAGACTCGGGATATTCTAAACTGGCATAGAAAAAAAAAAAAGCTATTTTTTAAATAACTTATTTCCTGCAGTTATAAACTCCCAAAATTTCATTTCCCTACCACCTACAGATATGTGTGCATCGCTTTGTTCTGATATGGAAAAAACCCCCATTTGTCTTCCTTCAATTCAAGCAATCCCTGGCTTGAAAATTTAGTTGGTCAAATAACTCTAAAGAAGGAAATATTGGGATCTCTGCCCATGCCATGGGACTATTCAGGCAGGCAAACTCTATTACAGCCATGGTCTTATCAAAGGAAAGCTAAATCTCCTCATTAAATCTTCGTTGCTCTTTTTTCAAGAAGAGAGACATTCTACTGCGTTCAAAATGATGCCGACTATGAATACAAGTGGTGTCAACTTCTAGAGGGAGGCTGTGTGTGGAGCCATCCCAGGGGCAAGGGGACAGCCACCACACAAGCATGGCAATGCTCAGTACCCAGCCTTGGGGACAGCCACACTGTCCAACTGCAATGTCGCGGTTCCCAGCAGGATTGCCTCTGGATTGCTGTATTTAGCCACCGACACCAATATTTGGCACGTGTACACAATCAGGTATCCCTTTGTGCCACCTTTAGAGAAACCAATCAAGCAAAAAGCCACACGTATAATTTTGCTTCCTGGCCGTGACTGACCTCTGTTAGGACATAAAAAATCCAGCCAGGAAGGCTTCATTTGGCAAAATGGCCAAAGCTCATAAATCCAGAAGTTCAAAACCTATATCAATAATTTAAAACTAAAGAAATTAAAAGAACACTCCAAAGGAAGTGCCATTGAACTCGATATTGTGTATCCATTTTTAACCACTCTTTGCGTCCTTGGGCAAAATATTTTAGCCTGAATTCAGTAGAATTCAACCAACTGCCTAAGCAACATATATAAGTCCTGCAACACTTGAGATGCAATGCTAACAAAAGGTGCCACAGCACTCCCCACTAGACTTTTCTACTCTATCTTCTGTTAAAACGGATATAAATGTTAGAGTGCTTTTCTTCTGTCTTACTAGTTTTGGGGAGGAAGGGAAAAAGCAGAAAAGAGGGAGAGAGGATGAGGTACAAACGCTTGTGACATAAGGTAATTGTGCTTATTAAAAAAACCCATACTTTAGAATATTAACTTGTGAGGGATGCAGTTTCAAGGCAAAATAAGGAGTTTTCAGCAGTTACCGTTAATGTGTGTAGAAATACTATAAATGGTTGGTAAAATATTGATTGGAATGTAGACATGTTAATGAAACTAGATATTAAAAATATTTTTTGGCACTTCAAATGCAGGAAGCTGCCCAGTCTTTTTCCTGACACTCTTAAGAAATATTACTAAGAGTTTTTCCTGCTATATTCTAAGAGTAAGAGGTGGTGTAACAGAAGTGAAGATTGGTTCCTTTGCTCTGCTGAGGTATCCAGCTGTCCTTCAACCCAGGAGAAAGACATTTTTTACACATAAAATACTTCCAAAACTTTTAACCCTTGCCAGGATCCAAAAATCTGTGTATTGCGTGGACAAAGAGCATATTCCCCTATAATCTACTCCTCTGCTCTAGGCAAGCTGGGGGACATAAATCCAATTATCAGCGATAGGTGAGTGTACAATATAGGGTTCTGGGAAATTCTACTGAAAGGCTTTGTTTTAAAATTATTTGGCAATACCATAAGGCTAGGCTTTTATGCCAATCCAGGTTGAACCAACGTAACACTAGCTCTCTTTATTGGAGGCAGAAATCTCTGCCGCGGGATATGTGATCACTGCCTGGCTAAGTGGGAAGGGACAAACCTGCAGCATCTGAAAGCAGACATTGGTGTACCAAGCCTTCATTTAGCTTTTACTACTCTGCTGAGCAAAGGAAATATGGAATCAATCTGGCCTTACTGAAAGCTCGTTTCAAATTACTGTTTTGACATATTGTTATCTATTTTAAATACCCCACCCCCCTAAAACAGCTGAAGTCCCCTGGTACCTACACAGGATCAATGGCTACAATATTTAGCTACATGTATAATGGAAGACACAGTTTTCAGTAAGCCCTAATTCTGAAAAAATGAAGCAAAAAATTAATTCTTGCAAAGTAATTTAGATTGTTTTCCTTTTGCTGTTTTTTCCCGTTTTTCTGCTTTTTTTCTGACACTAGACTGCATTGACTACAAAAAAGGTAGAAAATTTAAATTAAAAAATCTATAAAAAACTAGTGTTCCACGGAGAAAGCACATGCACCTAAGAAACATTTGTTTATTGCTGCTAATATCTATGATAATTAAGCTAAAAACCCCCACAAAGCTTTAGAATTTGTCGCGATTACTCCATTGTATTAAGCAAATAATGAAGGCAGGAACAGCTAAATTGACCTCATGACACTAATTTCAATAGTAAATTAGCAACAACTTGTAATCTAGAGAACTCTGTTCAAATTACAAACCCAGTGCTATATAGGCAATTTCATCAAAAAAAAAATACAGATAAGAGAGCACTTCTGGCAGGGAAAAAAGCTCATCCCCATTGAAATCCAACCTTCCTGAGAATTTCCTGTTGCTCTCTACCCAGACTCATCATAAAGAAACAATTCACACAAAGACCAAGTGCATGTTTTGGAAGAGTTTTGTTTCCGAGAAGTTCCCTTTTATTTTACCCCAGAGGCTACCAGGATAAAAAGGGCTGAACTAGCTGCCCAAGGCTCCATGGTCAGTGAAAGCATTTCACCAGGGTGGACACAGGGATCACCAGGAAGGGCAGTGAGTAGGAGGGGAGCAGTTCTCCCCCACATCTGCTTGGAACCACTTCAAAGGGTTTTCAGAGAGGCTCCAGGACACAACACATATGTATGTCCCCAAGGATGGAAGGGAGCAGCTCAAGGAGCAGAGGGTAAACTGGCTTTTTCGTCCTTTTATCCTTTTTCATGACGCGTTTGACAAGCCAATCAACTCAACCACGGATACCAGTAAGGCCTGGAAGAGACAGTCCTCTTTTTAAATTAGATACTTCCAAACATTTACACAGATCCTTGGTTATTGCAGGGGCTGTGGAACTGAAAGCAATGAATATCCACAGCAGATGAGGGGAAGAAAGGCTTCCACCATCTCTCCTGGCAGCTGTAAAAACCTTATGGGAAGAAGAGCTTTCTGTTCTCTATGAACGGAACAGGCAGGACTACAAATAACCTCATGGAATATATTTACTGAAGGATGGACTGCCATACTAACAGCCGTTTTCCATGGTAAGACCAAATTTCACAGATATTAACAACTTCTTGAAATAAAGTCAGAGAATCAGAGGATAACTGAGGTGAGAAGGGACCTATGAGTACTTCCATTTCAGCCTCCTGTATAAAGCCAAGATAATACCTGTGGTGAGGGAGTCTGTGTCAGGGCCTGGCCAGATGTCTTATGATCAATCTCAATGATGGAGAGACCATGGCCTGTCGAAGAAATACGTTTCCCTTGCGGCATAAACCCATTGTGATGATTTTTTTCCATATAAAAAGAGAAGGAATTTAACTTACTGCAATAAACTACCACTGCCTTGAAATTTTGCAGCACACTGTGGCAGAGTCTGAATCCATTGTTTGTAGAGTGCCTTTCCATTAATGGTAAACAGTGATTGGATGCCCCCTTATCTTATCTTCTCCAGCCCTCATAACCTCTCCTGATATACAATGTGCTACAATCACTGAAAAGTACAGTGATTTTCTGATGGAATTGCTCCTTCTTGGCGAGATCTATTTGGCCCTGGGACACACCAATCCCGCAGTATTCAAACTGTGAGATGTAGCCCCACAAGAGCTGAGTGAAGAGTCTGACTTGTGGACACCCTTCTCCTGAACAGCCCTACACACAAGCTGGTGTCTCCACCTTAAATACAACTGCACGGCCTCAGGGCCCTCGAGTCCTTTCTGTAGAGCATCCCAGGAAGTCAATTCCTATCCCATGGGGCTGCCGTGTTCACAGGGCAAGACAGGCTGTGCTTTACCTCACTGAACGTCATGAGGTCCCAGTTACCCTTCTTCTCAATATTTCAAAGTATTTTCCTATCATTGAAAAGGGATCTAATATGTTTAGTTCTGTGTGCCTGCATGAAAATATGAATGACTCTCTCCTAAGATTCCTGTGCATTAAGCCAGTCTTCCACTGCCATGGTGGTTTACACCGTCATATTCTATACATCAATAAAGGATAAGGAAACACCAAATTCCAACTGACATCAGCAAGAACCTTCAGTGACTGCAATGAGCTTGAGAATACTCACGTGCAGCAGCAAGATCTGCTGTGTCAGCGTTAGTGCCGGAATGGGGTTGTTTTACAGGACTTTGCTGAAAAGGAAGGAAGATTACATGTTGTTCAGTTGGAAGTGGGGGGGATTTGTGCTGAAGTCTTTAACCAGTATCCCTGTTTAAAATTCTCATAGCATATTGACGACTCATTTTTTCCCTAGAAAAAATAACTATTTCAGCAAGTCATTTTGCATTTCATGAGACGTTGTGCAGAGGCAGTAAGCTATATTGCCCTAATCTGCTCATAGAGGATCCTGAGATCTAGATACTTCAAAATTCGGCTGTACAGTAATGACTGCATGGAATATCTCCACGATATTCTACGTCTGTATCCTTGATAATTGTTTTTTATTCAAGTGGAAATACTCATTGCAGCTTTTGCAAATGCTGGTGTAAGCCATGGGGGAGATGTTGACAAAACTCAGCCTCCTGTACACTGATTTTTCATAGGGATCATTCTATGCCTGGCATCTCCTTTATCAGTGGGGTAGAGTAAAACCTTGCCTTTCCCTACTGAAATTTCTATTTTTCCCCTCTCTTGCTGAAATTTCAAATGAATTCTACAAGCTATAACACCCAGGGTGTGATTCGTTTTGTATCTTCTAACAGTGAGCAAATATATGCATTCAAATATTAAATATTTCCCTACCAAAGCGCCATCACATTTAGTTGTGGGTGCTTTTCTTCATTAAATGTGGCAAATTAATCAGGTTTTTTAACATAATTCCGCTGGTATAATAAAGGATTATGCAAGAAAAGGGAAAACTGACCTCATTTGTGGGGAAAGAGACACACCCACTTCTCATGAATCTTTACTTCATATAACAACAAGATCAGGTCTTTTCAAATGTAACAAGTTAGGACTACTTTACTGTACTGAGACACACTGTCTGCTCAGGAGGTAAAAGCCTAGCATAGTTTAGAATTGAAAAAACATTGAGTGATAACAAATGTCCATTGTTAAGTGAAACGTGTGCAGCCAGAAAAATTGTCATTCCCTTCCCCTTGCTAACAAAGAATTGATGACGTGGCAATGCTCCAAATAAAAATTAAAACAAATTTCTTTAAAAAGATTCAACACATCAAAACCTAAAGGCAGAGAAATTGCCCAAATATCTGCAGCTGGTATGGCTTTTTCAGCCTGGTAATGATAGATCAGAAAGCATCAAGGTCCTGTTTTTGGTCTTGTTTTAACAGTTTATGATTGGGACCAAAAGAGTGACACCAGGTGAAAACACCATCGGGACAATTTTTGTTACAAAAATGCGGAAAGTAAATACATTTCCTCAGCATTTTTTGGACCCAAAACCTAAAAGTCTCTTAATTTCTCTTTCTGGGACACATTACTTCCAAGTAAAACCTTCTAACCTGTAACTGGGGCACAGAGATTTCATTCTACACAGCACATTCTATTATCCTCCATAATTGTTTCCTTGTGACATAGAATCTGATTTTTCCTCATATTTGGAAAGTTCACCATGACGCTGACTTTGAATTTTGACCCTTGTCTTCAAGTTATTAAACAGTAATATTCCCTTTAGGTTATCAATCCTTACTTCTAACTGGCATTTAGGAGGGTAAAACGCGGAGAGAAGTCCTTCAGTTTTTACAGCTACTAATCTATTTCTAAACGAGTAGAAGGCGCTCTCCCTGTGCAGATATGCTAACCTCCTGTCACTAACATCAAAGGGTTTAACTGTTCGTAGAGCACGGAATAAACTCAAGCACAAAATTTTGAACTGCTTTTTACAATGGATTTCATGTACAATTTGAAGATTCAAATCATTACCCAAATGAGACACGACAGTTCTAAAAAAGTTGCAATAACTGAAAACAGAGCATGATACTGTGACCACACTGAAGTACCAGAAAAGCCTGGCGTTGATAGATAAACGAGCTATATGCAAGGGAAGGACCTGCCTGCTTTCAGCACACACCTGGGGTCCTGCATTGGAACACCGCTAATCAACGCCATGGGCACAGCTCCCAGCAAGAAAACGCCACCTTCCAAGGACAAGGCTAGGTCTCTAGGCCTCTCCCAGAGCAACTTCTGGAAGGGAAACTAGGTCCACGATATGTCTGAACATGTTCCACTGCCCTCTTACACATTCCAGTGATGTTATGCCAAGATGGAGAGTACAGCTAGACCCAGCAAGTGTTCCGTGGTGCCTGCATCCATCCACCTGTCACTGGTGTGACTGGGTAGCAGAATAGCCTGCGTCAGGTCACTGCCCAGGGCATCCTGTCAGCATAAGAAAACTCCTAAGGCATCCTTGACCATGTCTAGAACAGAGGTTTTCGCCCAGCTTTTGCGCACAAAGTGTGTTTCAAGGCATGCTCACAGTCTTGAAAGAGAGGGAAACTCATTTTGATAATCCATGCCCACTTAACGCTTAAAGGACTACAGAGTGGCTCTGTGCTGGACACACGGGGAGCTTTTCCAGGAGCAAGGAAGTGTCACACCCTCTGATTTTTTTTATCTTGGGAAGAGATCTGAGAACACTTTTACAGCCCTAGGTCAACTACCTGAATCTTCCACGGACTTCTCCTTTTTGACTTACCTCTCCCTGCCCAGTTTTGGATCCAGTATTTTTAATGCTTAATCGAGAGAAAATGCAAAAGCTCTTCAATCTCAACTGTTACAAATATGACAAGAAGTTAGGCCCTCCTCAAATACACTCCAGCACAGATTTTCTGGAAATCCAAGCAAATTTAGATAGTAAGACTTGAGACATATTGCTGAAAAGTAATTATTTCACCAAAGATCTGCCTGTGCTCAGCCAAATCATAAAAAATAAGGCTGATACAGTTTTTGCTCATGTCACTTTGGCCTTGTACACATACAAAACTGTAAACATAGGGCAGTGTGGACCAGATATTCCCCCTCTTCCAGTATGAATAGAAAAAACCTAGGTTAAGCTGATGTCCTGAATGCTGAGCAGCAGAGAGCCGCAATTAGTCTTCCTCCCCAGTATACTCCAGCAGGGAGTTTAAATCTGCCTCTTAGTCCTGCAAAAGAGATCTGTGATGAAGGGATGGATCTGCTCACTCACCTTCCCTTTTGTGATCTCCAGCAGCATTCTGACTTTCCAGAACATTTCTATTATTCACCGGTCAGTACTAAAATATGGAAGAGTAAAAAATGGTGAGTTTTGTAGGTCATATTTTACTGAAAGGGTAAAGAATATCTTCAATACTGTGTTAATAGCATGATATGTTTTCTAAATCAGGAAAATTATTCTTTATCTCAAGGTTTTCATTTAGCGTAACACTGGAACTGAAAACTTTCATTAAATATTTCCAATTACATACATGATTTTTTTCAATACATAGTGTCTTTTGATTTGATGGTAACCAAAAGCTGCTACCACAAACATACTGATGATGACCAGTCTGTCTTTCCAAAAGAAGTGTCAGCCTCGCGTTAGAGGCACTATAACCTTTCTTAAAATCATTCTCAGTAGATGGACACATTTTCACTCATGCTCATTAACTCCATCTGCTGTCTCGAGATTGCCGGGCGGAATGTGCTCCAAAAGGATGAATCAACATTTACCTTGGAAAACAGTACACACTGAGCTGGTCTAAGCAGCCCTACACATGCACAAGTGAATTATCTGTGTTCTGTACATCTCCTGGTTTGGTCTTGAAAGACGTTCAAATTAATTACAATTATCATTAGCAGGCAGTTGCTTGCAAAGCAATGTAGTTAACTAAAGCCAGGGCTGCCACTCAACAAGGGTGATGACCTCTTCTCAGACAGCACTACCCCATAAATATCTCCCCTTTCCATGATCTGATCCTTGAGAACCCATAATAACCATGGATATTCCAGAGCTGCAGAGGGATTTATGCAGGTAGCTCTACTGAAACATTTCATGTCCTTGCTGACATCCTCTGGGAAAAGAAGGAGTAGGAGATGAGATTTAACCTTTAAGTATGACGGTGTGTGGCATACGTTTAGCTAATCGGTGGAATTGTTGAGTGAAATATTTCTTACCTTAAAATCAACAGGCTCACCCAGAAAGGTATTCAAACTGAGCTTCATGCAATATGAAGAATTGCTCACATAATATAGCATGCAGGCCTGAGCGGTTACTCCAACAAAAAGGGATTAAGTGCCTCTAAATATTATTATTTTATCCAAATACTTCGCTATCAGTGAACCTGTTACAAATGATCACAACATCTCCTGGAAGCAGCTATCAAATTTACTGTCACTAGCTGAGCTGACTGATTAAAGTCCAGAGATTTTCCAGTAAATACAGAAATTCTTCTCAGGAATAGAGAATAAATGAGAAGTGAAAATCTAATTGAGAAAAATAAAGGGTTTTAGTATGACTTTTATTCTTTGATCAGAATGGCGTGTTTCTGTGAATGTAAAAGACAGTGAGACCTTAACCCCCAAACAGGGAGTGCTCTATTGGTCAACAGCCAAAGGCTGGAAGCAGTGGAGTGCTGCTGTGCTCACGGCACATTCCTATATTAGTAGAGGAGAGAGACAGTGTGTCTTGTCCTGGGGACCTTCGGCAGCATGA
The DNA here is from genome assembly GCA_013398855.1 of Mohoua ochrocephala. NCBI lineage: Eukaryota > Metazoa > Chordata > Aves > Passeriformes > Acanthizidae > Mohoua > Mohoua ochrocephala. The sequence goes on along the minus strand of VZTA01000316.1, from coordinate 213,992 downwards.
GCAACCATCCTTTTCTTTTCTAGCCTGTTTTAATTCACCTGTAAAATAAGGTGAATTAATTAAAGATACCCTGATGCTTGAACTTACAGCTGAATATTCCAAAAAGTATTTTCTGCCTCTTCAGAGACAGACAATTAACACAGTTGCTTTATATTTACTCAGCTTCCCCCTCTTTTATTTTGATTCATCAGCAATTTCTGGTCATCTTTCCAGCCCCAGCCTGTAAAAGTTATATATTTTACACTGAACAGGACAAGACGCTATCAAGGATGACAAACCCTCTAGACAAGGTTTTGCAAATTCTAGACTTTCAAAATGCGAGTAGGTGAAATATATCTTTTTTCACCCGATAGGTTTTTGTTTTCAAGTTCTGGGGAGGATAAATGCTTTTACAGTTTCCTCTGCCTTTCCCTCTCTTTGTTCCTGAGAAATGTGATCAAATAGAAAGAGAGAAAGTATTCCCATTCTCTGCTGGTATCGCCTGCTGGGACATAAACATCCTGCTCCCCCTCAGAACATGCCTTTAACCACCTTCACTTGGACCCCAGTAATACCTGCTCTCCTCTATCAATTGCAAATGTTCCACTCTCATATTCCAGTGCTTGTCTTGCTGCTGTAAACATTCATGGCAAGTTGTATTGATTTAATCTGGACATCTTGCACAGTTTTAGAAATTTGCATAAGAACTTGCATAAGAACTAGAAAAAGAACCAACCCTGTCATCCATACCTGGAGATATAAAAAATTTTCTCAGGTCTGGGAAAGTACAAAAGTCAGTGGGAGCTTTCCATAGGTCTGTGGCAGTGAGAAAACCCACTTGGACATTCCAGCATCTAGTTTTACCAGTCTATATGGCACTTTCTTTTCTCCTCGGGCAAGAGGAATTTCACTGCCCATGTATTGCTGTGAACCATTGTACAGAAAAATGTCTTTAAGCAATCATTTCTCTGTCAAACTGGTGAAATTATCTGACAGTGCCAGAAGCTTTTAGGGGGGATGGGCAGACACTCAGAGTCGGGAAAAGCAAAGGTTAAACCTAATTTGAAACTGAACTTATGAAAGTCCTCTCTACCTGGGATATAGGAAGATGTCCAGGGGGTTTTATTTTTCTAAGGCTCAGCAAACCTGTGATGGCTTGCAAAGGCGGTTAGTTACTGTGTGCTTCTCCAAATAAAATGTGCTTCATTTGCTCTGTCGTGGTGATCTGCCCTCGGCAGAAAAAGGGGTTCTTGGTGGTTTCTCCAGAGGGCCAGTAGTTGCTCTAACAATAAGAGGAGATAAAGGAGGTGGTGGAAACAGCCTTCTGCCAGCATACAGACCTCAGAGAAGACAGGGAGAGAGAAGGAGGTGACAGAGTAAAAGTAGTTGAGAGCATGGGGGACAAAGAGTTGAACAAGGTTGTTTCTTCTCAAAGTTCAGGAAGCATAGAATCATGTTATCCCAGCTGCCTTGATAAACACGCCACAGGACAGACATAGGGATGTCCGATCCTTTTCCTGCTTCAAGCAGCTGTGTAAACGTAGATGATTAATGTAGACATAGGAAACTGTGATGTTGCTCCTCCTAATAGCTGAAAAAGGTTCTCAGAGATCAGAAGGGAAGTTTTTCAAGTCCCATCTCACTAATTTTCAGGTAATCTCCGTGAAGCATCCACCAGTAGATCCTAGAAACTCATTCCTTGCACCCAGAGCAGAACAAAGAGAACACAGAGACGCTGGAAAAAGTCAAAGAAAGGAAGGATTGGCAGAAAGTGTACTAGCTTCTTTTCTTGCTGGAGCTGCCTCCACTGTAATTTACCTACATCAGAACTGCGCAAATTTGCAGTAATTTATTGGAGACCCATAGTGAGCTACTGAACCTTATGAATTACAAAGTTATTAGAAAAACACTACGTCAAAAACGTTTTCCTCCGTAAAACATTCATAGTTTTTTTACTAGGATGCTTAATGATCTAGTTATTTAAAGAACACAGTATGTTGTCTTACATTTGGGCGGCTGTTTAGCAGAGAAACAAACAAATGCTGAAGTCCTAATAAAGAGAGCTTTCACTGTGACAAGGGAGAAAACATTACAGCAAAATAAATTATGTGCAGGAAGACATTCCCAGAACCAAATGAGCTGTAATGTGTTTTACAAGCCTGCGTATTAATGAATATTCATTCAGTCATCTCTGTCTCAAGGAAGCCCCCTCGTCCATGTGCAGGTGTACTATGCGGAGCGCAAAGCCATGCAGCATTATCAATTAGCCTAATCGGCACCTCTCCTCTTCTGCTACAAACTTTGGAGAACTGGTGGGGCAGGCTGTTCCTTTAACAGCTGGATGCTGCTGGGGGTTCGTGGCACAAAATCGGAGAGAGAGAGCAAATTACTCTTGCATAGTACTTCCAGATATCCAGATGAGTAGATATCTGGTAATAGACAGCAACAAGTAGAGTCCACCCCACGAGCTCCCTCTGGGGCACAAAGGGGCTGCACGGGCAAAATAGATCATGAGACCCTCAGGATCCTCCTTTCGCTCCTATCAAAAAAAACTTGTGAATGCTTTCAACATTAAAAAAACCAAATTCTTTTAATAGTTTTGTTGATGATTTATATATGGCTCTAATTCAGCCGCCTGAAGTCCTTCTGTTATTTGCATTTTTATTACGTTAATAAGAACAACAGGCTGGCCTAATGCCACAGAGGACAGTCTGCAAAAAAGGTGATGTCTCCTTTGAAATTTTTTTAATTTCCCATAAGTGGCTGTCACTATGTGCTTGTTATTCCTGCTAAATTTCTTTTTTTAATAAAATTATACATATAAGAACTCCAAAATTTGAAGAGTTAAGGTACTCTTTCCCCATATTTTTAAATCAGCACTATTAGTATTTGGCCATAAGCCTGGTCTTCATTAACCTTGTGTGGTAGGCTGTCACCCTCAGTGCTGTCATACAAAAATGGCAGGGTGACCTTTAGAATACCACTGCAATGATCAAATTTCACAGTTAGAGATAGGAATTTATCCTGATTGCACTACAGCAGAAGATTCTCTGTCTGCCACTAGTAATCCAGGACCACCAGTGCCCAAGCTGACAGGCACAAAAACTGGACAGCTCAGAGAGAAGGAAGATGAGGTAGAGAAATCAGCAAAACCCAATGGTCTCTTTGCCGCTCTTATTCGGTTTGAGCAGAATAAATTTCTAAAAATTTTCCTGGGTTCCTTCCACTGAATTCAGCTCTGTGAAGCACAGAGGGGAAGAAAAAAAAGAGGTGAAAGCCGGAGTTGAGCACCACTGTAAAACAATGACAGATCCTTTAGTTGATGTAGGAAAATAAGAGGAAATATAAAGCTTTGAAAAAATTCTTAAAAATGGCTGAAGGGAGAGAAGAGAAATCAGATTGGCAGGGACACAAATATACCCTGAATTTGCATTGTCTCTTGAGAAACAATTGTGAACACAAAGGTTTGCCTATTTTTTTTATATGTGACATCTACAGATATTCCCTCTTCCCACACATCTTAGGCAACGTAGAAATAAACTGAAAGAAACTGACAGCAGATTTGGTTCTCTTACAATATCAAGTGTGCTTTCTGACTCCTAAAATGGAAATATATCTTGGATAAAGCATTGGAGAGGACCAATTTCTGTCACATGCAGAAAATTCTCTTAGGAGTCCACGACCCTTCTGTAGAAGCCCATTTAAAATTTAGCGAATATTAAGTGATTTAGAAAATTTTCAGTGAGGATGACCTTGGAATTAACAAAAGACATCTTAGTTAGATCTGTTTGCTGCCTTCTCAGAAAGGAGCCTGAACACACACACTCCTCCTGTAAACAGACAAGACATTGCCCTCCGCACAGCAGCACAAAGAATGGTATAAGTGTAAGAATAATCATTACCAGGAACCCAAAGAGAGAGTTGAGTCAAGACGCCCACACGCCAGAAAGCAAATGAAGTGCTCCCATGTTTATATTTTTGGTGCATCAGAGGAGAAACACATGGAAAACTCTAATAATTTTAGCCTCTGCTGCCTCGCCCTATTGTAGCACCACTGCTACAATAAACACCCATCAAGAAAGCCCCTGCAGCGTGCGTTTTGACAAAGCCCAAGTGAAGAGCGCTTTCCCTATAACATATGTTTCAAACAATACAAAAAAAGCACGAGTGGCACTTTCTCCTACAGCACTGACATTTTAAATCCATGAGACCTTTAGCACCCTCCCATCAAACACATATCATTTGTGTGTTTTCGATGATTCAGATTGTCCCAAAGTTCTTCCCGGGTGCCTTTATGGGTCCTAGTGAAAAAACTTTGGCCCCACTGCAGCAGAAAGAATGCATATCGTATACTTAGAATTTATCCAAGACGTAGAAAAGATATGGTATAATTAGCGCATCCTGCTGTGTTCCATTTGGGTGGAACACATATCAGCATCAAGCGTGTATAAATTTAGTTCCGTCTGACTGGAAATATTGTAATCAGAATGGAAGTTTAGAAGAAAACAAGATGGGAAACGAGTATATTTTGAAATAACTCCCAAGTGTTAAAAACGTTTTGAAAGTTTTTATTTCCCCAGATCTAGACTCTAACAGAAATCACAAAGTTTTTCTGCCCTGAGAGCAGCGTGTACGAAAGAGACAATTACTCCCTTTCCAACCGTATATCACAAGAGGGAATGCACTGGGTTTTCACCCAAGTGACGCTAATAACAGACATCCTCATTACCCCATGAACATAGGGTGAAAACAGAATTAATTGTAGGGTTTCAGTTTTCACTGAAAGTATTACTGGCCTTTAAAGCGTTTTCAATGCCCGTTCATATGAATAGGCAACAGAACTCTGGTAGTCAGTACCTGTATATAAAAACATCTAAAAACCTTTGAATGATCTGTGTCTGTTCTTCCCAGCCCTTATCAATTCTTATTGATTACAAGGCCTAGGGTATTTTTGACCCAATAGCAAGAAAGGGTTTCCTAACTCTAATTGAAAAAGAGTACATACCATTTTGGTGAGGAAAAAATTTCACTGGTAAGAGAACCACCAGTAGTTTTTTCAGTTCTTTTTTCCTAAATCCTCATCTAAAATTTCATCTTTTATTCTGAACTACTTCAGAAAATGCTGAAATTATTATAACTCCTGTTTTTAAGATCATAACTCCTTTCGAGTTTCACAGTAGAACAAAATGAAAACACCCTTCCTTTACTTCCAAGATGCTACTTCATTTCAAATGCGTGATAGCCAAAGGCATACAGGCGATAAGAAAAACTGTTCAAAGAATGATCTTTAGCAATGACTAATATTTGATAATATCTATGAAAAGAAAGCAATATTAAGATTTATTAAATGATTTTCCACTGCCTCCACACTGATGTATTTGCCCGTGAAGTAGAGAGCTCAAATAAATTAGCAAATGAGGTGGACATGTCAGGAGCTATTACAATATGTATTCCCACTAATGAAATTCAAAATCCATGGGAGCAGTTGCTTTATAGATATGAAACGGGGAAAGAAAGGCAATCCTTCTCAGTAGACCATGAAAAGTGGAACGATCAATTACTTCCACTTCACCCTCATCTGCATAGTCGCATGACCACTTACATACTTACTGTGCTGGGAATGAGCACAAGACAAACTTGGGGGCTGAAAAGCGAAGAGAATCTAGGCTATGTCCCGCTGCCAGCAAACCAGAATGCTTCCAGTCCTTATTCCCAGGGAGGTTTATGATCTTATTTTTTTTGCAAGTATTGCCTCAGAAGGAGAATATCCTGAAGTTGAAAGTTCTCCCCAGCACACAGAACAGAAGAAAAATTTTTGGCCTAACTGCATGTATTTCACAGTCAAATGTACTTTTTGCAGATATGAACGGATCCCTCGTGTCCAGGTAGTACAGGTGTGCTGGCACAAACTGTTCTAAAAGCACTGACATCAGCATGTGTTTTGAACCTCATTTCTCAGCTCAGGTCTCTCAGACCCAAGAGACTCTTGTTCCTCTTGCCAAACAAGACAGCAAGTGTTCCCAAAGCACTTCCTCTAGGTAAACACCTTATGGTTTGTCCTGCCCTGGTGCTATCTCCCATAGACAAATATGTGGCCATCTTGCCCCGTCGGTGGAAGTGTCCTATACCAGGTTGGACTGGTTTTGTAGCAACCTGGGATAGTGGAAAATGTTGCTGCTCCCGGCAGGTGATGGAACGAGATGAGTTCTAAGGTCCCTTGCAAAGAAAATAACGCCATTTTCCCCTGTCCTTTCTGGGCACGGCACTGTTGTGGGAAGTGTGTATCACCCATGAGTAACCCAGCAGACTTAAAAGGAATGAAGTACATGAAACAGTTGAGAGCTTTCCGGGTTCTGACAAATAAAAGGAATAAACATGGTGAAAACAGTGTGACCCAGCTCACTTTTTCTCCTTCTTGTTGGGCCAAAACAGCTACCTCCTGACGTCCTCTAACTTCCACTATTTAGTCAACTCAGAACTAATTATACATCTACTATTAAATTACTTCAATATATTGTTTTATAATAAATTGAAAGAGATCAGTCTGGAAACATATTGAAGGAATGAGACATTGTTAATGAGCTATAATTTTCAGCCTAGAGAGGAGATACCTGAAACCAGATGATTTCAGGAGGAAGAACAAAAATTCGATTCTGGATGCCATGCCTGAGAAATGGTCAGCCACACTGAAAATCAAATGCATACCTCATGCCATAGAGGTCACTCATGAGTTTTGTGGATATATCACCAATTGAGCATCTAAATCAGCAAGCGCAATGTTCAACCACAGGTTCTCATAATCCACTTAGCAAACACAGGATGGAACCACAAAACAAGGTCCTCTCTAAAATACATTCTATAAATTAAGATGGGCCAATCCGGAGGTAGATTCCTCAGAATGGGTTGATCTCTCAGAATGGGAGTATTCATTCAAGTCTTTCATTCGGGAATCCTTGATAGCTATGTTAATTTGCAAGTGGTATAAAAGACTTCTACTGTGTATGTTTTCTGGTGTGCATTTCGGCCCACTCTAGTTTTTCACTGTAGTGCAACAAAAATCCTAAAAAAATACGACGAAAACCCCTTTCCACTTAACCATGTCTCTTTCTTAATTTTAAGAATCGGAAAACACAGCACAGTCCCTGGTGAGAGAGAGGCCTTAACCGGCCTTGGTCCCAATAAAGAATGCAGCAGCTGTCAAAGTGTGCTTCTATAACAGGATTAGGGATACGTCCATTGTGTTATAAAGAGTTGTAAACCTTCTTCAAAATTATTAATTCCTTGGAATTAAAAAAAACCCACACCCGATAATCCTTGGCCTATTTACACTAAACTTTGTTTTGCTGCCGATTACTGTATCTCAGCTGTCACATAAGCTTTCCTTCCCAATCAAAGTACTGATGTGCAGTGATGGGATAGTTTGTAATGGACCATTACTTGTACAAGCCAGAATGTCGCAGTATCCCATCCACTTCTTCAAGGCCGTCTTCCAGCGTCTGTGGTCCTCGGCTTACTTTCCAGAGCAGGCACACTGACTCTCAGTGTAAAATAAGATCAAACCAATGCATGGAAAGCACTTGGACAAGAAGAGACACAGCAGCTGATAGAATAACAACACACCGCTTGGAAAAATGTTTAATAGTATTAAAGCTCTGCCTCTCATTGCCGCAAACAAGAAAGAAGCACAGGTTTTTTCCAACACAGTATACCTCTTAACACCCTCTTCCAAAATCCATACACACCCGGCCACAGAGAAGTGTGCCTCCTAGCTGGCTGATAATGCTGCGCTAGATCCCTCCTGATACACAGAAAGTACTTTTAACGCCATATTCAAAATAAAATCAAGAAATCCAGGTTATAATAAGATTAAAATTCAAAGACTGTTAATGATGATCTGCAGTGTTGGTTATGTTCAGCCGCAAAAAATCTGCAGTTGGCAGACTAAAAGGGGTCTCGGATTAATCCAGATTTGATTCTAGAGAGACAAAACAGATAAACTGAGAAAAAACTAAAAGAGACAAAATGGCTTAGCTTTAGATGGCGAAGCCTCCAAGATTTAGATTAAGGCCAGAAAAGTAATGGATCTCTGATTTTTTCTTTTCTGTGGCAGTTATTCTGCCTGCTTTTCTTGCTCTCTTATTGTGTTGGTCTGCTCAGTAGTTACTTGGAGCGGTACAGAGGTCTGTAACTGAGGTACATATGGCTATCAGAGCCAAAACGTTGCCAAAATTTGTGTACTCGGATTTTCTTTTCCTGTCATTTTCCAAGCATTTCCCTACTTTCCTTCTGTGAGAACACAGAAGAATTTCAGTGCCTAAATTTAATGTTTAAACCAGAGGAAAGATATTCATCATATCGCCCACCATGCCTGGAAATATTTTAGGGAATGTATGGACAAGGATGTTTTCGCACAATTCCTTTCTTTTTTCCAAAAAGCTTGTTTTTCCTTTCACAGGAAGGATGCACAGACAAAATTATGAGAACATAGACACATTTATGAGGAACAATAAGGAGGTCTTTTGGCCCTTTACCTCAGTGTCCGTTGTCTTTACAGGTGATTAACGGACATGGCCAAATATCCTGCATCGTCACTTCTGTCACACAAGCAGTTCATCAGCCAGCAATTTGCCCCCCAGCATGGGCTTCAGATTTTCTGTCTCTTCCTTTTATGACTGTCCCTCTTTCCATTGTTTCATTGTGCCTCATGAAGACAATATGCAAATTCATTAAAATCTATGTCCCAGTTCTATCGATATTCATCAGCAGGCTTTTTCCTGTTTGCTTGTTTTTTCCTCTTGGAGAAGGGCCTCATCATACCCCTCATTCCTGAAACACCTGTCATCTCCAGTCCCGCAATACCTCTACAAACAGCAACACATCCTGCGTCCTGTAGATCTCAAATAGCAGGAGATTTCTGACGGAGGTTTTACAGTGGATTTGCCCAACTTACCTCACTCCTCCTGTGTTCTTGAGCCCTCACGGTGCTCGGAACTATGGCTGTGCACCTGCTGATCCACTTAGGTGCCCGAGTGGTGTTTGGTGACATATCTGTAAACTGATGTCCAGGTATCTTTTACAGAGAGAAAACATCACCACTGAGAAAGCGGGAAATGAAAGGCTGACACACATAAAGCTGTGCCCAAAGTGGTGTGGGGAACGTGTAGGTTTCCATAACTGAACTGATGTTATCGTTTGGCAGCTAAGCAGGCATAGAGTCAAACCAGTCTGAAAACCAGTAAGAGCAGAGGGTGATTTTCATAAACACCTCTAAAACACTACCTAAAACCGATGTAAATCCTGTGAACTGAAGAAGTGATGGAATACTTTGAAATATTTTGGTATTTTTTGCTTCGACAAAGGGAAACTTTTAAGTCCTCTATCGTGTGGCTAGAACAGTGCAGCTGAGATTTCATCTTTCAGGAGCAACTTTGTTGGCTTCCACAAGTAGAGATGGCAATCTGAAACTGTTTACATCCTTCTGCTGCTCTTAGCAACTACATCATTCACAATGCACCTGCAGGAACTTTTCCCGAAAGGGGAAATGTGCAAATCGGAGAGCTTAAACGACCCTCACATTTAAGCACTACTGGCGTATGGTACAACCTGTGGCTGAGAGATAGTCCATGAATTCAATTATCTAATCTCAACTCCCAGCTCTATTGCAGATCCTCATATATTGAAAAAGTCATTTTGCTTTTTTTCTGCTCTTCTTGTTTGCTCTTCAGGTTCTTTGGGAATAGTTGTGTCTCACAGAGTTTGCTCACATAGCAGAGCCCTAGGATTAGAGTTGAAGAATTTGCCGGGCAGTACACAGGAATAACAAAGGACGTAGCTGCAAGGAAGGGTTTCCAATCAGAATTTCTTGATAAATTGAAATTTTATTTAGCATGATTTTTGCACGATACGATCTTTTCGGTTTTTTTGAAGCTAGACATAAGAAAAAAATGTCCTGAAGCTCAAGATATTTGGATTGCTTTGTTATTAACATGGACAGGGACATATTGCAAAGTCTGGTTCTTGTGCTTCCTATCATCTTCTAGCTGCTCCACATTAACAACAGATGGCTTAGACTCACTTGAGATTCGCATGTACATATCAGGCCCTGATAGTTCAGTGAAAACTATTCTTGATCCCCTAGCATACCTCTGCCTATTTTTTCCTAATACCTTCTGAGAAAATATTATCACACAAACCCTAGAGCTAACCTGCACAAAGAGGTGGCCTTACCTCACTGAGTCTGTCCCATACAGATAGGGACACATATCCCCAAAACCTGTTCTATCTTTCAACAAGAGGAAAGCAATAACTCTATCTGGTTATTTTCTTTGGTTATTTTTATTGTTGCATTATCTCTGTGGTATGTGGAACATAAGCAGGTATATTAAGCAATTACCTGTATGTAGTCCAGTAGAGAAGCAGATTTGATGAAACCCTGGAGTCTTCGTCCGGGTCCATACCTCTGCAAAAGCCTTGTTGATTATTCACAAACAAAGGAATAACTTGCTCCTTCCTGCATCGGGTAAATGATGGAAACGCATGGTTACATATTCAGGGACACCCTGAATTGAAAAGGGAGAGGATGCAACAGCAACCTCACTCTATGGTGTGGTTAACCTGCTTAACCACTGCATGGGGATTGTGTCTGATTTCAAAAATATTCTCTTGATATAACATATAGGTATATTAAAGACCTTTGTCAGTGTTTTCGGAAGGATTATAAACCTTTTCTGCCTGCAGCCCGGCATTTACCCCAGAGATGCAGGAAGTCTTTTTTAACTGTCTGAAGGAGATTAGGGAACAATTAGCAGCAACTCAGCTGACTCACCCAAAGTTTGTGGAAAGTGGGGTCAAGTGAAGCCTGGACAGCAGGGAGAGCCTACAACAGGGTTCTGTAGCACTCCGTGCTGTGCTCTAAGTGAAGCCAACCATCAGCAGCTTCCGCCTTCCGTGTAACCCAACATCAAGGCAGTGCAGATCCTTAACCTCATGCCTGCATTCCTTGGACATGTTCAAGTGGTTTCTGAGTCCACTTTAGTTCTATGTCACTCCACCAGGATACCTCATCTCCCTGAGCCAGTGTCAACATTACCCATGGCACACAAAATTCCTTCAGCTCAGCAAACAAAAAAACACCAAGGCCTGGCTCCCCACAGCACAAGTTAACAGAAAAAAATGGCACAAGTTATTAAGAGTTACTTGACTTCCCACTGTGGGGTCCTCATTCTCCACCCAAATCCCGTCGGAGAATATCTTCTGCCATCCAGGCTCAAAAGCAGTATTTTGTGTCATCCTCATTGCAGGCAAAGGTATCCTGCAAGACTCCTTCCCTTTGTCTAACTTCAAAAAGAAAGGCTGCATTTTTCCAGCACTTCGGTAGAAGGGAGAAACCAATAGCAATGCAACTGCACCTGCATGAAACGACAGATGGGGGAGCTAAGAGCGAAAAAGTTATACACCGAGGAAGGGCCTTCAGCAGCTTTTCCCCAGGGTACTGTACAAAAAAAAATCCCCAGCTGCCTGACACAGAGTAGTTTCCTGCAAAGAAGGGATTGATATCACAAGTCTTAGATAAAATAAACAAACCCCTACATTTTTAAATTTGTATGAATAATCAAAGTGAGAACTCTCTCTGAAGAAGTACAGAGGGCAAAGCTTGAGTTCATAGCAAGGATATGATTGAGTGAATATATATGACAAGTTTGGGGGAAAAACAAAGCACTCAGTGACTCCACAGGGGGCAAAAAAGACATTTTCCCCAGGTTCCTGTTATAAATACCACATATATGTTTGCTTACTAAAGTCTTATTCCACATTTCTTGATAGATTAATTCTTAGTGCCTTTATTGTTGGAGAAAAAAATTTTGCTGCTCTCTAGTTATTAAAAAATTATTCTACTTAAGATTCTTAAAATTGCAGTTGAATTTCATGCACTTGAATAATTGAATAAAATTATACTGGTGCACATTCAGGCTGAGAAAAAAACTTAGTTAAAAAGAGAAATGCTGCACCAGAAGTGACTTGATATCTTCTCTTTTAAAGCTGCTTTTAATGCAATAAATAGTAATATCATTAATGTATTTTACATCACTGGGAACCTTGAAGAATATCTCCGCTGGTGTGATGAAAACTACTCAGATTTCTGCAAATAAAAGAAAAAAATCATCACTTTTTCTACAGAAAGACACAAGAATTGCAAACATGAGATCAATGAATACCTGTAACTGGCTCCTTAACACTTTTCTGCTTTTTAAAGTGAAAGAATGATAAGAGATGCATCTTTAAAGGCAGCATTCCCAAAATGTGCATTCATACAGTCCAAAGAATGTTGATAGGGAACGGAAAGGAGAACAGTAACACCCCCACTGTGCAGACCTGTTTTTTGCTACATACAGGTACAGCCAAGTCTTTGCTTAATCCTGGAAGTGCCTCCCCAAAGCTTGTTTTTTTACATCAGACTCCTCATAAGCCTGAAGAGAGGTGCTGATTTCTGTAAAGTCAATGACATTGTCTGCAGGCTGGACGCTGATGTTTATGTTACATGTAGTTCCTGAAAGGTAAAATTAAACATTCTCTTTTACGATGGCTTCATCTCTTTTACACACACTACCAAGGCAGGGCTCTGCGTCAACCAATCAGTGCAGGTACTCCTCAGACTGAAGGATGGCTCTGTATAGGGCTGAAGAGGCTGCATTTCATTAACGATAATTTCTAGTTAATAAAAAGACTAAAATTTTCCGTACTGAAATTCTGTGAAAAAGGTCTTCACAAAGAGCAGGACAACAGGCAGAATGGGCAGTAGGACTACCAGTTTTGCTAAGTAACTGGATCATTTTTTGCCTCCATTTTAGAAAATCAGAACATATTTTCGTTATGAGAACTGGAACCGTGTCACCCCAAACATGCCAATGCACCCTCGAGGTGCAGCCTTACGGCAATGCCTTTTTGGCTGTACTACTCCCTGGAACGAGCAGAGCAAATTCTCCAGCACAGAAGAAGGCTGTTCTCTAAGAATCATAAATAAAAAAGAAACTTGCATAGAGATCTCATTCTCTACAAAAGTGATCACGCATACTAGGTGCATTTATATGTTTCTCTGTAGAGAATATAAATTCTGACGTTTTCAAAAAAACTTTTATAATTCTTTTTTAAATATTCAACTTTTTTTAAAAGCCAATCAGGTTCTGTGTCCCGAGACTGGAGGACACTTAAAAAGTAACCCCAGCAGATAAATATTGCAATTGGATTCAATCATGGTCTAAAAGCGCTCTGACATTTGGCGGAGCCTAAAACTAAAGGACTCTTTTGCAAAGAATATTGATACACTGCCCCCAGGTTCAAAGAAATTGGAGAATGATTCAAATCAGCCCATGAGGATAAGGCAAAGGTAGCTATTACAGCTGCAAAGTGTGTGCATAACAATGAAGAGTTAAAGAGAAAACCTTCCTTTAAATGAAATTTTATGACAGAACGAAAAACAGTGAAACCTTTATCTCAGACACCTTATGAAACATCCTCTTCGTAGCAGCAATTTTCTCTGTGATGGGTCTTACAATATTCTTATTCAAGAAACCATTCTTGTCCAAATGCTACATTTGCAATGGTACATTCTCATTTCAATGACTTTCAAAAAACAATAATTCTGTTTGAGAGATGCCAAAGATTTTTGGTACTCGAAGTAGAGACAAGGTAAGACAATACATTTTTTATTGGCAGAGTTTTAATCCCTTGAAAATAATAATTCTCTCTGATTCCAGGTAGAATTGGGAAAATGCAATTTTTGTCTAAGTCAATAGCTAAATCTCCGTCTGCTTTCCAGGGTAATACTGGAATTTAGCTGACAGTGACTGTGGGGTTTTATTATTTGGCTGTCATTTAGACATTGCGTGTTATTCTTAATATAAATCCAAACAATTACCAAGAACAAGTCTAATAATTTGTAATAATAAAGAAACCCACACTGCCACAGATCCCAGGAGCTCCCGCCTAAGCTCCCGGGACAGCATGATGCATTGCTTCCGCTTCTCAGTACCGGAAAAATTATTCTGTCAGTTATTACTGCTAAGTTTACTTGGAAAATGCCCCATAAGACAGCAATAAGTGGGTTTAAACACAGAAAACAGTTTTATTTTTAAATTTGGGAATTTTAAAGTCTGTCTCATGATTCCAGTGTCTCTCATGGAAAAGGCCAAAAGTTTTAAAGCAAAAGTTTCTTTCCAGAAAGAGCACTTAAATAAAAGAGTGGTTGTGGTACTCAGTGCAGTTTTTTGGTGAGGTGGTGTTAGGTCAGAGGTTGGACTTGATCTCAAAGTCTAGTTAATTCTGTGATTTTATGATTTTGTAACATTGTAAATTCTTGTACCACGCTTGAAAATTTCCATGCTCCAGTTGCAAAAAAAAAAATAGCATCCAGTCAGAAAAAGAAAAAAATAATCAAATTTCATCGCATTTCCCTATATTTAAAACAAATAGAGTGTTTTCCATATCCCGAAGTCTCCAAAAGTTTCACTGTGGCACAAAGTCAGATTAAAAATTCTTAGCTCATCCCCCACTAACACCAGAGTGCAAAAACCTCTTCACCAGCCTTGAAGAATAGGTGAGTAACGAGACCCTTCATGTTTACCTGCACTTAGCAGCTCCTCTCATGCTGACAGAAGGGAGAGCCCTGTAAACACTCCGTGAAAAATGGTATTAAATAATGGACATATGAGAAAAGCTAAGTTATTTCAGTCTTAGAACTTATTCCATTTGTTCTTTTGCACTGATTTTTTCCATTTTCCTTTGTTAAAGTGATAAATCTTCGCTGTCTGACAGCAAGTAGAGCAAATAATCACCCATGTGGTATTCTCTTCTATGGAATTGCTACTTAGAGTGCATTTGGAGAATGTTTACTTCTCTGGAAATAAGACCATACTCGAAGATATAGTTTTTCTGAAGAACATTTTGATGGGAGGTGAAATTCCTGCCATTTCTTCATTTCCTGGATTCTCTTCCACATACCCCAACAATGCAGATTAACATTAGCCACACCCTGGTGTTAGCAATTAGAGTTTTGGGATGGGTCTGTGTACGTTTGTTTGCTCTAAATTAGATTTCCCTATCAGCAATTGAATTCGGAATTCAAATATTTAATCCTGCCCTGGAAATTGCCCTTTTTGTTTTTGCCTTCCTAAGGCAAAAAAGAATAATCCTAAACGGTCCTTCCCTTTCCTACAGCAGGCAGTTGCTCCTTTTTTGAGGAAATTTTTCTTAAGTTCAAAAGTAAATGGTCATGGAAATAATACCTGCAAGAGCTTGTTCTGAGCTGGACACTGCTGCTCCCAGATCTAAAGACTCTCCACGGGATTTACTGAAGGATAATAAATATTACCTTTCTCAAAACAAGATTCAAATGCCATGCAGAAGATCTGAAAGGAAACACTGGATATTGATTTCCCCTTCCAAAAAAAGGTTAATTACAGAGACTTGGGAACACTTTTGTTATTTACTACATGCAATGAAGAGCCCACCTTTGACTTGGATAGCGGTATAGGCCAGAGATTAAGCTTCTTATTATTCCAATTTTGCAGCTGAAAAAACTTTGATGTACAGAGGGGACAGTGCCATCCCACCCGCTCCCAGGGACCTGGTGAAGAAGGTGGTGTCCCCAGTATCTTTCCTGCCCGCGGTTCCGCATAAATGGACACAAGGTGGAACAGCCAGCAGTGGGAGTGAAACCAGCTGAAGGCACAGCCTACTGTGATCTGGAAATCCTTGTCAAGGAGCACAGCTTGTCTCTGTATAATTCACTTGGTCAGGAAAGATCGTTCCTGATGCCGAATAAGGCCTTGGCTTTTGCCAAAGCTTGTGGGCTCGGCTTGGTATCACTGCAGCATTCCCAACAGCATCCAGAGCCTGCTGACACGTACCCTGCAAGCTTCAGACACTAGGTTTTAAGCAAGATGACCAGGCTGGCAGGAGACATTTGAATCATTCAGCTAAGTGGTTGGTCCAATCACTGCTCTTCTCTTTCTGCCAACTTTGTGCTCACATCGCTTCTCAGTGTGCCTGAGTTCCATGGGGAGATTTGTTTGGCTTCGATTTTCTCACAAAAATTTTAAGAGCTATTCAACACAACACTTTCATTTTTGACTGTACCCATGGACTTGGGCTGCTAGGATGACATCCTGAGCATGGGTCATTCCTCCTCTGTGGAGGGAACGGTGGGAAGTCACTTTTCCACTCCTGCAGCACTGTGAGCAGTGGATGTTTCTGTCCTTGGAAAGGTCAAATATCTCCTAACAAGAGCATTAGGATTTTGGCCTCTCTGTGGGGCCCTGCCCAGCCGTAGCCCTATCCTGACCCCAAGCTGCAGCCCCAGTGTCCTGAGCAGTGACAGCACAGTTTAGATCCTTCTTGCCCTGCCACCAGAAGGAGGAAACTCCGCACAAAAAAACCAATTCATTCCTTTGATGAAGACAATAACCAAAGAAGAAAAATGGGAGGAAAACAAATATGACCTTATGATATTTGTGAGACAAAGACAAGAATACAAACCGGCAAGAGGTCCTATTTTTAAAGGCCATCATCCTGCTGCTTTCAGACCACCTTTTTGTCAGCAGTAACTCACAGAATAGCCCCCTGGTTCAGTTGGCTCTTCCATTGTAGAAAGCTGCCTGCACAACATCCCCTCAGAATGAAAATTACCCAGTATTTATATTTATATCTGTGTGCTTAAATTCAGGCATGACAGATTCAGAGGACCTCCGGATCTGTACAGGAGAGAAACTGAAGAACGCAGAAAAAAATTACTATAAACAGCAACATAATATTTCTTGTGGTGCCAGCTCACATTCAATTTCCTTCAAATATATTGCAAAACATGGGCAACAAATTCCAGGATGCCGCCATAACCTCCTGAATGACTGCACAGCACAGAGCACAACTAATTCACAGTCAGGGTCACTGTCTGTGACAAATTCAGGCTCTTATCTTATTGCCTTAAAGAGCATTTGACAATAAAACAGAAAACTGCTGAGATTCTCTAAACCATCCTAGCCAGGACTAGCTCGGGACGACATGTTCAACTGTGTGGAACCGTGCTGAGGGAATTGTTCGTGGGTCTTGGTTCTCGTCTTCATCTCCTTATTCCACAACTTGCAATTCACGGTTGCAGATACTCAAATCTAATAATTTCACTGGTGATTCACCAGCAAACAAGCATTTTCTTCCGTCTTTAGTCGAGCAGGATACATAGTTTTCAAAAACTAATAAGTTGAATTTCTTGAAACAAGGGCGATATACAATCACTTAAAATTAAGTAGATAAAATCTAAAATGATGTCCTTTTTACAGTTGCTGTGCTGCTTACTCTAGAGTGATGTACAACGCTTTTACTAGCGGATTACAGGTGTGATCTTATCTAAATGAAGAGGAAGAAGAAGAAGTATTTGCCAGAAAAAAATGCTTTGTGATTTCCCTTATAACTCTTATTTATCGATATTTTAATCCATGTTTAGCCTGCAACAGCTTATTCCACATTATCTTCATTCACTTTTGCTACTAACATTTTATTAATTTTACTACTAACGTTATTGCTCATCAAGGTCTAAAGCAAAATTTGAACCTGGAAATGGAAAACACTTATACATTTTAATCCCTTATGCAGCATGAATAAAAGGAGTGTGTTTTCTCTTTCTCCCTCCCTGAGGTATTCAGTGCTTCAAAGATCCCTACCATTTGGTGACGATATCTTTTTCCTTACCTTTCGTTTTTCCCTGTATCTCTGAGAATAAAAGCAAGAGAGTTTTGCAGGAGAGCAGAACTTCTAACTGGCCTGGTGAATGGGGCAAACTCTTCTGCAGCACTTCTGCTCACCATGGGAAAGATTTTGATTACATCCTCACCAGCAAACCCTTGGAAAAATTACAGTGTAGCAGAGTTGTTAAAAAAACACCACAGGAAAGCAGAGCTCAGAGTGGGGCTTGTCTCAAATGGCAGTTTCCCGCAACATCCATGTATCGCTCTTGTTAGGCCATCTCTTTACGGTCTGTGTACAAGAGCACGCTGCCACTGCCCCCTCAGAAGCAGAGGCCCGTTGCCATGCTATAGAAATGTAGGAATTCCACGTACCGGGGCAAAAAGCTCCAAGGGGACAAAGTGGGAAGGTAACAAGGAAGACTCAAATTTAACTCATCAACACTAGTAGTTTTTTAGCATCTCCTTGCAGCAAGTCCTACAAGGATACTTTTAATATTTTGGAGTTATTTCAGCAGGAATTATCTAATAGTCAAATTGGTTTTGCACAGATCATTGTAATAATGGGTAGCATGGAAAGGAGGGAGAATTATACTTACTACTGAGCCTCCTGTTTTAAAGTGGATAATCATCGCCTGGGAGTACCCACCCCTGTGAAGACTTTTTTTCATGCATTTGTGTGTCAATGTTTTTAGTCCTCATTTTCAGTAATAGAAATACTGTGCAGAAAAGTCATCACTTAGAGATAATTTTAGACCAGGCACCTATCTTTGCTAGATAGCCCATCCAAGGAATTGCCATGCTCCATACTGTCCTCACACTCCTGAGCAGCACCTCAATTAACCATTCTGTGTATCATAACATGGACTGCATTTATTCTAGATCTTTGACTCCTTAACACAGAAAAACGCAATAATGATTTGCCAGCCAGAGGGTTGGCTTTCCGTACATCATTCAGAAAGTTTTTGTATTCCAAATTTGAAAGGCTTAAAGGCGCTCCTACTCCACTGCTTATTGCGTCCAGTGGATGTTTCTTCTCATATTTACATCTCCTTCTCTCATTCGGTTAGAGACCCTCCCAGTTGGCTAATGTGATCAGGTCTTTGAACAAGGAAAAGGCTTCTTTCACTTGATTTACTGCATGACTTAGTGTTATCAGCTCCATTAGGGGACAGGAGCATGAGGCAGGCTATTAGAGAAGCAAAGCCACACAAATTTCTGCAGCAGCACCACGATGTTTGAGTAATCAATTTCACATAAGCAGGGAGTTTGTGTCCAGCAATAGAAATATTTTTTGCTGTATTCAAATGTATTGTTCTGCACACATGATTGACAGTAGGAATAGAACTCCTACAGCATCATTTTTTATGTTATTTGCAGGGCTTGCGATGGATAAGGTGCAAATTCGGGGCAGTTCAGACACGAGAATATGCTATTATGGAAAATTATGTGTAAGGAACAGCAATTATTAAAAATTAAATAATTAACTTTGGCTCTATCCAGGTGCAACTGGTCAAGCGAGCACCTATTGCAGAGTGAAAGCTCAGCCGTCTGAAACCTGAGAGAGTCCTGCCTAATTTTTCACTGTCTTTTCACTCAGTTAAGTGCTTATAGTTTAGTGTGAGGTCTAAGCCAATGCTAAACTTTTTAGCGGCTGTTGAGTACTTGAAATAGATCTGTCCACTGCTTTATATGTGGATATTTTCAAGTCCCAGTTAGCCACACAGTTCAATGGAGGTACAACTGGTGTGGATGTTGGACATGGCTCACAAACCCCATCTTTCCTGGAGTCCAAAGACAGGCAGTGTAGCTCCAGTGCTCCCTTAGTCCTTAGCCATGAGTTCCTTTGCCTCCAGGCCACGAAGTGCTGGGCTGCAAGGAGGGTTGAATATTTTGCTGGGGAGGAGACAAAGTGCAGTATATTGACCATATCACATAAGGCTTTTCCTTTTAAACCAAACAGTGTTGTTCAATCACTCAAGCGATTTTTGTCTGATGGGATTCATCAATCAATTCTGGTACATAAGTATCTATGTCAAAACTGCCATATGTGGTAGATGTCTCAGGAAAAGGAACTGGAACATATAAAGCCTAATAAATCCGAAAAAGTGATCGCAGAAACTCTGAAAGTTTGGAGCCCACTCCAAACACCCAACTTTGTAAGTTCTTGTCTTAAATTAAAACCCTTTTACAGCCTCAGTTCCAGAAGCTTCCCAAAATAAACAGCAGCCTAGATCTTGTTGTGAGCTGCAAAAAAAATTAATCTCATCATGTGCCAAGGGAAAACTGACTGCTTGCTGCAATGCTCTAGAGAGCTTTATCATGAGAGTAGAAGACATTTTTTTGTAGTCACTGAAATATCAAGCTTATTTCTGTGGCAGTGTGGCTGTGGTTATTGGCACAGGAAATGCTTGTTTCAGCTCATTCTCACAACCACATGCAGTCTTTTTGCCCATACCTATGTGAGGGTGAGGCATGGCCTCCACAAACAAGAAAGCAATCCAGTCTAGGGCACTTCCAAGCAAACACTGTTCTTCCTTCATGCTGAGGACACTGCTCTCACAAAGCTTAGATTGTACAGTAAATTACTCCACTCTCTGCAGCAGCTGCCTGGCAGCGATTAGGACTTTCAGCATGTTCTTTAACTAAAAGAATTTACATCTTCAATTCCCAGTCAATTCTCAGCCCTGCTGCAGTTCTGACAGAAGCACAACAAACTTCATGTTTGGGAAATTAGTATATATAAAAGTTCCCAAGTAAGTAATATAAATTATCTGAAGCCCAGGCTCCAAGCCTTTTTCAAAGCTGCTCAGCTCCAGCCATCCCATGGTGCAGGAGGAAGCAATATGTCTCATACGCAAGTAGACTAACTCTCCAGAGCTTTTCTAATAAGTCATCAGCTCCTTGCCAAGGAAATATGCTTGCTGCTGCTTATTTTAGCTCCGCAATTCTGACAAAGCAGTGGCTTCTCTTCTCATGAACTTGTGCAATAGGAAGACAAACTTTGTCTTAATAATAGATGCTCAGAGACACCATTGTTCATGAAGCAGCATACTTTCATGAAAAATACAGATTTACAGAATGATAGTTTAACAGTAGCAGAGAATTTGCTCCTGTAAATCCCAGAATCAGTGAGTGGTCAATGTTGGCAGGAATCGCCATTCCAGACCCTACTCACGCTGGAGCCCACCTCAATATCAGGTCAGGTTGCTCAGGGCCAGTGAAGCCCTGATTGTCGCCCTGCCTCTCTTGATCCCCATAGCAATGTCTGACCACCCTCACAGAGAAAACAATTCTCCTATCTAACCATAATCTCGCTGCAAACAGCTCACTATTGCCCTTTGCTATGCAGCTCAGACGAATCCAGACCTATTCTCTGTAATGCCTCACTAGATGATACTATATTTACTATTTGAATTGATCTTTGGTGCTCGTCACATTAAAGATTTTAAAAAGTATGCCTTATTTACTTGTGAGAATTACTATGTAGAAACGGGAAGAGATGATTTTTTACACAAGTGTCTGTGGTGCAGAAAGTTCCCTTCTGCAAGGAAACAAGGTGAAGTAGGACCACAGGCCCAGTAAAAATGCCTGCTAGGCAAAGGAATGTACATTTCCCAAATTGCCTTTCCATTCTGCTTTACTCTGAGGTGTGTTTGATAAAGGTCCCAAGGACAACTAGCACAGTTCCTGTCACCACAGAGCACCGAGACCGAGTCTCAGCAGCAATTCATTGCATCATCGAGACTGTGAGGATGATTAACATGCTTTCCTCGCTCCTTTTAAGCTTTTTCCTTGTACTGGTATAGAATTCCCAGGCTTTTCTAAACCTTTGTTCTTCCCCATAAAAAAGAGGGGAAGAAAAATCAGGTGAAAGAGCAATTTTTCCTTCTCTTCCATTAGCTGTGAGCAGCTCCAGGCTCCCTTATGTGCAGCATGGGCAAATAACAATTTTCAGTGGAGGGCTGAGGAGGTAGAAGATGGAGGTAGTGTTTGTACTGGCTTACTCAAAAGAGCAGTCCAAGAGCAGGACAAAGCCAGCACTTGGGTGTTGTGGAGAATCCCAGCATTGACATGAGGTTTCCCTTTGCCCTGATGGTTTCACTCCATATGTTACCTGTGTGCTTGAAACCTCTGAGCTGAAATCAAGAACAGGTCTTGCACTACCCACCCTTCTCCACACTTCATATGTGTCACATCACAGAAAAGAGGCAAAGATGGGAACAACCAAAGGTCAATGCAATACAGCTATTTAATAGAGATTTCTGTGCTTTTTCCCTTCGAAAACACTGAGAACTCAGCCCTTTTTCTTTACACACCATTACAGGTTTTGGCAGGTATGTAATAGAAGAAAAACACAGGGACACTTTATTTTGTTTCCTTTTCTACTTTTCTCCTTCCCCACACTGTCTTGGGAAAAGTAGGCAGAGGAGTTTCAGCCACTGCCAACTGCTGTATTAAAACCACAGGTTTTTTGGAAGCCCTAATGCATTATTTTTAGCCACAATAAGCACAGTTTGTAACTAAGCCTTTCGCATCAGCAGATCTCAGCAGGATGCTGAAGAGCTAATTGTACCTAAGAACGTTTGCATTTCGCCCATACCTTAGGTGTACCTAAGTACGTTTGCATCCCACCTAAATACCAAACATTCTTTTAAAGCGTTAAATGCCCACAGCCCACACAGCACCCTTCAAACTGCAGAGGGAGAAAAGGCTGAGGTGAGCTGAAAAACAACCCAGATGTGCCATCTGTCTTTGCTTCCTGCTTAGTGAGCCCACAGGGGATGCTGTCCCATCCCATGGAATAAATGTCAAACCTCAGGTGAGATGAACACAAAACCCCCTCCCAACAGCCACTACTGCAGCCAACGGCTCCTCAAAAGCCAAGCGTCGAGGCTCTTCGTCTTTCTGTATTACTTAAAATTCAGCTGCTTGTTCTGGCAGTCTGCCACATCAGAGCATATTTGCTCTTCTCCCTTTAAAAGAGATAGTGTGGTTCCTGTAAAATAACTGACCTCCCCTTTTCCCCTCTAGTCAAGCTTTAACTCTACAGAAAATGTCCTGCTTTCCCAGACCTTTGCATGCTGTTCCTTCATGCAAGATACAGGTTAAAACACTAACCGTGAACGAGCTCCTTGTAGCACAAATTCAGCAGCACCAAACCACATGAGTGTTCTTGTAATTTTTTTTCCACTGATTTACATTATACATTAAACTAACATTATACATCGATCAATATGTGAGCAGATTTCACTGCTCTCTGGATTTGCCGTACCTATTACAGGAGTGACAAAGAAGAAAAATTTATTACAGGATCTTCTAAGATGCTAAATGCTTGCAGGAGGAAAGGACTTATTGACTTAGATTTAACAAAGGAATAATTCCTGTTCGTATGTGTGTGCATATATGTAGAATAAGATGTAGGAATGTATAGACCAAACAACTTTGTCTCGGGCTGTCAAGTGGTTTTGGTGGGCACAGAATGGAGACAAAGGATGGAAAAAAGCAGCATGGACTTCTCTTGCAACCCTCTGCACTGGTGGAAAAGCACTGCTGTTATTCTCTGGATACAGCGACTTAGAAGACTTTAAGGTTTAAAAAGTAATAAAAAACCTACCAATGAACTTCGGTGATCTGCGTTGCCACTAATGCCAGGCAGGGAGCGTGGGAGGAGACTGGACAAGAGTGGCCCTGGGTGTGTGGGTGGCAGCAGACAGGCGAGAACAGCACCACACAAGACACAGCCCCAGCATGACAAAGGAGCACAATCCCATTGGGATGTAGCTGCAGATTCACAAAACCCTGACGACACACGTCACCACTGCCACTCATCACTGGGAGTTTGACCACGGCAGCGCCAGGAGCATCCCCACCAGTGCAGAAATTTTACAGACAAAGGCAGTGGCTAGGGGAAAACGATGGACAGTGTCCATGTGTGGCAGGATGTGGTGTGCTGGCCAGTCGTGTACAGGGCTCGTGGCACAGCCGGGATGGCGAAAGAACCACTGCGGCATGAAAGGATTGGCATCCACCCAACTGGCTCTGCTTATTGGACTGATTTTAGAGACATATACTTGGACAACGAACAATCGATATTACACAGAACAGCACAGCACATATATTGTCTGCAGCCAATTACGCTGTACAGTATTCATTTTAATATTACAATAAAAGGAGGGAGGATAGCAGGTCAGCAAACTGACAGAGATGCTGTACAACCCAGCCCTAATCTCTTTGAAAACTCATGTCAATCCAATGCAAATCCTGTCAACCAGGCCCTTAGAGAGCATGGTTCAAGGAAATCCATTAAGCCTTTACCTGTTCTTCTTGCCAGTACCACACGTGGCCTTTGGGCTCTGCTTCTCTCTCCTCTCCACACCCAGCACAGCATCTCCCTTCCCACCAGCTCTCACCAGTAACAGCACACCCCAGCTCCAGGAAGAGAGAGTCAGTGACTCAGGTCCTCCTCCTCTTCCTGACCAAGCACAGGTTGCTTAGGGCAACAAAAATGCCCGAATTGAACCTGGATGCCTGGGGCCCTTTGCCTATGCCTCGGTATCTATTAATTCACCCAGCACAGGGCAGCACCACAAGGAAGGTTTTATTATGGCACCAAGGATGCTGCTCCGAGCCAAAGAGCCTGTCCTCAACTCAGCAGTGCAGTCTGTTGGGTCACAGCATCCTTTATCATTTTGCCCATCAAGTCATAATCTGTAAAATCTCTTTCTCCTAACCCACATCTGACTCTTCTCCAAGGCTGAATCTCTCCTCACAGCATGTCCAGCGCTTGGAACTGAGTCTCATACTACCTGCCTCTATTTTAAAGGCTCAAAATGACAAAAGGAAAAAAACCTGAACACCCAAAAATCAATTACTTTAATTTCTCATTTTGGGTGCAAAGAGACCCTGAATTGTTTGGAGCCTTTGACTCAAAATTATGTCTGTCATAGGCAGCTCTCTAGCGCAATACACACTGCTGCCATGCCCTCTGCAGTACCTGGAGGTGCTTCTCTGTCCCAGATTATAAGAAATTAACATTTGAAAAATATTTTGTGTGTTCCCAGGCTGGAAGCATTACCAGGAGGCAGCAGAATCAATATTATTTATATAGATCCCATTATTACAAACCAGAACTCCGCACTGTCACTGTAATAAAGCATTACCCAGGAGGCCACTACAAAACCTGAACAAATTCCTGTAATACAGAATGAAATAAAAACAAAAAAGGAGGCAGCCATTTAGATGGTTTGATGTTATCCCTTTAAATGGAGCTGCCTTGACATATGCTGTGCATGGCAGGGGACTGGCACATCAGCAGAGTGCTGCACGACAGCCACAGGGCTCGAAATTCCACCTTTCCCTTCCCACCCGTATTTTTTGGTTAATTCTTCCCATTTTGTTTTCCTACTGATGTGAATATGTCTCTTATGTTAGGGAATTTGGCAGTAGAAAATCCCAGCAGATAGCCCTGGCAAGTACTGGCTGATTTGAAGGTAATACTGAGAATTTTCACGCAGAAGATCCCTAACAGGCACAGATTGAGGCAAATTCCTCCTGAAGGACAGGGCTACTGCCCTGCAGAGCCCCACAAGCTATGATGTGCCCTCTCTTTTTGAGCAACCAGCTAGAGAAAAGATAGCAGCACGTGCTGCAGAAACAAAGCCAAATATTGCCTGGATTTAGACCCTGCCCAAAGGATGCGCAGTTTCTACCGGTGAAGAGCCGAGGTTTACGCTGTGGCTCCAATGTACCAGAGTTGCTGGCCTGGGCAGAGGCAAAGCCTCTGGCACGGCTTTGCCTCTGCCCAGGCATGGCTGCAGGCTTGGCTGGGTGTGACTTTGCACCTATGGACAAGGTGGCTCTTTATTTTTAGGCGCAAGCTTCTTCAATGCGGTGCCCCTGGAGGTAGCGAACCCTTCCCTCGGCTCCCATTGAGCCTTGCACCACCACTGCAACAGGCGAGGTACACTTGGGGGAGAGGGAAAGCCAATATTATTGGTCCTCTCCCTGAGAGAAGCTTGTTATTATTGACATAGAAACCCAAAACCAGGACATTCCAGCCCCTCCTATTTGTAGAAGCAATAATTCTCTGTAGGTGCTTAAGGAATACAGAACAAACTACATGGAAAGTAACCTCATTTCAGATTTGGATCAATTCCAGGACAGTTGTGGACAATTATCAACATCTGCTGATTTGCAGCTGAATTTTCATTCAGTGTCTCCATTATGCCCATGTGAGACCCTAAGAAGCAGCGGCCTGGTACAGGGAAAGGCTGAACTGGGACTCTGCAGCAATTACATGGCCCCAGCCCATGACTGCCCCTGGCAATGCCAGCCCAGCCCCGGGAAGGGCAGCTGAGCATGGTTTGCCAGCACCGCCCTCCTGCCTGTAAGACAGGCTGGGCACAGAGCTAGCTGGGACAGACACATGCTGACCACGCCAGCCAAATTAAACCCATCCAGGAGCACTCACTGAGTTGAGGCCAGCTACACCTGCTAGTTGTCACCAACAGGGCTGCTATATTTTAACTCTCAGTGTGTTTCACCTGCACCTCTGGCTAGAACCTCTTTTCTTATGACAAACTCTCATTAAACAAACTCCTAAACAAGAAGGTTTATATTACTTCCCAGCAAGCATTTGGAGACCAGGTGCCAAGGGTAAGTCTGAGCAGTTCAAGCCAGCTATTAATACATTCAAAAATATAGCAAGATCCATCTGAGGGTAATGGATAAAGCTCAATATAAGCCAATATCTATAAATAAAGGGGGTATGAGGGAAAAAAAGGTCAGCTAATCTGCATGCCATCAACCATGGAAAATAAACTGCCAAGTAAACCAGGTGTTTGGGTTGCATCTGTACTTTCACAGAGACCTGAGCTTGAAGCAGTCTTCCAGGTGCAGCAGCTTTTCAGTCTAAAAGTATTTTATTTAAAAAAAGGCACTCAAATTATTTTAAAACCAGTCAACTGGTAGGTACTACACAATAGCCAAATGGTTTCTGTCCTTGATCCAACCCTATTCTGTACATTACTCAATTATCTGAGAATTGCACAAAGCCATTGCTGATGCAGCGTGTGCACAGCAGTGCTGGGTGCCAGGAACAACATTAATGATGGGAACAGATCTGGGAAGCCGGGCAATATCCGTTTATTTGAGTAAAGTGCTCTCAATAGCTGCAAGTGGCACAGTGCCTGTCTAAGGACCAAGTACACGGGTCATGCTAATCATACAGATAACAGCAATTAAGGAAAGGAAATGAGCAGGTTTGTACAGAACCAGCCGTACACTAACTCCTCATTTGATGCTGTTACTAAGAGGGGAAAAGCTATCCAGGGCTACATAAATAGGACATTAACAAGCAAGCGCAGGAAAAGGATGTTATTTCAGCATCCAGTATCCAAGATACCATTGCTAAATGCTGTGAGCAGCTCTGGTGACCATGGGCCTGAATGGAGGATTTAGACAAGACTCTGGAGTCATATTGGCTCTAGAAAAGTTGCCTGATAGTAAGAGCGTTTTGTGGCTCAGGCTATGCTGCTTTTCCAAGAGGTGGCAGGGATAATTCAGCCCCAGTCTGCAATTACCTCTGAGGGGAAGAAAATCTGATAGCAGACAGCTGCTGGCCCAGGCAAGAGGGACACAGTGCAGAAGCAGTAAATACAGCAAACGTTTTAAAGCAGAACCCTGGGCTGTGATCAGCTCCGCTCCACTCAGTGAGAAGCATGAGTGACGTGGACAAAATGCCAGACTGATGTCAGGATCTCGAAGCAGATAGTGCAGGTGGAGTTTGGACGTGCAAAGCGATACCTCCTAGCTTGGATGCGCAATTGAGGAGGGTGTCCTGCAGGTGAAAAACTTGTCCTGCAGGTGACAAACTCCTCCCAGTTGTGCTTAATGGCTCTCCTCATCTGCCCCCTCTCTGACCCATGTGTGACACATCCCTGAATAGTACCAAAAATAAGGTTAATGGTAGTGGGAAAAATTCCAAGTGAATAAGAGAAAAGGATGCTCCACGGAGAGTACCTGAGGAGCCAACAGCTCAAACTGCCTCTCAGGGCTATTTGCAGCTCAGGACGCCGATCTTTGTGGTTTATCCTTCATCTTGACAAATGAACAACTTGAATGTGGTTTGGGGCTGTGTTATTGTACCTTTCCACTGAGGCAGGATACAATGGATTTTAAAAATGGCAGCTCATACACAGGACACTGCCTCCAACTGCCTCAGCAGAGCTGCCCAGCAGCCTCACAGCCTCTCCCCAGGTCTGCATGGTTTTCCCAACACACACAAAGCCTCAGCAAAGTCACCGGAAGGGAGGAGCAGGACAACCCCCTCCCCTCTGCCCATCTCGCCTCTGCAGAACTGCAGGTCCTGATGCCAGACTGAAGGCAGAAATACTCATTTCTGCTCACTAGAGGGTGCACTGGGGTCAGGAGTGCACAAGGGGAGCACAGGAGGGCTCGTCAAGCCTTTATGCCCAATTATACATAAATGAAGCATCCTCTGTAGTCACATGTCTGTTGTGCTTTCCAAACCACCACAGGCACTTCCACCCAAACCTGCGCATGGGTTAGCTGGGGGGTACTCTGCACATCATCTAATTGAAACGAGAGTAAAAACCGTGACAAGCCTCCAGAGTGATTAAACAATTTTTCACATGTCAGAACAGCAGATTTAATTCAAGTCTGGAATTTGTTAGAATGCTTTGACTAAAAAGAAATAACGGCTAGTATTATGACAGAATATATTGTAACGGAATCTGCAGCATCTTTTCCAGGAAAAAACCACTTGTTCCAATAAAGATCTAAAAAAAATCAGTATTCCTATAAGAATCTGTGTGCATCCACAAAATAGGCGTCGCAAATATATTAGGTTTAAAACAATCTCAGGAAAAACTCATTTTCAGTTATTTTCTCCCATATCCTGCCCTCTCAAATGAGAGGATGCAAAGAGCATCCATACAATCTCAGAAACCCCATTATCTCCCTGTTCTTGTCATAAATTCAGCAGTGTTTCAATGATTTCTTTCTACCATATTGTTTTAGTAAAAAGTACACACCAGAGCTCTTAATTAAAGCCCACATCTGTAAATTGGATTTTTATATATTTAATTGGAATATATACATGTGTAGTATATAAATATAGTACATGCACGTAGAGATGGGATCAGAATGTTCCATTACTGAAAGAGCACCATCATTTCTACAGCTCTGAAACAGCCTGTTGTGAGCTGTGATTTATTGTATTTGTGGGAGCTGTGCTTGTCACCCAGAGCGCCATGCCTCCTTCATTCCTCTGGCTAAAATAGATTAGTTTTTTTAGTTTGTCTATGCCATAAGCTATTCTGAAAGAGTTATTCTTGTGTGGAAGCCCTCAGTCTGAAATGAAATACTTTATCATTTTGATTTAGCTTTATCCATAGCTCAAAATTCCCCTATTCCACAAGAGGATACCAAAGAATAAACTGAGCAGCAAGTCTGCTTCCAGTCCACATGTCCCAACATTAGTGTTGGGCTGAAAAAGCTCCTCAGTAACAAAGTGCCCTCACACACTGGCTGTACGTGTTCACCTTCCTGGGGGAAGGACTGGTCCAGGCAAGAGGAGAGAGAGGCCCTTGCCAGAAAGAAGACTACACAAACACCATCACAGGATGCGAGATACGGCATCATCGTTCTTGTGTTCA
This sequence comes from Mohoua ochrocephala, assembly GCA_013398855.1. Classification (NCBI taxonomy): domain Eukaryota; kingdom Metazoa; phylum Chordata; class Aves; order Passeriformes; family Acanthizidae; genus Mohoua; species Mohoua ochrocephala. The sequence continues at coordinate 184,600 of VZTA01000316.1, read as the reverse complement.
TCACTTCTCTGAAGCCAATGCTGCACTTTCACCCCTTTTGCAGACCAGTAGCTGAAGCATGTGTGGGAACACAGAGAATTCTGTTATCAGAGGGATTTGGGTGCTCTCATCACAGATTTCCAGCAAAAGCCCACAGTAGTTCCAGCGACTTGTCCAGGTGCAGGAAATGAGCCTGCGGCAGTGCAGAGAATTAGCCCCAAAGCGGCCTGAGTCCAGCTTTGGGACTGGCCTTTTCTATGCTCCCACACCTTTTGTTTATTTAACACAAAATTGGCATCTTTAGGAAAAGAGTCACTACGAGACTTTCATTTTACACGACTTTACTTAAAAGTAGCGTATGCCAAGCATGTAGGAAACAAGAAATCAAGGAAAAGCACAGAAAGACCAGCCATGCAGTTTAGATTTATTTTTGCAATAGGTGATGGGAAGGCAAGCCCTCAGCCTGCAGAGCCGCGAGGCTCCAGTTCCCCACCGAGCACATCCTGGGGCAGGCCCCGAGGTTTGGGTTGGCACGGGGACCCCCCGGCACATTGTGCCTGCTTGCATCCCTCTCCCCAGGCCAGCGGCCAGGGCAATGACTTTTGGCCCTGACCCCACAAAGCTGCCTTGCCCTGCCGACAGGGCCCAGATTCATGTCTTCTCCACTAACCGTGGGTTTGGCCAGACCGGTGCCAGGCTGGGGCAGCAGCATGGGAAGCAAAGCAAACCCAGCGGCCCCAGGACACAGTGACACAAGCGACAGGGGCTTTGCATACGGTGTCACAGGGGATGGATTCAGCTTCGGAAGCTGCAGGAGGGCATCCCACAGCCTCACCTGCCCCGAGGAAGAGGCCAATGAATCACGGCCGTACGTAGGTCAGGCTGGAGCGCTGCCGGCAGCAGCACACCGAGCAGCCCCTAAAGCATCCTCGCAGGAGACAAGCAGCCCATTCACCCCTCTTTTCCCAGCCGGCAGAAATGAAAAACCCAGCCAGGAGCTTTACAGCCTCTTTATTTAAAAGATAAAATGGAAATAAACTTTCGAATGACGTTAACCAAAACTTTCTAAAATAAAACTTCCATTAAAAGGGGAGGCTGAAAGCAGATATTTCTGAAGCTGTCACATCCTCCACAGCGCTAGCGCTTATCGCATCCCGAATCTCCGCCCCCGGAGGAGCCGCTGCCTCCCACTGCTCCAGCCTCGCGTTCCCTGCTCTAGTTAAAATAAAAGGGAAGGAACCCTGCCTGCAAACACAAGCTTGCCCGGAGCCCAAGCTCCCAACGATCAAGTCGCTCTGTCAGGTTAATTAGCACATAAATTAAGAAATGCTTTGCTCGCAGTAGTACCAGGCACAGCCAGGGCCCTCCTTGACATGGCACAGAAGGAAAGCTGTGGGGATGGAAATGAATGAAAGCACTAGGGAGCCAGGGCACAACTTTTTGTCATATCTGTGGCCCGTGGAGCAGAGTTTCTCAATAAGCAAAGCAAATTTAACAATTCAACCTGTTTCTATCATAGCAGCTATTTCTTCCTTTATTACATTTCAAGCTTTCTACTTAAAAAGTTAAGAGATATTTTCCAAATATTTCCAAAATGGGCATCTAAACTATGCTTCAACCACACTCTGGAGCCAGACCATAGCTGGGAACCACCCTGAAGCTTCACCACCAGGTCAACTCCTCTATCTCAACCTCTGCCACCACACCAGAAGAAATTGGTCCATCTACAAACACCTTTCATCCCGCATTGCTCCCCTCACACCCAGGAAAGATATTTGGATAATGACAATATCTTATAAATACTTATTTTTATGAAGAACCATGAATTATATACATTACTCAAAAGAAACCTAGAAAGCAAGGAGGTCAAAATGTCAGTGTTCACAATAGCGAGCAATTTCACTCAGCTGTCCTAAATTTTCTCGAGGTTCCTTCTTACCTGAGGATGGTACAGTCACGGAAAAAACTTGAAGAAACTTATTCTTCTGAATGGAGAGAAATGAAAAAAAATCTTACCAGTAATACTGAGCCAACCTGCCAAAGGAAAATGGAAGACAAAAAAATATGACTAATGATACCTTAATCTTTTAATGCAATAATTTCTGCCTTCAAGAGACTTCTGCAATAGCTAAAAAAAGCAAATAATAGCAAAAAATAGCAAAAAAAGTCTCACCGGGAAATTCCCAGATGCATTAATCTTGCTGCTGGGCCCTGGCAGGTTCTCTGTGCAGCAGATCACAGTCGGAGGCTCCTCAGTGCAGCGAGGGTATTGCTGGGACAGCAGACAGACCTGAAAACCTATTTCAGCTCTAAAAGCAGCACAGGTTCAAAGTCTGCTCCAGCTCGTACCAAGGGGAACCCCATCTGGAGCTATGCCACCCCCTTACACACTGTCAGAATCCTGAAATTCCTGTTGTCCCCATGTCAGCAGCTCCTCTGTGGAGCCTGAGCCTATTTGTTGTGCTCCACCATGGCATGCCCAGGCCACCTCTTACTCACTGTCCCTGCTTGCTCCGTGTCAGGACGGCACAGTTCCTTCAGGTGACTCACATCCTGTGTGACCAAACCTGTGGTCCATCCAGTCACACCTCCCAGCCAGCATGACAAGTGACAGCACATCAGGAGTGTATCCATCACTCTCCTGGCTTCATCACTGTGGGGCAAGTAGGCCTGGGCATAGTAGGCACAACAGAAGTTAAAGCAGTCCAAAGCAGGGTCAAGTAGCTCTGAAGAAAGAGTGGGTTCACCATGAACTGTGCTTTTTAGAGCATCTGTTAATTTTAGGAGGAACATTGAGTGATGCAGCTGAGCATTTGAGCTGCAAGTCAAAGTGTGACACAAAAGGCAATGCTTTGTGGAAGGGACCCTGCCAGGGAATGGAAGGACAAGGATGGAGAGAGAGGATGGGTACATGCATGTAGATAGGGAGGCTTTCTTTTGACATATATTTGGTCAATAGACACCAGAAGATTATGTAATTTAATTTATTTAAAACTTCTAATTTGCACACATTTCATCCTCTTCTACCTTGTCTCAGATAGCATGCCCTTGAGGGCATGTATTTGAAAGATGGGGCAGCAGCTTTATAAAACCATTTCCCAGAGCTCCTTTGCCCCAAACAGGCAACAGCTACCAGGTGAATACCAAACAACAAATGAGGCACGTGAGTTTGGCAAACTGAACTCACACACGTGGGCAAGAATCAGCTGTACAAGAGCTGCCCACGCTAGAGGGGCAGACACTAAAAGGTAGAACTTTAGGAAGTGCTTCTAGGCATGCAGGTAATCACGCCAGAGATGAGTAACAGCAGCGGACAGGAAGCAGTGGGAGCTGGTACAGGAGCATGTGAGCCATGCTCATCACCCTGGGCAGTACACGTGGGCTCCCAGGGCAGAACCACACCCTGGCGACAGTGGGCACTGGATCGGCAAACCCTGCTCTGAGAACTGCAACCCAGAAAAGACCTGCTCCTGAAAAACATCTAAGCAATGTGTGCTGGGGATCTGTACTGGCACAAGACCAGGGCCAAGCGCCCCAGCACAGGGAAAGGAGGGTCCCTGCAGCAGCTTGGGATGCTCTCCAAACATCCCATTTAAGCCAATAAACTCCATATTTTTACAGAAAGGTATATAAGGAGTTGCATACACGTGTTGCATATGAACCCTTGGTATTCCTGGATATCTGCAAAGATTAAGGAACTTGACTGTCACACATTCTGAAATCCATACCATGAACTCAGACTACCAGAAAGATGGCACCAGTGGCACTCTGATTCTATTGGGGATGCTGGCATTTTAATGCAGTTTAAAAATGCATGTTGCTGTTCCCACCTCCTCCATCACTCTTCATACTTCTTCACTGCACTTCCCCCAGTCATTTCAGCACATCCCCATACATTCATTCATCATCCTTCCCAAGCTTCCTTTATTGGATCCTGCTTTGTATTTGGTCCCCCCAGACATTTCTCTTCATGCCCAAGAATAACCAGAAAAATAAACCTGTTGAAGACCATAAATTTGCCTTTAAAAGTAAGAAAGTACTACCTTGAGACAGCTCAGCAGTATGTCAGTATCTAACTAATGAGCATCCTTATTTTCTAACCCTTTTGCTTTATTTGCAAGCTTTTGAAGGCCAGGCTGTGTGAGCTGGGGGACAGAAAGAGTGAACAAGCTCAGATGGGCCAAATATCCAGTACTAGAAAGACTTAGAAGTACCTACAAGGACAAGAAATATGAGGGTGAGTGGAGGAACTGGTTAAAGAGAATACTCAGCAAGTATTATCAGGTGAACATTAAGGGACCAGCACCTGCTCCAGGAGAAAAGACAATTCTAAGGTCCCAGAGCCCATGAACTCCAAAAAGTTCCATTGATGTAATTTCTTTCCCCTCTCTTCTCCCTTTCCTTTCCTGCCCATTCACATAACCAGAGTCTGACAAAATTACAACAAAAGTTCCAGGCTTCCGGCTGTGACTGCTGAAAATTCCCCTCCGTGCTCATTTGCACAAGGCTTTTGCAGACTGCAGAGTGCCATCTAGACGGAGGAAGGAGGATGTGCTGCGAGTCAGCCAGCTGGAGGTAATAAATCCTTCAGGGATGCATCATAGAATGCCTACAAGACACTTTGCAGAACAGCTCTTTGCAGACTGCAGATGTTTTGTGGCAATTTTTTTAAAGTACTAAAATCCTCCCGTGGCTGAGCGAGCAATGGTCTCAAATAGCTTGTAGGACGAGACGAGAGCCCTTTTAGTTTAGCATTTGAATATTTATGTATTCTCATAGAGCAACATTTTAGCTCCTTGTTTTTTCCAGGCTGTTTAAGGTTCAGATGGCCACTGAATCAGGACAATTTTTAATGCTGGGCTTTCAAGCAGAGCCTCATTAAAGGACATATGGACCTGAATGAGGTGTTGCATGGGAATAAATGAATTTTTTACGTATTTGGAAATATTTGCCTGTGGAGAGGTATTGGAAGCCATAGACTCCATGAGCTATGGATTTTTAGTGACAGGGTAAAAATCTTGCCTATATCATAAGAGGAAAATATTAATCTGAGGTGACTATAGAGATGTGGTGGGCAGCAGCTGCTGCAGCAGAAGGGGCCTGCTCCAAGGGACAGTGTTCCCACAAACCTGCAGTAAGGAACCAAACCACATAAACATCAAATTTCTGCTCTCCTGTGCAAGAAAACAGCCACGTACGTACAGCCTGAGCATTCTCATTTCTGTAATAGTATGAAAAGTGCAGGAAAATCTCTCCTAAGCTCATGCATTTCCCTTATACCCAGCTGTGTATGATCACTGCCAATCCCAACCACCCCACAGAACAGCAGCAACCCCGTAGCCCTTCACAAACACTGCTGAAATGCAATGACCTCCTAAACGTGCTTGTGCAAGACTGTGCCTTTGCTGCTCAGGACAGCCCTTCTGGTTTAGACGAGCCTGAGGACATGCTGGTGCTTGTGAAGGTCATCAAGGAGGATGAAGTCCCCACTGACCTGCTTGGGCAGGAAAGCAGGTCCTGCTGTCCCATTACCTTTGTTAAATCCAGCATGGAAATCACTCCACTGTACCTTGCTGCCTGCTCTTGCCCAAGCTCACAAGATAACCTCAGGAAAAATTCAGCAGAGGGCTGAGCTGGGGACACAGCAAGCAGAATAAATGTGTTCACTTTTCTCCTGTCAAAACCTGACCTGACAAATTCACTGTTTAAACTACACAGCACTGAAACAGACCCATGGAATGGTTTGGGTTAGAGGAAACCTTAAAGATCATCTCGTTTCAACCCCCCTGCCATGGGGGGGACACCTTCCACTATCCCAGGTTGCTCCAAGCCCCGTCCAACTTGGCCTTGGACACTTCCAGGGATGGGGTAGCCACAGCTTCTCTGGCCAACCTGTGCCAGGGCCTCACCACCCCCTCAGCAACAACAGCCAAAGAATGCCTCATATCAAGAGTCCATATTTAAAAAACAGCAGCACAAAGCCACCCTCGGAAGCACGATCATTTCTTTGGGAGTTATAAAACCATGCACTAGCACAGCAATGTAATAAATAATAGAACCTGGTGAATAATGCAAATAAAACATTTTTTCTTCCTATTTTTCATGTTTCTAAATATGTTTCCTTCCGTTGCTGTCAGGCCTATTCTGCTTTGCCTTTCACAAACCTTCGTGCAGAGCAGAAACAAATTGCAAAGGACTTGGGAGAGAAGCAAAGGGGCTGCTGTCACCCCTGCCTTGTTCCCTCTTCCTCTGCCTTGTTCCCCCTTCCTCTGCCACACTCTGTCAGGACCAGGAAGCTGGGGGCTGGATTTAGATTCGGCAGGGAGGTTCTCTCAGCCTGTAATTATGCTGACAGCTCCATGAAAGCTTTACTTTGGGTCTAATTAAGACTTACTGGAGTTGAAAACAAACAGAACTTGGTTCTTTCCAGTATGACAGACCCTTTCCATGTGCAAAGCAAAATGGTGAAAACAAAAAAAGGATGGAAATTCAAGGAGATAAAAAAAAAAAAGAGGTCTGTGTCCAGCATTTTGAGCCAGGGCATGGAGCCCTTCATGAGCATCACCACTGGAGATGGTGGGATGGTGGCCAGAGGGACAGAGCCTGACTCAGAGCTCCTCACCCACTGGTTAGGGCCCATTGCTCCTTGCACTTTGCTGCCCAGCACACTGTTGTTCATGCTGTGAAGCAGGAGAGAAATTCAGCCTTTCATGGCTGAGAGATAGGGCAGGAGGAGAGGCAGCACACACAGGTTCTTGGGGTGAAGGGCTGCACTTCCACAACTGCAGGGGAGAATGCACAACCTGAGCTTGCCTCGGTCAGCATGAATGTCACCTTAATTTGTGTACTGAGTACCTAATGTAGGTGCAGGAAAAGGACACTAAAGCAGAGTTTTTCAAAAAGACACTCATAGGAGCTGCACCAGACACCAGCAGGCAAAGTTCAAAGGAAAGGGGCAGGTTCTCACCTGGTGCAAGCGGATTTCCCTTTCTCCAGAGAGACACAGACAATAAATGCAGTTCATTCACTCTTTTCATAGCCTCTTTTCTCACATTAAGAGCAGAAAATGATGAGAGTGTGTGTGCTGAGCTGCAGTAAAAATCCATCTTTCGGCACCGTCCGGGTGCTGAGCCCAGCACAGCTGCTGGAATGCCAGTGCCCTCTCCTGTTCAGTGTGCACCAGCTTCCCTGCTCGTTCCACAGCATGTCTGCACGCCTTCAGAGGCTGGGGAAACATTCCCAGCCTGACATCCTGCTAACAGCCCACAAAAAAAGGTATTTACAAGGTTGAGGGAAATGTGAAAATGCTGCAGAACTTCTGTGAGGACACTGCGTCCTCTTTGCTGCAGTCCAGAAGAGTTATCGCTTGCATCAGGCCATTTAGGAAGAAATAATCCTCAAACTATCCCATGTCATTATGTACAGCAAGTTTGCATCTTCTTTCCAGAGCATATCTTCAATGACATTCAGTTTTACTCTGTGTGGCTGTAACTTGAACTCCAGCCACTGCTAAATGTATTCACAAAGTCACAGAGGAGGAAACCGAAGCCAAAGGGAGTCATTGGGGATCTGACATTGGGGTTTATCCTCCCACCCTACCTGGACAGTTTTCCAGACTTTTTACACTGTCATGTAATTACAACAGCACAGATTCATCCTCATTTTACCACAGTATTAAAAGCAGTGGTGCTACTACAAAGTGTTTCCTAACAGCTCTCCTCTCAGCCCAGTGATTTCTGAAGGGGTGCTGTGATGAAGTTTTCTGGTCTGATATTATTAACTACTCTAAAGCAGCTGAAGGAATTAAAAGACTGAGTAGCAAACCTTTTCACAATTGGAAAATGGGAGTATTCCCACGAACACGGTCCCTCAGATGCCTTAGAATTGTAATTGATGTGTCAACAGAGGGAATATTTTTTCCTCCTTCTGAATCACCACTGCCTGGAGCCATGCTGTAATGTGGGAACTCTAGCCATTAGGCTACTACAATCAATGAAGGTCTCCAACTCCCATTCTTGAGAGAACTCACACTTAATGACACAAGATCATGACCCTTAATGGCTTAAAATTAAGAGAAAAAGAACCCAAGGCTCCTCAAAACAAACTCAGCTGAGCAAGGTCCCTGGCAAGAGCACTGCAAACTGAGCAGTGAAGCCCCCCTGATTAAACAGGATTTCCTAGTTCCTGACCTGTCCTTCTAACCCCAGCAATTACCTTTTCTTCTGCCTCCCCTCAGTGCCAGGGGGCTCACACAATCTCATTTCCCTAGTGGCCCGGGCCACCCAATAGCTGAGGAAGGAGAGGGGTGACACACAAACTGTCTCAGCCCTACCCAGAGCATGTTAACCAGACTGACAGAGACACCCTGATCAGCTGAAGATATGGAGAGCAAAAAACCTCCAAGTTAGGCAGGGTAGGAACATGTTTAGCACATCTCAGCTTTAGGAAGCTTTACAAGCATCCTTCTGCAGGAAGGAGGAGCTCCTTGAGACCCTGCTGGGCAAAGCATGGCTTTAGTGACACCACTGCCACCAGCACCAAGAGAAATTGCCCTACAGGGAGCCAGGGGTGGACAGTACCTCCTGGCAAAGTCAGGCTCTCCTCCTGGGGATGCTGGGCCATCTGAAAGCTAAATTGCTCCAACTGGAGCAATACCATTTTGACCAACTGAAACCCAGGGCTCAGGTGAGCTGGCAGAAACAGCTCACCCTGTAAAGTGACTCTTGCGCCCCTCTCACTGTCTCAGTTATTCTCATCAGCACCAGCATCAACCAGCAATGGATGACAAGAGCAGGGCCTCTGTGATCACAGGTGGGCAACCTGACATGATGTATCATATCTTATATTTCTATGTTTTTCACTAAGTAAAATTAACAAGATCAGACAAAATTTCATTCTAAAATATTACCTAGGATGTTGGTGGCACTATATTTATACAGTATCCCTCACTTGAAAAGGTGTACTAGCCTGTACAGTAGCTTAAATTAATTCTGCTTTGTGTTCTGGCAGACAGATACAAGAAATACAGCTGGTCTGTTATCAGCTGCCAGGTCTCCTGCCCTTCTATAAACCTATTTTGCTGGCAGCTACTACTGGGAGCAGAGACCTGGTGTGGTGTTCACAGGGGTCACAGAAGAGCAAGGCCACACTGCAGCCACAGGGTGTTACCAGGGTAGCACCACAGAGCCCTGCTCCAGCCAAAGAGTGAAGCTCAGAGCACAGAGCACCTGTGCAAGGGCCTCGATGGTCACACACAGGGGTTACCCACAGTTCCTCACATGCAGATTTGGACATCTCTAACTTCTTTTTTCTGCAACTTAGATCTATGAAAGAAAACTAATCTGTCCCATTTTGGATGCTCACACAAACCCCATCAGTATACCAGGGTTTTTCCAATGATGATTTTGGGTTTTGTCAGTTCTTTACACAACATATGCTCATGCTGCAATAATTAGGACCAGATCTGGAACTTGCTGAAAGCCAGCTGGGAAATAGGGATTTATCCAAGAACAAGTTTTGGGACTGTTACAAAAACAAGGGGGATGTTGCACCAAAGTAAACAGAAGTTTAGAAGATACTAAAGGTGTTTCCACACCACAAACTGTAATTGCTTGGAGTCTAAAATGCTTGGAATTTATGCAATGACTTGTGGCTGTTACTCCAAACTCCCAGTTTATAGGAGCCCTACTATATTAAGGAAAAGCCCATCAAGGGTCTTCCACATTCACCATCTGTGGATGCCAGACAGACGTGCAAGCAGGAAGTAATGCCCCATATTTCTGAGAAAATCATTCCCAAAGTAAAATATGAAGGGGAAGCCATACATCCAGGAGCCTATCTGTATTGAAATGCACCTTCATCAGGCCAATGACGGCCAGTTTCAGGCCAATTTCATCAGTGAAATCATCTCCTTTATGTCAAAACCATCAGGCTTGGGGTCTTCTGGCCTGAAGCAGCAGCAGCTGAGCTGGAGCTTCCTCGAGCTGGTTCATGTGCTGTAGGTGTGGGTATCCCCTCTTACTGCAGGACCCCAGCCAGGGTTAACCCCGGTGAGGATGGTGCCATCCTTTGGGAGGTGACATACACCATGACACTCCAGGTGGGCATGTCCTCTGCAGCTGAGACTCCTCTGTGGCTCCATATCAGACAGTGCAGAGCAAATCCAGCACAGACTCTGTGGTAAATCCACCCCACAACTCTCCTCCAAGCTCTGCGTGGCTGCTAAGGGGGCCTGCTGAAGGCTTCCTTTCTGTAGGACACAAACATTAACTAATCAATGACTTTAAAGCCATTTGTGGCACTAAGGTCTCTCCTGAAATTTCTAGTTACAGCTGATGCCTGTACCTAGCAAGCTGCTTTTCTCTCTGCTGATAGTCATTGTTTTTCTTCCATCTCCTCTGTAAGGAGCTTTGAGGTCCATGTGCTCAGAGTGAATTTGGGCAATAATTACCCCTGTGAAATGGCACCCACAGAGGAGAAGGACTTGCTGAGGTACAGCGTCACCACTGCAGTGACAACACCATTCCTCACAGTCCCCATCCAGAAAGCCTTCTCAGTAAAGCATTCACTTCTCTTGTTTTGTAGCCCAAAAGCATCACTTCAAGGTATATTATAACTCTATAAATAAAGATACAATGCATAATACTTGTGATAACCAAATTGTTTCATAACAAATTGCCAGCAGCCTCTGAAATCTCTAAATACCCAAAAAGCAGAAAGCATTTAATTGCACTCTGAGTCACTGATGGATTTTAGTCCATCTGTACTTAAACTGAGTAGTTATTAGTTATCTCCAATAGCTACAACCATATTAACAAATAAGAAAAAAAGGTCAAGTCCCAAGCACACTGAAATCAATACAGCTTTAAATGCACTCATTTGAGATGAATCTAAACCTCTTACACATTAAAAAGTGCCAGCTTGACATTTTTCTAGGAACTGAAGCACCTTCCTACCAGCCCCACAGGAATCCAAAGAGTGTTTCAGAGAGGGGGAAAATGTCCAAGAAGCCTTAAAAATGGGAGAAAACCTCAGGGTGGCAACAATGAGTAATTTCTGCCGTGTACTTCCAAAGGTAAGGGAAAAACAGGGGCTACCCAAAAGAAAATTCAGGAAACTACCAGTGGGGGCTCCTTGGTGTGCATTCTTCTGCTTTCTTTCAAAGGGAAGAATATTGTCTTTCAACTTCACATAACTTTAAAACATGGGAAAAAAACCAAAAAACCCAAAACAAAACAGTGTAGCATGTTAGTTAAGTAAATACTGGCATCTACTAATATTTATTGATTGTACATAAATAGTGAGTCCCCAAGTCTTGGTGTAAAACCAAGTAGCTCTAAATCTGCCCCACTGCATGCAGCACTATGAGCCACAGACATGTTCATTCCAATATTATTTTGCATGTTTCAAGTCATGTCTCCACTCCTGAGCACACTCTAAGGTTTGATCAACCCTACGCTTACATCAAAAGAGCAAAAGGTTGTAGTAGCTGTGGAAAGAATTGATTTGTAAGAAATGGAGGAGGGAAAGTTACCTGCATGGACTAATAACTTCATAAGGCTTCCCAAAAGAACATGTCAAACCATTTGAAACTATATATCTTTCAATATCTGATCCATAGTTCATTCTGCAGCCACAGCACATGAAAAATATGTCAGAATCTGCTCTAAGTTGCTGAAATTCATCAGAATCAATAGGAAACCTGAAACAAAGCATAGCTCCCATCCAGATGAAAACACCTAATTCCTGCTGGCCCTTTGGTGGTCTTTGTCTCACAGCTGTACACTATGCGCTATACAGATCATTTCAACATAGACTTATTTAAAATAATGAAAAAATTAGAGGATGTGAGGAAAGGGAAGAATGACAGAAAAGGCAAGGTATTGCTGAGTGAAGGCAGAGTAGGGAGGTACCACAGGGGGGCATAAGGGGGAAACGATTTGCCAGAATAAGATACAGATCCACAGCCTTGGTTCTACTTACATAAAGGGTTAAAAATAAAAGAGAGATTTAAAAATGTACTTGCTTTTTTGTGGCAGCCATGTCTCCCGTTCTGAAGTCCACGTGTTTCTCAAAGGCCATTCCTTTAATCAGGAGGGTCACAATAATGCAGCTGTGCTATTCATCTGGATTACTCAGTGCCTGGTTCATCCATACCAAAGGGTGGCAAACAGCCCTGGCAGCCCCTAACGTGTCTCCAAGACAGACAGGAGAGATTTCACACTGTACATAAATTTATTTAACCAGGAATTTGAGCTCAGAGCTTTACCTCACCAAGGTAAGCTCAGAGAAAACCCACGTGGCATCAGCGCACTCAGCCAGGCTCCAGTTTGCTGCAGAAAAATGAGTCCTGTTTCCTGGGCTTTACAAACATGGAGTCTGTGGAAATAGTCTGTAAAATGGGATTTCAGTTACACCTGAGCTGGAACTATTAAAAAAATTCCTTTTGCTTTGAAGTCCTTGATGCAGGGCCAGAGCCATTAGTGCAGATTCAAGCTCAGGTATGATTTTGGTTTGAACTGAACACCTGTTCCTTCCCTGTGCCCCTCAGGCTGGGCAGGAGCCAGCCTGGCTTTGGCTTACATTCTCTCTAAGTGTGTGTAAAAACTTCTTGGATTGGCAGACAAGACCTGTTTAACACAAAAACAAAGGTGGCAGTAGGGCCCAGGTGGAACACATGCCACGAGTTTGCTCCAGAGGGGCTTCAGCTTAGAGTCACCACAGCTGTCTCTGACCCCTTCCACACACCCTGACAGTCTACACAGGGACCTTTAAACAACAGCCAAGCCAACCTGCCCAGCCAGGGGCAAGAGCCTAGTGTGAGCCTAGGGCCCCTCGCCAGCCCCAGCAGGGTCACCATGCCTGCAGCACTGGCAACACCGGGGAGCTCATGGCAATGCCAGAAACCAAATCCCCGTGCCCCCAACACCACACTGACACCTCAGAACAGTGCTCCTCTGCAGTCGTTTATGCAGCTTTTTCCTTGGCATAATATGTTGGAGTAAGGTGGTGTGTCTGTGTTTGACCCCCAAATGTGGCTCAGCCCTGGCAGCTGCAGTGGGCCCTGGCCTGGCTGCCATGAGCCTTTCAGGAACAAACCCTGCAGAGCAGGCCATGGACGGTGCGATAAGGCCGTGGATGGTGCGATAAGGCCGTGGACGGTGCGATAAGGCCGTGGACGGTGCGATAAGGCCGTGGACGGTGCGATAAGGCTGTGGACGGTGCGATAAGGCCGTGGACAGTGCGTTAAGGCCGTGGACGGTGCGATAAGGCCGTGGACAGGGCGATAAAGCCTTGGCTACCTGTGGCCAGCACCGAGGCTCTGCTGGCTTACACCCTAGATGGCAGCAGCATCCAAGGAATGGGCTGGGAAACCCAAAACTGCCCATGCCTGATGAGGTTTCACATTCACATAAATCCCCTCTGAAGGCCTCCATCTAAAAAGAAATTCTTCCGGACACCTGAACAAAAGGAGCAGGATGTGAACACGGAGCGTTTCTGGAGGCTGGGAACCGAGGTGTTGGCTCCCCTCACACCAGCACGGCAAGGATAGAGCCAGTTCTGTCAGGCAGCCTGCAAAGATCATAGGGACAGTCTGCTCCTTTCTGTCACCAACACACTTTTCTGGTGCAATAATAGCAATAAACCTGCTGCGAAGGGGTAACTGGGAGGGCTGAACCACTGGGGAGGGATGACACCCTCAACATGAGAAAACCTTGGCCCATTTCGCTGTGTAATCCTTTCTAAGTCGTGCCCATACCTTACAATAACTGTACTCATTACAGTACTGGTGCTCCTCTTGCCCAGCTCCCCGATTGTTCCTTGATACCCAGACAAGGGGACCTTCACAGTCCCAAAAGCCCAGATCTGGCAGTGGCACAGGGCACGCGGCGGGAGATGGCTGCATGGGACAGTGCTGGACAGCAGAAGCTGCAGAGACATTCCCATTGCATCCACCCAGGAGCAGTGGACGCACACCCTGTAAGGATTTTTCCAGGACCACAGCTACGGTAGCAGGCAATGCTGGGTGCCATTCCCACACTGACACACAGGACAGGCACTGCACAGCACTCACTTCACTCTGCAAGGTGTCAGAGACCTTCAGAGAATCCAGGCAAGTCAGCTCACAACAGACTCTTCTCTCCCTGCGCATGCTGGCCCAATCTCTGCTCTCCAATGCTCTTGCAAACTCTGCAGTACTGCAGTCAGGGCTGCAGTGAACTCCTGGGAGTTCACTCTATTCCGCCCCTCACTCTGAAGAAACATTAATATCTTAGCATCAATAACTATTGATTTTCTTTTTCCATCTTGAATTTCTTGAGCACATCCTGTATGGAAACAAACTTGAGAGAGAAGAAAAGAGAGCAAATAACATTTAATTTGCAATGTATTACCAGTTTCATGATGTGAAATGGACTTTGCCACATGGATTAAGTGTCACTGTGGCAGATAATGGACACAACACGTCTATAAATGAAAAGCAGAATGAGATACAAGCAGCAGAAGTGGGAAAGCATAACTCCATCCACTGCCTCATGCATCTCCTTGCAGCAACCAAGGCACCAGCCTGAGCCTCACCCTGCTGGGCTGGGCAGTGCCACAGGTTGTAGCAGATCACCTGAAAAGCATCTTGGCCATCTTGTCACCCATTTCACTGCTGTCTGAGGAGACTTAACTTCGGGCTAGATATTCAAGAGTTACTCTCGTATAATAAAGTCATGATTATGGAGATTACACCAGCTCTACTGATATATTTGAAAGTTTAAACGCAAGAAACACACAAGATTAACAAAGAGTGACAGTTTCGGCTCCAAGAGCCTGCAAAGTTGCCTTCAGCCACTGAGAAAATAGGCAAAGCAGGCTGTCAAAATGGATTTTCATCTTTATAAAGGCATGATGACAGCACACTGTGCTTCTAAGGATACAAATACAGCTAGTAAATTCAAGATTTTCTGTTGCATAGTTCTGTTCATCTGATAATCTTAGGAGTTCATCAGCCAAAAAAAGCATTGATTCCTCACCAGTCACAGGAGCAGGCAAAGGCACTGTTAGGAAGCAAACCCACAGGGGAGGGATGCAGCCCTGCCATCACACAGGGCAGAGCATCTCTTGGCACAACCTGCTGGATGCCACATTCCAAAAGAAAATCTGGGCTAAAACACAAGAAGCAAAAGTCCAGACCCTGGGAGAGCCGGGACTCAGTCCCCACACCTCGGGCTGCCCATACCACCTTGCCTTTTCTCTGTCCGCTAATATGGGGACAAATGCTGCTTTTTAAAAATATTTAGGCAGTAGCTGGGCCACTGCCACATTATGGGCATGCTCCAGAGTGAGACTCCCAAATAACCAGGGGTTTCCACCACCACATGGGACTTAGGGACACGAGATCTCTGTAACCTTTGAGAGGATTCTCTCCTCCTCCTCTCTACCTGCGCCCTGCAAAGATCAGTGAGCTGCAGCACAGCCACTGCTGCGAGGTTCAGTCCTCTTCTTTCCTGTGAGGTTCCGGCATGGGAAGAAGCTCCTCCAATTCCTTCCCAAGCAGTGGAAATTGGCATGGCTCCATAAAGCAGCTGAAGATCTGGCTCCACTTGATAGCAGTTTTATCTGAGATCATGATGAGCTTGACTAGAGGGTGCCAGCTGGATTGCTCTGGGGAACCATATTTATAGATAACACTTGAAAGGGCAAGTTCAAGGTGATGGCCCCTGGTGGCCCTTTTTTATATTCCTTCAAGAGATCCTTATTCACACCTACTCAAGTGCTTGCCAGGCAGGTTGGAAAGGCAGCAGATGAGAGCGCCTGGTGCTTTGTGCTTTCTCCAGCCTCCTGGCAGGGGCACTGCTGCCATCTTGCCCTGCACCACAGGCCATGGACAGCTGACACGTAGCTGCACATTCTTCAGACCAAACCTTCATTTTTGTGGTCAGAGCAGTTTGGGTTTTTTTTCTCAGAGCAATGAGATTCTCAGTGCAGCAACAGCACATCACCACTTTTTAGAGCCATCGCCTGCTTGCCTCTGAGCACATCACTTGTTACTTGACTCTGGGCATTTTGTTTCACAAAGAACATTGCAAAATCATTGGCAAGAATCACCTGAGGAATTATTTTTGTTTGCCGAAGGACTGGTTTTCAAAGGGGTAAAGGGACTAGGCATAGCAGCTAAATAATCCCAAGGGCTCTTTGCATTGCTTTAAAAAACTTGGGAGATATTTTAAAGCATCAGCATCACTCCCATGAAATCTCCTGTGACACAAACAGATGCCTCCAGTGAGCTTAAACCATGAACCAAAGCCACAGGCTTAAAAAGGAGAAAGGATTCCCCTCCATCATGGTTTTATTTGGGAACTTAGGCCACTTGGCTTTGTGTAGCTCTAAGTAATACTGTATGTGGACCATTGTAAAAATGACTATTTGAAGTCACCCAAGCCATCCATTGGCCACTACAGCCAATGCTGAACCAGGGCCAGCAGGAGTACAAACCTACCCTAGTCTAAGCCCAGAGCTATTGCAGCTGAGGGCAGTGAGAGCCCACAGGAAAATTCCCTTCACCTTCCAGTGCTCCTGTACCACCTCTTGCACATCACTTATTCCTTCAGTTTTCCAGCATCTCCTGCTGACCATCTGTGCATAGTCTCAGCTCACTCAGGCATTGGAACAACTTCAAAAAAGCTGAATTTCTGGAGATCTTAGGCTGAAACAGAATAACTAATCCAGGCTCTATTTTTCAGGCAATATCCCATGTTTAAATTGCAAAACAATTTCAAGAAGCCAACAGCCCACTTGGTGCTTTTCTGAGACGCTGTCCAGTAAGTAGAAATTTTTAGACCTTTTTAACAGGTGTAAAGTCATGGTTAGGGTCTCTCAACAAGTCATAGAAGAAACGGACATAACGACAGTTAGAGCCTTAACTGTATCTAATCTATTATGTATCTAATCTTTACTGTTCTGCCCTTTCCCCAGTATCAAATCACATCAGACCACACCGTAACAGGATCCAACATATACAACGTTTCACTCCCCAGTTCACTGTATTAGTCACCAACCTGCCAGAACTTTAATGAGGAGGGGACTTGGCCTTAATACAGAACCACTCAGGAACTTTTAATTGTATATCAGCCCTTAGGAAATGGCATTTTTATGCCTTTATCAAAACCAGGCTCTGGCAGATGTTCTCCTTCCTTTGGAGGTGATGCTTCCATCAGGTGTCACAAACTCCCAGCACACACCAGCACATTCACAATCCAGCCCAAATCCACCCAGTTACTTCAAAGCTCATGAAACATGCAAGATGGAGACAAGAAATCCACTGAGTCAAATTTGGGATTGGTTTCTGCTTTGAAGCTTAGGAGTAGCAATTTTGATGACAACCTGTAAGTTTCCAGAGAAGCATGTGCCTCATAGGAAAGGAAAATTCCTCTATTCTTGTCAGCGGTCAGTGTCTTTGAGCAGCAGGTATGGCTCGGCAGCAAGGACAGCAGTGCCTTTTACTCCCTCACAGATTAAACAGTGTCGAGAAGGTCAGGACAGAGCAAATCCTGGACTAATTCAAGTGGAAAAGGAGCCTGGGAGGTCACCTGCTGCAATCTCTGGTCAAAGCAGGTCCAAGAACAGGATGGAGTCTGCAGTATCTCCAGGGGTGGAAGCCCCACAACCTGCAGGCAATCCAAGATTATGTTTACTTGGAAAAACCACCACAAATTATATATAAGCACTTACCAGAAACACCTGGACCTTCAGACAGGCTGTGTTCAGCACAGGGAGAAGCTTCCTGGGTATGGTCACACACAGGAGGAAGAAAACCAGATGCAGACAAGGCTTGTGGGTCGTGCTTCAGGAAAGATCAAGTCAACCTGGAAAATTACTCCGAGAGAACTCTTAGGCCTTGTGTTGAAAGTATTAAAGACCCAGTTGTTGGGATTTAAATATGTTGAACCCATTTTTCTGCAAAATTTCTACCCAGGACAGATGAACTGCTCATATTTTGGGATATGCATCTAGGCCTAAGGAATTCTGGATTTTGGCAAGACTACATCAGAAGCTGTTATAGAGCAAGCAGATGCAGACAAATCAGGTTTTAATCAATAATCTCAGACTCCAAATGAGTTGCATCCCTGCACTGCCATCTGGAAGCACACAAGCCTCCGCAGCTACAACATTCAGAGCATCTTCAGCAGATTCCTACTCTGAAAACTGCAATCACTTAAATCAAAGACTTTAAAACTCATTTTAGCAGCAAGACACGCATCTTCAGTGACTCACATTAAGGACAACAGTTTCTCCAGGGAGAGGAAAAAAGTCTGCCTACCCCATGGGAGACCACAGCTACTCTTTCACAGGAAGTAATTTAAATGTAGCCAGGAAAAAACAGGTTTCACTGAGTGAGCTTTTCCAGCAGAAAAGCTTAGAGATGAAAGCAAAAATACAAATTATAGTTCCCTCAGTGGAATAAATAGTTGGATTACTGGCTGGGCATTCAATGCAAGTCTCTAGAAGATGGTCCCCCTCAGCTGAGAAGTTCACTCACCTCTAAGCACAAACCATGCATTTCTTTTGGTTAGGGCTTTCAGAGAGAAAACAGGCATTAGAACACTTTTGTTGAAGACAGCATTAGTTATCTTCAGCTGTACTCTATGAAATAGATATGGCAATATCACTCTTGCAAACTTATGGCAAAGCTCTCTCCCCAGAGCTTCGAAATTTGAAATATATTCAAAAAAAGCACAGTAGGTATTTTTAAAGAACAGCCACAAGACTGGCCTAAAGCATTCCGAAGATGCAGAGATTTTTGTGGTTTGAAAGTGATCTAGAGACCATCACTTTGCAGAGAGGTAACGCTAGAGACTTGAGTTAATAACTATATGAGATCAAGTAATTACTCAGTTAAACAGCAGAACTTGGTATTTTCTCCCCATCTTGATCTTGCATACTCCATTATAGATGGTACTCAAGGAATTCACTTCAAAACAAGAAAGCTAGGTTTAAACAGCAATATAAAAATGGAAATGCCCAGGAAAGTAACAAACTCTAACCTCTGGAGTGGGCAGCACTGGCCTGTTCTGTGAGCACAGGTGTACAGGGCTGCATGGGCAGGAGCTGGACGTGGCCCTCCCAGAACTCCAGCAGAAACAGAACAAGGTTCTGAGCATGCCTGGTTTAAACACAAACATTTTGTATCCTCTGCTTTGATGTTTTGTAAAAAACACACCAGGTGTTCAAAATACCAAAAAAAAATTCCTGTGGCTTAAGCTTCAGAGCTGGAAAAGCATTGTGAGTTTTTCTGACTAAGATGCGAAGTTGTTACACCATGACACCACCAATAGAGACCCCAGGATTCCCTTTCATGCACAGCTTGCTGTTCTATAGCATCCCGAGTCAGCTTCACCTTAAAACTTAAATCAGATGGAAAATGGCAAGATATTACAAAGCATGATTAGGACTGGTCTTGTATGCTGTTTTAACCAGTTGATCGATGCATTTAATAGTGAACTTTAATATTTTCTACAAGGCAGTGTCTGCCCGCTAGGCTCACAGCAGATTCCAAGGAGATCCTAGTACTTTGTGCACTCCCCCCCCACATCCCATCGCGGCCAAAGAAAAGCCAGTCCCGGTGTTCTACAACCCCGGTAACCGCCGGAACAGCAAGGCCACCGACCAAAAAATCACATGAGAAATGCTGCAATCTCACTACCCACTGAGAAACATGCGGCTTCCATCTCTTTTATAAAAACCCCCAGAGCCAGGTGGTGCTTCCCTCCTACACAGAAGGGATCTGGTTGGTTTATTCACTACAGCCCACGTGCATTGTCCTTTTGAGACGGTCTGAGAGGGGCCCAGTGGGACCAGGGCAGCAGAAAGCAGCAGTGTTGACTCAGGGCACTGAGGGAATTCCCCAGGCTCCATCTATCCCAGGAGTCCCATGCACAGACAAGGAGTGCCAGGGCCTTCCTCCTGACCGTGCCACAACCAGAGGCTCTGGAATGAGCAGCCCCGGGGCCTTGTGGCCACCCCACACAACCACATCAGCCCCACCTGGTGCAGAGAACCCAAGAGAACACATCAGGCGTGCATTCCTCATTGCTGCCAAAGGATTACTTAGCTCTAGGCTAATAACTGAAAGATGCTGGGTTTTAGAAGCCGTTTAAGAATCTTTCTAAATTCCTGCTGGAACATTTCAGTGGCTAAGTAAGTGAAAAAATGTTAACATTAATTAAAAAGATACTTTTTTAACTTGAAAGCTCCTATGAAATAAAGCTTTCCTTCATAATGGAATTCTAAAACCTGCTGATAAAGCAAGTGGAAAATAGTTTGCAGGTTTAGGGACAACCACATGAAGCAGGAAATGCTGCTAATTAAAGCACCTGATTTCACTTAAGTCCAAAGAGTCTGTTGCAAGACTGGAAAGCTCTACTATTGAAGTCAACACCACTTAACTTCCTAAACTATGCCACTTAAATCTCTTTAAGATACTTTTTTCAAGTGTTAGTGATGTTGAAGTCTGCAGAACATCTTGTACAAATGTAGTACGCCCCAATTTTTTGTACCTTCGTTAGTCCAAAAGAGACAAAAGAAAAACCTGCGTGTAAGCTCCACCAAACAGCTACCACCAAATTGCATTCAAGGCAAGTCCTGATCCACACAACCAAGGCAGCCTGTCAACTCACACTAATCACATTTTATTTGGGATTACCTATGGACTATATTATTCAGAAACTTAAAGAACTACAAAGCAGCCTGATTAGTTGTATTTTTTTTTTATTAGGTTTATTATGACTTAGAGTTTCTCTTACTCCAGCTGGGTAAACCACATTTGAAAGTAAGTTTAACTGCAGGACTTCAATTTCAGCCAAAATCATTTTTGCATTACTTTATTGTAATATAGATTTAAGTTGAACATTTAAAACTTACTTCATTAATAAGCAAGCCAAGCTCAGTAGCTTCAGTGCAGGATGTACTTTATGTAACTGCCGCACATTCAGGTTAGATTGGATGTACATGGAGAAGAGACCGGGCAACTGCACGACTCAGAGAAGAAAGCAAAAGTAAGCACCATTTTACCAAACTAAACAGTCCTCAAGTCAGTGTTCCTTACTGAAAATCAACTCACTTCTGGCTCCAGGAGCTAGTTTGGGTAATAGCCAAAAGCTATTTCCAGAACATCAGTTTTCTACACTGGGACAAGAAATAGTCTTCAAAGCAACAGGTACTGGACTTTTTTTATTTTTTTTTTTTAAGAGACAACCTGTTCTCCTGTGTTTATCAGGTGAATACATGCATTTTTGATCATTCTGGCAGAGGTCAAAGAGCAAACAACAGTTGGGGCTAAATGAAAAACAATCAAAAGTCGCCAAATATTTAAGGTACAAGCAAAAAAACATTAATGAAACCAGTTTAATATCAAAGTCTGCTTTCTTTCAGAGAAAAATGGCACAAATTAAATAAGAAGCCAGACAAATTTAGTTTTAGATGGTAATAGACTGAATTAATGCTTCAGAGCATTAACAAGATTTATTTCACTGCAAGGGAAGAAGTAATTTGAACAGGCTCTGTATTTGGGCTAGACCAGCAGCACTGCTACAGTCCCTGTGTGCAGAACTGATACCAGTACGATGTCACCTTACCACATTAAGAATAAAGTGTGTTAGAAGTTGCAGAGCATAAGCATCTTACTTGTACAAGCCAGTTAACAAATAAACAGAAGAGCTGAAGAATGGTTCTCACACATGTCCTTTCTGTCCAGGACTCCATCTTTCTTTTAGAACAGAAAAATCCCTCTGCCAATAAATCCTTCAGTCTAATAAATACTAACATATATTCAGATACCATCTTCAAAATCTTTGCTGAAAATGCAGTCTCCAAATGAAAACTAGCTTTATGCAGTATTAATATCTTACATAAACTAAACCTTATGAATTGTAGTTAATAGCAGTAACTGAAATTAATGTATACTGAGTCTTCAAGTGATGTGCAAGTTCAGCTATGTAACACAGGTGGGGGTTGGAGCAGTTCTTACCACTTCGCTTTGGACAGTTCTGACAGCTGTCCATGAACGACAGAGCCTCTCACTACAGTACTGTGCAACTGCTGACATCTTCAAGGACTCTTCAGTGTAAAGAAATGTGATGGAAGCACCACAAGGCAAGGAAATCATGCTCAAGTAGAGAGCCTTGAGTATCTCACACAGCATTGCTGTCTTGCCTTGACAACAGACATCAATGAGAGGGCACCAGGGTAAAAAGGGCAAACCTACAGTGAAGTCTGTTTCAAACAGCAAAGATAATACAAAAGAGATCTGACTCCACAAGCACGTAAGCAAAAGTCTTGAAGAGCTGTGTATTAACATGGAGCTCAAGGTGCCTTAACTTTGCCAGAAACCACAATTTTTAGTATTGGGAATCTAGCATAGCTACATTTAATCCCAGATCAGCCTATGCTTCCAGTTAAAGCATGCATACCACCTCACTAAATACCCCTTTCCTAACGTGCAGGTTTGGAGCTCTTCCTTTTCTTATTCTTCCTGTGTTATCCCTCTCCAAGGCAGAGATGTAGAGGCCCTAAAAGCCAGAGCTCTCCACCAAAGACTTGCTCCCTCTATGTATAAAAATAGTCAGGCCACTCCGAGACTGACATCTGTCCTTCCCCATTCAGAAACAGATTTGCAGCAGATCAGTCTTGATCTCTAGTTCAGTTTTAGATTATGCTTAAGTTACGGCAGCCAGAGTTCAATCCTATGAATGTAAGCTAAACACAAAAAGAAAGCCATTTATCCTTTTAAATTCATGCTTACGGCATGTTTATCCAGAGTTTTATAATCAACTTCCAGTTTTAAATTATTTTCTTAGCACTTCACAGAACCTGCATGTCACTCCCTCCTGAAGGGGATGGCATCACACAGAATCTTGTTTAAGTTAGTCCAAGTTTCCACATGTGACCAGAAGTCTTACTTGTTAGAACACACTCCTTTTCCAACTATTCCCCACATTCCCTCTCCTCCCACCCCTCCCCAGCAATGGGCAATTACTTCACAAGAAATGTAAAATAGGATATGGGTGTACACAAAACCTACCCTTCACTAATACTGAACAGAAAAGCCTATTTTCCAATTACAGGACATTTTTCTCTAAATTTAGGTCAGCACTGGTGCAGTCTGCACTGTGTATGATTACCACAAGGATAATACCAATAAGTACATATATTTTCTCAAACTGATTTAAAAGCCTATGAAGTTAATTGGGGAAAAGTTTAATATTGCTACTTCAGAGCACTAGAACACACAAAGTGAATCCAATAAAGATCCTTGTATTGATTCAATATTAAGTATTAATTGCATGACCATCATAGCACCTCTTTACATTATCACACAATCACCAGAATTATCAACTGCTTTTAAAACTAAAAAGGGTACAGTCCAATATTTATAACTTGCACACTGTTACTATACAGAAACTAGGTGCATGGTACAGTGCTGCAAAAATGGAAGCCTGCAGTTCTGACAAAGATGCCAAGTCATGTTGTAGACAAATTTCAGTCAAACTGGCAATACTGTTTAAGCAAATACTCAAAGCAGGAAATAAAGGACAAAAAAAAGAATTCTATAGCCAAATAAACATCTGAAATTTCCTTTCCCTTTAATAATACAAGTAAGGTCACTTTTAGCCTTGGAACAGATACATGTTCGCCTATGATGATCTTGCTAACTACTACACAATATCTGATGTCCTCTGCTAAGAATATAGTTTAAGAAAGCCGCAGTTACAAGAGGCATCTAATGTAATATCTAAAATTTCCTTTATGGCATTTATTGACTTCTTTGTCTTAAACAGTGAATATGGAAAGATGGCCTCATGTTTCCTTTTCAATAGTACTCTGAGGATCAAGTGGCTTTCAAGCAGCATGGTGGGTTTGAAATTTTTGCAGTTTAGATCATTCTGTTGCGTTTATGAGTTGGTGAGTCTGTAATGACATCGCCACACTGGGCTGAGGTACGCTTTCTAGTTCCACCATTGTCCAAGTGGAGTGCCATTTCTTCTGATATGAAAGTGTTCAAATCAACATCATGGAGTCCATTTCTCCTTCGACTAGCATTGGAGCCACTGCTCACGTGAGTAGGCGAGCCTGGGGTACTCGAGCGAACACTTATACTAGCCATTGCACCACTAAGACCTGGGGAGAGAGAGAAAAAGGGCTTCAGTCAGACAGCACAGAAAGTTCAGTTCCCACGTGTGCCAGAAAGGATCGCACTCAGCCGAATTCCGCTGAGATCTTAAAGGCACTTCATCTTACTATTTGTACCATTCCAGTCCAGAGCACACCTTCTCAGCTTTCAGTCCATGTAATAATCAAGTAATTACCAGAACTGATTTTTATGATGTTAAAAGTGAGTTTATACACCAGGTTGTAACAGCACACTCCGGCAAACATTAACTCCATCAGCATGACATGCTATTCAAAACATGGACATACTCAAGAGCAGACTATTTCAATTTAAAGGCTTCACACGGGACCAAGAGTTACACAGCCCTGCCAAGGACTTTACAGTTGAACCGACTTGGTCTTGTTTCAACACCACCACCCTGCTCCCTTTTCACTCCCTGAAGGAAACTGCAGTATGGCAGCAGACAGGTGTACACCACAGCTAGTTTATAAATACAAGCTTTATTTCATGGCTAACACTCACACAGCCAACACATTAGTATTATTAAATTCAGAAAGGCACTTAAATAACAAGCAAGGAAAATCACATGACAATCACTCAAAATTTGTTATCAACAGATCTGATACAAATCACTGTCACAGGTACCCTGCAAGTACTTTGGTTTGTGTTCCGGTTAATAGCATTTGATTTAAATTGAAGTTTATTTCTTGTAGAAACAAGGCCATAAAAAGACAACCATGAACTTCATACCAATTTAAACTCAGCCTTCTGTAACATTACAATTTTACAAAAGTGGGACATTCCAAAACATAAGTTCAATAAGGACTAGTACACAGAAGCCTAACTACTCTTCTCAATTTGCAATTCAGGCTGTATTTGGAGATAAACAGGAGCTCAGAGATAAGACAAACATCTTTGCTATCATAACTTCTTCAAATCTGCGTATTAGTAGGAAAGTACAAAAACATCCATTGGCCCTAGGAAAGATAAAGAACAGAAGACGATAGATCTGCGTATTTTTCTAACAATAAGAAAAAGGAAATGTTAAACTGTCCAGGAAGATTCCACTCTCAGTAACCTACAAAATCTTAGAGCTCTCTTCTCCAGTCTCAAACATACTATAGCTCTGTCCAGCCATCATAAATCTTGTGTGTGCAAAGTCATTTAATTCACATCTCCATATGCTGTCAAGTAAGCAACCAAAAAAAAAATCACTGACTGACAAGTCAAGCCTAACAAAACCTGATCCATCAGCTACTGGTAGGCCAAATAGGCAACTTCAGAGGCTCTGGGAAGAGAGGACTGCTAGAGCTACGACATCACTCACCAGAAACCTCAGTTAGAAGTCTAAAGCCATCTGCAGCAATAGCAGGTTAACACACAAGTCAGGATGGAGCAGGCCAACCAACTTCACTCTACTGAACATTACTAAATGCACATTTAAAGCTTTGAACTTGTAACAGCACAGGAAATACTTTTACACAGATCTGGCATTATGCAACAACCAGTAGAAAAAGCCACTAATCACTAATGCTTTCTTAGGGCTTTTGCTTACAGCTCTAAGTGGTGTTCAAACAGGGCTCAGAAGCATGGTCTGAACTCTGAGAGGCACCCTGCAGATTTTATTAATAGCAAAATCATCTTTCATTCACAATGGCAGAAAGTATTTAAACAACAGAAGCTGTTTTAGTGTAAAGGTAACTCAGAAATGAGGTTTGTGAAAGTACTCTCAGGATTAAGGTCAAACTCAAATTCCAAACCATTAGGAAAAGAATTTCCCATGCATCTACCAAAGAAAGTAAAGCAGCTACTTGATGACAGATGTATGAGAAAAAGCCCATTCAGATACCATAACTTGGATAAACTACCAACATGCATAATAATTTGGGCACGTAACAAATCACTTCACAATTCAAAGACATCAGTAGTTTAATTTCAATTGGCATGACATACATTAGAAAAAAACATTAATTCATCCTGTACATTTAAATTGGAAAAAAATCTGACAGCATACAGGTGACATTTCTTCCAAACCAAACTGATTGTAGAGATTTCCCCCCACATCATTATTCCAAGCAAAATTGCTTGACCACACAAGTTCGGTGTCATTACTTACACTTAAGAGTCAACAATTTACATCCCTTATCAGTCATTTACTGTCATACAACTCATACCAAATGAGCAACATAGTAATTCAGTTTTATCATGACATCTTTTTTTACGTCTAGTGCCCAAGTAAGGGTAGAAAAATTATTCTAAATAAACCCCAAAACTGACCTGTGACAAGAAATGACATTTTTTGGCACCACTCAAGAACTATGTTTTTAAGTAGAGCCTTCTCAAGTAACAAGCATTTTTTAAAGTAGTAGATACAGGTAAAAGATGCACCTGTAATACGCTGCAGCATATTCTAAACCAGACTGCCAAAGTTCACAAGCAATGCCTAAAGCAGTCACTGACTTCCCAGTATTGAGGTAATACTGAATCACTGTACATTTAAATACACAAATAACCTTCAGAAGATAGTTAGAAATTAAAATCTTCAATCCAACTTGGTGTCTAAGGCAGGAGAGTAGCTTTGAGTTAATTTCTACAGATCAGAATATAAGGCTATTGCATCACAGCATGGACTTTGAGCCACAGGTTAATCTTGCATCTCACACAGGTATTTAGTACTAGGTAAGTCATGACCGGGTACACTGACAGACTGAGTGACAACCCGGGATCGGTTCCTGGCAGTTAACCAGATTACACAGCACTGCCCATCCATCCAGGAGAGCAGAACTGCCAAATGAAACACTAAGATCACTAAGTTTAGGATTGGCTAATTGAGTTAACATGGAAGAGTCAAAGCAAACTCAAGGCATACATTCAAATATCAAGATGCCACTTCATAGAACCAAAATCTCTGAGAACAATCTGCAATGCTCAAAGAATCTACTTTTGGTCAACAAGGAAAAGAGTTAAGTTTTTTCTTGGGAAGCTGTGGCAAAGCAGAGGAAACCTCAGAAAAAACATTTATTGTGAATTACTCTGAGTTTAAGCTTTCAGTGGACTCGGAGCTCTTCCCAAAGCATTTAAAGCAGTAACTGACGCTGGGAAGTGGTAAGATGACGTGACTGTCAGCAAACACCATTTCCCAACCTCAAATTTCTATATTGTGATTAACATGGCCTAACCACAGGCACATCAGTTTTGTCTATACAACAGGACAGAGATCCAAACAGCTGCTAAAGTGGCTTTACTTTTCCCACAGTCTCAGGACCACCTCTGAATTCTCCCACTCCTTTCTACCGGGGACATCTCCTTTATTATTAGAGGCCATTAAGAAAGCACACATGGCTCTTAACCCCTTTTTAAATTGGAAAGGTTTGAAGTGGAGGGCAGATCTCAAATATTTTGCAGTACCTAGTACATTCTTATTCCTGTCATATCTTTCAGTTATCAACAATATGACATTTCATAAACAATAATTTTACAAAAAGTTATATTCTGAAGGTCTTATAGTACTATTAAAAAGAGCTGTGACCAATACTAGCCAATTTATAACTAAGTACACTCCAAAATTATCAAGATATTAGAATGCTTGACTGAAAGTATGTTTCATGGATTACAAAATACTTAAAACTGTCAACTCAAAATTAGCAAGTTTATCACCACTGGCCTAACAAACTGTAAATGCTGTTTCATCTCCACTACAACCATATCCATGTAGGACTTATTCAGGTCACTACCACAGCATAATATACTGGGTAGCTACTGCTTAGTATAGTAATAGTATTAACTATTGTTTTCAAGAAGTTTTAATCAGGAAGTATCAAAAGGAACATTCATGCTTAGATAAGTGTGACTAAAGCAGGAATTAGTTAATAACCCCAGATAAATACAAAATGGCATGCAGAGAGATCCTTGTCACTCTATGTCATATTCACCCTTTCACAGTACTGGCTTAAAGAGCAAGTTTTAGCAGCACATACCAATACATAATTCCATCACAGCTATATATACACACAACCTTTAAATTAAACTATGTCAGACCAATCTGAACTCTGTTCTCCCATCCCTCTTTTACCAACTGCTGTTTCTCCACTCTGCTAAGTGCTCCCGTTTTAAACGGCACTTTAATATTTTGAGAAGCAAATATGAAGGCCTAGTGGAAATCCAGGCTCTTAAGGGGTCAGGCCACACACTTATACATGCAAATGTTCTCCCTACCCCAAAGAGACCAAATCACATGTATGATACACATCAACATTAAAGCTAAGGAGAAAAAAAACTAATACTCTCTCACTGTACTGTTGCCCTATTTTTTTCCCAAATTCACCTCATTTTTGGTTAAGAATGCTCAAGTCAAATGCATTTCAACATTACCTTTCCAAGCTGCTTCTTCCCCCTCCTCGAATCACAGCATTTTCTCACATTATGCTGGGAGAGTGGTCTGTGCAACATGGAGTACACTCCACAGTAAAGGACATGGGCTGTGCACAAGACTTGGTATGCCAGCTACAGCCATGCACAAAGTGGCATGCAGCAGTGTTTGGGAATCTTGTACTATTAGCTCAGATTGATGTAATTCTGTCATTTGAAACTCATCTCTTACAGAACTGGAAATGTCAATACAAATCCAGAGAGTAGGTGAAGATACATCCATATCTTCCCTAGCTGCAATCACATTTCAGGGGCTAACAGAAGCTAAAAACCCAACTCTCTAATTGAGCTGTTGGACAATAAAGGTATTTATTATCTTCTACTACCACATCTTACAACACCAAGCATCAGACTGATGTTTCATTGAAGTTTCAGAAAAATGCACTGGCATTTCAGAGTAAAACATCATGTATTACCTTGAGATAACTATTCAGCTTTTCTAAAAGGCTTGAACTTCTTTTCAAATATTCACAGTTCATGTTGCCAGCCATGCTTTATTTCAAAGGTTACCCATCAGCATGCTAGCAATGATAAGCTGATAATAAAGGAATAGATTTCGTTTACCAGAGTCTACTCTCTCAAGACTAAGGTTCCAAAATCTCATTCTCACTAGGTAACACTAAAGATTTCAGTAACAACTGCAGAGCACAGGTGCCATGGAGTTAAAAGGGAGATCACACACACCTTACACATTCTCATGCTTAACTTTTTGTCATGATAATTTTGCTTTTAGCTACTATAACAAGTTCTTCTCTACTGTTCTGCTTTTAAGACAAGTTTTCTTGTAGTAGAAAGACCTGATAATCAGTATCACAAGATTAAATTCTGGGTTCAACATCCCTAGCTTTTGAAAAAAAAACTGTCAACCATCTTGCAGAGATAAAATATAAGTCAGAGGTTACAGGGTTGGAGACAAAAGAGGCAAGGCTAAAAATCCAATTTTAACATATTTCTTTTCAGGTGAAGCATACATTTTAAAGACTGTACTGATACCTCAAGGATGATATTGTCTAATGTTTTAGTCTAGGGCATACATCTAGAATTGTGTTTGATGTTCCAGGAAATAGTGAATTATTAGCTATTTTGTTACCATTGCTTCTGTCAAAATTTTCAGATCTGCTTATGATGCATTTAGGGGTTACATGATGAAAAAACAGGCATTTTCCACCATCAAAGGGGAAGATCAGCAATTTATAATGCCATGGTCTTTAGACATGGATTAGTACCTTTTTCTGACAAGTCAATACACCAACTCTGCTTCCACTGAGCTTTACTTGGTGCCATAGGCTATTCACACCTATCCCTGCGCTTCACTAAAAGAGGTCTTGCTGTGAGCAGCAAAGTTTTAGCATTATCCCTCAAATCTAACTCAACCCATTCACACGATCAATAAAGAAATACTCTATTCCCACCAGGAAGCCAACCAGCACAAAACAGCCTCGCTCCTTTACATGCCAGTTGGAAACGCCCCTCAAAACCTCAGTGCCTGGACTGTTCCTCACCATCATCAGGGTCTCATGTTCCCTCATAATACCTAGAAGCAGCACTTTCAAACAATGTGCCAAAAATTACGATAAGCACAGGCCTAATGAGGACAATTTACACACACCTGAAGATCCTTGGCAGGTTTCAAAATCAAAGTTTTGAAATCATAGTTTTGAGAAGCCCTACAATAAATAGGAAATGAGTTCATGAGATCGCTTAATCACAACTTCCTTAATGTTAAAGAAAAAAAAAAAGGGGAGGGAGAAGCTGGAGGAATGCAGACATTGTAGGCAATATCCTAAAAACCATTATGAGGCCCAATACAAGCCTAGTCACCAAAGGATTAGCACAAAAGCATTTGTGTCAAGGACCAGATTGAAACTGATATCAGGAGAACCTAATCCAAAAGGTGACTGACATGTAATCTTGTCAACCAGCTGATGAAGGGGAAAAGTACATATTGAGCCTCTGCAGTGCCACTACAGAGGACAGAATTTCCCCATGACCCTACAATACATTATGAAATATGGAAAACTTAATGCATCATTGTTCAGATCCTCACGCTATAGAGAAGTGACTTCCATCTGTACAAAGCAGATGCTAGGAAACGATACATGGACGCAAAAAGAGCCATATTACCAATAAAAATGCCTCTGAGTTTATTCAGAGAGCTCACTGTGCTGAAGAGAGTCTACCTAAGCATTGTCTTAACCTGAGATTGAGCCTTTACAGTTAAATCTAGCTCGGCAGATTCAACTATATTTTCAGAAAATCATTTTTACGAGGATGTTTATCACAGCAAGAGCCAGCTTCTGCAGTTGTTCTCATTGATTTTATCTACACTGAGTAAGCAACAGGGGTGCACAGAATTCCCTAGCCCCCTTCCAGTATGAGACAGGAAACTGCCAAAACTGACATGACTGAGTGGAAGCATGTTTGGTTTAAATGGCAACAGGGTAGCAAGTAACACCAGACTTAGGCTGTCACCTAGACAGCAACAGTGTCTGGATTGTGTATCTTGAAAAACCACCACAGCACAGCAGAAGCAAAGACTGCATTTTCAGGAACTCACTCTTCTAATTAAGTCATCAATTCTACTGCCCACTGAGAACATCCAGACAGTAAAAATTTAATTTAGGTTGTACTTCTAGATAGCTTAATTTTTACTTTTAGAATAGTCTAGGGTTTGAACCTCAAGATATCTGCTACCCTTTTGAACTTTAGAAGGCATAAAAGCCAGAGGCGAACTGCCTCATCTCACCTCAAGAGCAATTTAAAGCACAATTGTCTATCACTTTGTAAATCATAAACCAATACAGAATAAGCCACTGAATATTCATATCTGAAAAGACATACACCACCAACATTGCTGGTGATGGCAAGGAAGGCAGCTCAGTATGACACTGGAAGACATGTAAATCTGAAAGTGAACTAGAACAAAGTTCTGAACAGGACTCTATTTCAAAAATGTGCAAGTGAAACACCCTTTCCAGGGTATTTTAAGTAGAATGTTAAACTGCATTATCCAGTGCCTAACAAAGGTACTAGAGAGCTAGAGACAAAAGCCTCAGACATCAAATTCCCTCTCTAAGCCCCCAAAAATCTTAGTATTTAACTAGTTGTCAGCAAGTATTACCATTTTCCAAGAATTCTGTTTACTTTAGCATTGGTATGAATGCCAAGTCTCATCATGCTTCAAAAACACTACCAAGACTTGATCCTTAACGGTTGAGTTCACAGCTGTGGAATATTACAGACTCGAATTTCATTTTTATTCAATACCTTTTCTTCATTCAAAATACTCAACTATACAAATTTTTAGCAGCCAACACATGCCTTATACATGCAAAAGCTCCCTTAAAGAATGAAGGTGATACCTTCATCTGGAACACCAGATACATGACACATTATGATATGCCAAACATGCTTTAAGAACCCCCACCCAATTTTAACCAAGTAGTATTGAAAAAGTGACTGTTACCATGCAGAGCTATGGCTTCACGGAAGGGTTGCAAATCAGTCTCTACAGATGAGCTAGTTTCTGTTGAAGTAGCTCGGTTAGGGGATACTACAGTCAGTCTTGGGGGAGCTCTAGAATTTCTTGGAGGAGGGACTTTTCCACAAAGGAAGCTGATCAAGTCTTCTCTTCGAATAGTTCTTCTGCGTTTTTTAACCCAGGCTAACACATCCTTATTCCGACGCTGATAGCCAATCTGAATTCCTAAATCAAAGCTTCGCTGGTGGGCATCCACACTTTCTGCAAGAAGACAGAAAAAAGTTCTTTTAGTGTTACATAGCAACGTATAGCATGGCACAGCACTGATGTGGCTTCCTGTCAACCATGGGAAAGAAGAAGTATCATCATCTCGTACATGTTACACCACAAGGCAGCACCAAGGTGGCTGCAGCAGCAAAGAGGAGTTCCATTAAACCTAAAGACAGTATTAGCCAAAATGTTCCATCCTCTTTACAAGTCAGATAGTCAACAGCAACTCCAGCACCACTTAAATAGCATTCACTATACTTCAGGTCAACACTACAGCACTATTTATTTACATTAAAAACACACTTAGAGCTTGTCAGTCTGAGGAAGATACTTAAATCAATGGACAACAGACTTAGACACACCAAGTGCATCAATACAGCCAGGAAGCTCCAACATAAGAAAGGCATAACGGCTTTTCTTCATTCTGACAGGTAAGGAATTGCCTGAAAATTCAGATTTCTTTCAAGTTCTTCTATTTTCAGCTGAATTTCAATTGCAGAGGCAATTCATAGGCCACAGTTTTGAAATGAGTCAGAACACAAGTGCACCCAATGTCTTTCAATTAGGCTACATATCATCTACAAAGGGAGGCTAAGAAAGTTTCCTTCCCCGTTTAGGATCCCACTGCAATTTTTGATATACAAAAGCTTTAAACGCACTATTTGCAATAAATCCTACTACAAAATGCAATTTCACTCTCGGATGATGTAACTAGTCACCTGTGCACATCAGTTATAACTGTGCCTCCAAAAGACTTAAATGCCACGTATTAAGTTGCTTTCAAACTTCGGGAAGTGTATTTCTGGCTACCAGTTTGAGTAAGTTTCAAACCACACTAACAGGTGGGACAAATCCCGTTCACTACATAATTACACTCATCTTGTTTGTCATACGTTTGCTATCAGAGCTTTGACAACAGCTATTCCAGTTTCATGTAAACTACTGTTATGTTGCTCTTGCTCCTTAAAAGACATCAACATATCCACTCCAATTTTGTTTACTTGAATTCCATAGATTTTTTTCAATGTGGCAAAGCTGATTTAAACAGCATTTTATATTCTTGTTTTATTAATGAAGTCCAAGGCAAAAGCCATTTGCCCAGAACATGAAGGTATTTTTTTAAGAACAGCTACCCCAAGATATTGGTTTACAAACAGTGACGTACACATCTAATGTAGCTTGCTCACACTCCAGAACTCAAAAAGAACCACTATTAAATGCTATTTTTGGACTTATATTCTAAGGCACCACTGCACAGTCCATAAAAGACAGCACTAAAATCTACACTGCCAAAGAGCAGCAGTTCAAACCTAACACAACAGACCAAAACCACCTCAAACTGAGCTGAGTTAAATCTTGGTGCTTTTGGAATATAAACTAAACAGGTACACAAAGTACACTTAACCTGTTACTTTTACCCACTCTAAGAGTATTTTGCCTGTACACTCTGTAATCTAAAGGCTACATTTACAAATGCTAATTCCTCTGAAAGCAATGGCAACATGACAGATTATTCCTCCTGCCATTTTATACTCCACAGCAGCCCAGACTCCAAGGCACTGGCAGTAAAAGCTGCCCAAACACTCTGGAGCCAACTTGGAAAGTGAAAATATTCCTTTAATCACTTCCTGAAATACCAGGAGCGTCCTTCTGAGGCTTGGAGGCCGACTTTACGTCAATACCCTGCTTTCTTTGTGTATGAGAATGCTTTACAAAGTGCTAACTGTGAACTAGGTTTGAGGTCAAACACTGACTGCTGATGCAGCCCAGAGAAGTTTCAAGCATCATTACCCTGGGAAGATTAGATTTTTATGGTAAAAGCCACAACTACTTTGTTTGCAAAGTTAAGCTAGCAAAACCTAAGCAGTCAAGCTGCATATATTCTGAAATTACCAAGTCAAAAATAACGTTAGAAAATATTCAGGGTTTTTTTAATAAAAACAAGGTAAATTGTAGGCTCAGAAGTCTTATTATAACATATACCTAAAACTTTCCACAGTGGCCTCATGTTCTAAATCCTACATTACAAGCCATGCCTTCACTTTTTTAGTGCAGTCTGGGAGATAATCAAGTGCCGTGAATGCAGCCTCTATCACCAGCACCAGAAATTCAGGACATAAGACCATCAGTGCAGTGAGATATTAAACTTCTAATCTATATTCAGAAGAAATGCTGACATTCAAGACATCATGGCATTCTCATTATGCACCATTCCTTGGGTTGCTCTTGTTAAAAAGATGATGCCTCAAAAATCCAAGTATTTATCAGATCAGAAACCAGCTGACAAGGCAAGAGGCAGTTTGTGGTGTTCAGTTCACCACACCAAGTATTCCTCCAGTGTTTTGACAGTCCTCCAAAACAAACAGTACCAAGAATGTGAAAAATAGGTTTTTTTAAGAGCCATGTTCATCACTAGGGAAAGCAAGCTCACAGTAAGAGACTCCGAGTTGTCAGATATGACAGTATTTAGCTGATTCTACCATGTTCTCACCAAATTTCTACTGACTTGCAAGTTAACTGAAAATTGAAAGATGGCATTCCTGAGTAACTCAGGTACTTTAGCACTTTAAGATCTGTTTGAAGAAAACATTTGTTTCAGCTGCTGGTTTTTGAAGCATTACATTACACCTGCTTAAAGTCAGCTTCCAACTTAAATTCTAGTTTCCCTGACCACCTATTCTTCAGTTAATCACATCACTGCCCAAAAAAATGAGGGCTCATTTTGCCTAGAACACAAGTAATCAAACAGAAATAAACAGCCCAAGTCTTCATACTAAAAATGCTGTAAGGGAGAGCCATGCCATTTTTAAAGACAGACTGTAATTATTCCAGACAATTTATTACCACTACCTGCTGCTACTCTACTACCATTCTCAAATGACTAGTGTCCCCAGCCACGTACTAGTGACCCACTCCCTCAGGCCAGCACCTTCCTGCTCTGAGGTGCTGCCCCTTTACATGACCTGACACACATACACAGCATTCAAATGCACTTTCTGCAGGAGGCAAGTCTCTGGCAGTGAGGGTTGTGCACCTACATTTCCTCCTTGCTCTGTCCACATCTGTCAGAAACCTGATCACCCATCCCAAACACGTCAAGTTCAACTGCTTAAAGCAAGTCCAAAATGACAAAACTGGAGGCAAATGAAGGAACATACAGACAGAACTACAGATAATGCTGTGCAGACCAATTAAAAAAAAAAACAAAACAAAACAAAACACAAACCTCAAGGAAAAAAAATCAAACTACAAGCCAGAAAAACAAACATCTGGAACTTTAAAGCGCTTCCCTTCCTTGGAATGGAAGGCAGTAACAATGGGAATCAGAATGTGCCAATTTCAGCCTTCCCTGATATGTATCATTTTAGCACAACCTTTTAAACAAACCAAAAACCACTGAATGATCCTTCTGCAGACAAGAATTCCTGTGACAACCCAAAGAACTGCAGAGTTCAGAAACACCCAGTAAACCAGCACTAAAGCACAGCCACATGCAGAGCACACTCCTATCAAAGTTCTGGCTAACACTGCCTTCTTACAGCCACAATGACATTCTAGTGCTTAAAATAAACTGGGAGGCTTACTTAAGAAGTCTCACTGCTACAAGAAGATAAAACTTTCTGTCACATAACATCTATGCAGAATTTTATGGACACTAAACCCAACTTTGCTTCACCACAAAAGCGAAGGCATTATACTGACACCCCAACATCTAATGCACCATGAAATATACACAAAGCAGGGAAATTCAGTACTGTTTAATAAACCATTGAATACTTCCCTTGAATGCACAAGAAACAGACACATATTAAAGACACCTTTTTTCAAGGGTCTCAAAGTAAAACAGCTTTTAAGTTTATGAGTCACTGACATGAGGCAACAGAAAAGATTCAGCTATCGTCAGCTAAAGTGGCCCAGGGAAAACCTGCAAGATTCAGGAAGCAGTCTCGGGTTAGATTTTATCAGGGTGAATAAGAGACATTAACAGGCCCTACTTATGAGTAAGCCGGTGCAGGATGCAGAGTGGGGCCCGGCTCGGCGGGGAGGGCTGCCGGGGCAGCAGGGGGGCAGCCCCTTACCTTTGTAGAGATTGGTGACCGCAGTGGCGGCGTTCTGGAAGGGGACCCAGAGGGAGAGCCCCGGCTGCTGGCACACCCGGTCTGCAGGGAGGGAAGGACACACGCTGTTTATTTTGGAGTCACCCGCTCCGAACGGCCATGTTAGGTTTCGCCATTTTGTTCCACCTTCCGGAGGCAGCTCCGGATCGGGGCCGAGAGGGGCGGGCGGGCAGCGGCCCGGCCGGGGCAGCGGGCGCGGTGCCCCTAGTGCGGCGGGGAGCGC